>CM077030.1:182791396-183292172 GCA_039090855.1 Macrothele yani | reverse complement strand
GGTTCGAACCTGGACCCCTTTCAAACGAACGAGCTCGTTATATTCAATATATACATGCCCAACTTCAGTTATCTATTAAAATAAACAAAACTGGCCACTAGATTTCAACAGAGGTGAATAATTTTCACTAAGAAACGCTCCTCCCAGTTAAAAAAGCATCTAATGCATTTCAACGGACCTAGAGATTAATATTGAGCATGAAAATGGGTTCAGTTAATACCGCTTTTAGATGCATTTTAAACAAACGCTTAGCGTCTTTTTTTTTTTTCCATTGGAAGTTTTACGACCACCCAGAGCAACTCAATGGGCTATAAACAATCGCCCGTCCCTAATTTAGGCCCACTGGTTCCAGGAAATGGACAGAGCCAGGGCTGTAAGGTAAACACAACATCCGGGGAAAGCCGGGGTTCGAACCTGGACCCCTTTCAAACGAACGAGCTCGTTATATTCAATATATACATGCCCAACTTCAGTTATCTATTAAAATAAAACAAAACTGGCCGCTAGATTTCAACAGAGGTGAATAATTTTCACTAAGAAACGCTCCTCCCAGTTAAAAAAGCATCTAATGCATTTCAACGGACCTAGAGATTAATATTGAGCATGAAAATGGGTTCAGTTAATACCGCTTTTAGATGCATTTTAAACGAACGCTTAGCGTCTTTTTTTTTTCCATTGGAAGTTTTACGACCACCCAGAGCAACTCAATGGGCTATAAACAATCGCCCGTCCCTAATTTAGGCCCACTGGTTCCAGGAAATGGACAGAGCCAGGGCTGTAAGGTAAACACAACATCCGGGGAAAGCCGGGGTTCGAACCTGGACCCCTTTCAAACGAACGAGCTCGTTATATTCAATATATACATGCCCAACTTCAGTTATCTATTAAAATAAACAAAACTGGCCGCTAGATTTCAACAGAGGTGAATAATTTTCACTAAGAAACGCTCCTCCCAGTTAAAAAAGCATCTAATGCATTTCAACGGACCTAGAGATTAATATTGAGCATGAAAATGGGTTCAGTTAATACCGCTTTTAGATGCATTTTAAACAAACGCTTAGCGTCTTTTTTTTCCATTGGAAGTTTTACGACCACCCAGAGCAACTCAATGGGCTATAAACAATCGCCCGTCCCTAATTTAGGCCCACTGGTTCCAGGAAATGGACAGAGCCAGGGCTGTAAGGTAAACACAACATCCGGGGAAAGCCGGGGGTTCGAACCTGGACCCCTTTCAAACGAACGAGCTCGTTATATTCAATATATACATGCCCAACTTCAGTTATCTATTAAAATAAACAAAACTGGCCACTAGATTTCAACAGAGGTGAATAATTTTCACTAAGAAACGCTCCTCCCAGTTAAAAAAGCATCTAATGCATTTCAACGGACCTAGAGATTAATATTGAGCATGAAAATGGGTTCAGTTAATACCGCTTTTAGATGCATTTTAAACGAACGCTTAGCGTCTTTTTTTTTTCCATTGGAAGTTTTACGACCACCCAGAGCAACTCAATGGGCTATAAACAATCGCCCGTCCCTAATTTAGGCCCACTGGTTCCAGGAAATGGACAGAGCCAGGGCTGTAAGGTAAACACAACATCCGGGGAAAGCCGGGGTTCGAACCTGGACCCTTTCAAACGAACGAGCTCGTTATATTCAATATATACATGCCCAACTTCAGTTATCTATTAAAATAAACAAAACTGGCCACTAGATTTCAACAGAGGTGAATAATTTTCACTAAGAAACGCTCCCTCCCAGTTAAAAAAAGCATCTAATGCATTTCAACGGACCTAGAGATTAATATTGAGCATGAAAATGGGTTCAGTTAATACCGCTTTTAGATGCATTTTAAACGAACGCTTAGAGTCTTTTTTTTTTCCATTGGAAGTTTTACGACCACCCAGAGCAACTCAATGGGCTATAAACAATCGCCCGTCCCTAATTTAGGCCCACTGGTTCCAGGAAATGGACAGAGCCAGGGCTGTAAGGTAAACACAACATCCGGGGAAAGCCGGGGTTCGAACCTGGACCCCTTTCAAACGAACGAGCTCGTTATATTCAATATATACATGCCCAACTTCAGTTATCTATTAAAATAAACAAAACTGGCCACTAGATTTCAACAGAGGTGAATAATTTTCACTAAGAAACGCTCCTCCCAGTTAAAAAAGCATCTAATGCATTTCAACGGACCTAGAGATTAATATTGAGCATGAAAATGGGTTCAGTTAATACCGCTTTTAGATGCATTTTAAACGAACGCTTAGCGTCTTTTTTTTTTTTTTCCATTGGAAGTTTTACGACCACCCAGAGCAACTCAATGGGCTATAAACAATCGCCCGTCCCTAATTTAGGCCCACTGGTTCCAGGAAATGGACAGAGCCAGGGCTGTAAGGTAAACACAACATCCGGGGAAAGCCGGGGTTCGAACCTGGACCCCTTTCAAACGAACGAGCTCGTTATATTCAATATATACATGCCCAACTTCAGTTATCTATTAAAATAAACAAAACTGGCCACTAGATTTCAAACAGAGGTGAATAATTTTCACTAAGAAACGCTCCTCCCAGTTAAAAAAGCATCTAATGCATTTCAACGGACCTAGAGATTAATATTGAGCATGAAAATGGGTTCAGTTAATACCGCTTTTAGATGCATTTTAAACAAACGCTTAGCGTCTTTTTTTTTTTCCATTGGAAGTTTTACGACCACCCAGAGCAACTCAATGGGCTATAAACAATCGCCCGTCCCTAATTTAGGCCCACTGGTTCCAGGAAATGGACAGAGCCAGGGCTGTAAGGTAAACACAACATCCGGGGAAAGCCGGGGTTCGAACCTGGACCCCTTTCAAACGAACGAGCTCGTTATATTCAATATATACATGCCCAACTTCAGTTATCTATTAAAATAAACAAAACTGGCCGCTAGATTTCAACAGAGGTGAATAATTTTCACTAAGAAACGCTCCTCCCAGTTAAAAAAGCATCTAATGCATTTCAACGGACCTAGAGATTAATATTGAGCATGAAAATGGGTTCAGTTAATACCGCTTTTAGATGCATTTTAAACGAACGCTTAGAGTCTTTTTTTTTTCCATTGGAAGTTTTACGACCACCCAGAGCAACTCAATGGGCTATAAACAATCGCCCGTCCCTAATTTAGGCCCACTGGTTCCAGGAAATGGACAGAGCCAGGGCTGTAAGGTAAACACAACATCCGGGGAAAGCCGGGGTTCGAACCTGGACCCCTTTCAAACGAACGAGCTCGTTATATTCAATATATACATGCCCAACTTCAGTTATCTATTAAAATAAACAAAACTGGCCACTAGATTTCAACAGAGGTGAATAATTTTCACTAAGAAACGCTCCTCCCAGTTAAAAAAGCATCTAATGCATTTCAACGGACCTAGAGATTAATATTGAGCATGAAAATGGGTTCAGTTAATACCGCTTTTAGATGCATTTTAAACAAACGCTTAGCGTCTTTTTTTTTTCCATTGGAAGTTTTACGACCACCCAGAGCAACTCAATGGGCTATAAACAATCGCCCGTCCCTAATTTAGGCCCACTGGTTCCAGGAAATGGACAGAGCCAGGGCTGTAAGGTAAACACAACATCCGGGGAAAGCCGGGGTTCGAACCTGGACCCCTTTCAAACGAACGAGCTCGTTATATTCAATATATACATGCCCAACTTCAGTTATCTATTAAAATAAACAAAACTGGCCACTAGATTTCAACAGAGGTGAATAATTTTCACTAAGAAACGCTCCTCCCAGTTAAAAAAGCATCTAATGCATTTCAACGGACCTAGAGATTAATATTGAGCATGAAAATGGGTTCAGTTAATACCGCTTTTAGATGCATTTTAAACAAACGCTTAGTCTTTTTTTTCCATTGGAAGTTTTACGACCACCCAGAGCAACTCAATGGGCTATAAACAATCGCCCGTCCCTAATTTAGGCCCACTGGTTCCAGGAAATGGACAGAGCCAGGGCTGTAAGGTAAACACAACATCCGGGGAAAGCCGGGGTTCGAACCTGGACCCCTTTCAAACGAACGAGCTCGTTATATTCAATATATACATGCCCAACTTCAGTTATCTATTAAAATAAACAAAACTGGCCACTAGATTTCAACAGAGGTGAATAATTTTCACTAAGAAACGCTCCTCCCAGTTAAAAAAGCATCTAATGCATTTCAACGGACCTAGAGATTAATATTGAGCATGAAAATGGGTTCAGTTAATACCGCTTTTAGATGCATTTTAAACAAACGCTTAGAGTCTTTTTTTTTTTTCCATTGGAAGTTTTACGACCACCCAGAGCAACTCAATGGGCTATAAACAATCGCCCGTCCCTAATTTAGGCCCACTGGTTCCAGGAAATGGACAGAGCCAGGGCTGTAAGGTAAACACAACATCCGGGGAAAGCCGGGGTTCGAACCTGGACCCCTTTCAAACGAACGAGCTCGTTATATTCAATATATACATGCCCAACTTCAGTTATCTATTAAAATAAACAAAACTGGCCACTAGATTTCAACAGAGGTGAATAATTTTCACTAAGAAACGCTCCTCCCAGTTAAAAAAGCATCTAATGCATTTCAACGGACCTAGAGATTAATATTGAGCATGAAAATGGGTTCAGTTAATACCGCTTTTAGATGCATTTTAAACAAACGCTTAGCGTCTTTTTTTTTTCCATTGGAAGTTTTACGACCACCCAGAGCAACTCAATGGGCTATAAACAATCGCCCGTCCCTAATTTAGGCCCACTGGTTCCAGGAAATGGACAGAGCCAGGGCTGTAAGGTAAACACAACATCCGGGGAAAGCCGGGGTTCGAACCTGGACCCCTTTCAAACGAACGAGCTCGTTATATTCAATATATACATGCCCAACTTCAGTTATCTATTAAAATAAACAAAACTGGCCACTAGATTTCAACAGAGGTGAATAATTTTCACTAAGAAACGCTCCTCCCAGTTAAAAAAGCATCTAATGCATTTCAACGGACCTAGAGATTAATATTGAGCATGAAAATGGGTTCAGTTAATACCGCTTTTAGATGCATTTTTAAACAAACGCTTAGAGTCTTTTTTTTTCCATTGGAAGTTTTACGACCACCCAGAGCAACTCAATGGGCTATAAACAATCGCCCGTCCCTAATTTAGGCCCACTGGTTCCAGGAAATGGACAGAGCCAGGGCTGTAAGGTAAACACAACATCCGGGGAAAGCCGGGGTTCGAACCTGGACCCCTTTCAAACGAACGAGCTCGTTATATTCAATATATACATGCCCAACTTCAGTTATCTATTAAAATAAACAAAACTGGCCACTAGATTTCAACAGAGGTGAATAATTTTCACTAAGAAACGCTCCTCCCAGTTAAAAAAGCATCTAATGCATTTCAACGGACCTAGAGATTAATATTGAGCATGAAAATGGGTTCAGTTAATACCGCTTTTAGATGCATTTTAAACAAACGCTTAGTCTTTTTTTTTTCCATTGGAAGTTTTACGACCACCCAGAGCAACTCAATGGGCTATAAACAATCGCCCGTCCCTAATTTAGGCCCACTGGTTCCAGGAAATGGACAGAGCCAGGGCTGTAAGGTAAACACAACATCCGGGGAAAGCCGGGGTTCGAACCTGGACCCCTTTCAAACGAACGAGCTCGTTATATTCAATATATACATGCCCAACTTCAGTTATCTATTAAAATAAACAAAACTGGCCACTAGATTTCAACAGAGGTGAATAATTTTCACTAAGAAACGCTCCTCCCAGTTAAAAAAGCATCTAATGCATTTCAACGGACCTAGAGATTAATATTGAGCATGAAAATGGGTTCAGTTAATACCGCTTTTTAGATGCATTTTAAACAAACGCTTAGAGTCTTTTTTTTTTCCATTGGAAGTTTTACGACCACCCAGAGCAACTCAATGGGCTATAAACAATCGCCCGTCCCTAATTTAGGCCCACTGGTTCCAGGAAATGGACAGAGCCAGGGCTGTAAGGTAAACACAACATCCGGGGAAAGCCGGGGTTCGAACCTGGACCCCTTTCAAACGAACGAGCTCGTTATATTCAATATATACATGCCCAACTTCAGTTATCTATTAAAATAAACAAAACTGGCCACTAGATTTCAACAGAGGTGAATAATTTTCACTAAGAAACGCTCCTCCCAGTTAAAAAAGCATCTAATGCATTTCAACGGACCTAGAGATTAATATTGAGCATGAAAATGGGTTCAGTTAATACCGCTTTTAGATGCATTTTAAACAAACGCTTAGCGTCTTTTTTTTCCATTGGAAGTTTTACGACCACCCAGAGCAACTCAATGGGCTATAAACAATCGCCCGTCCCTAATTTAGGCCCACTGGTTCCAGGAAATGGACAGAGCCAGGGCTGTAAGGTAAACACAACATCCGGGGAAAGCCGGGGTTCGAACCTGGACCCCTTTCAAACGAACGAGCTCGTTATATTCAATATATACATGCCCAACTTCAGTTATCTATTAAAATAAACAAAACTGGCCACTAGATTTCAACAGAGGTGAATAATTTTCACTAAGAAACGCTCCTCCCAGTTAAAAAAGCATCTAATGCATTTCAACGGACCTAGAGATTAATATTGAGCATGAAAATGGGTTCAGTTAATACCGCTTTTAGATGCATTTTAAACAAACGCTTAGAGTCTTTTTTTTTCCATTGGAAGTTTTACGACCACCCAGAGCAACTCAATGGGCTATAAACAATCGCCCGTCCCTAATTTAGGCCCACTGGTTCCAGGAAATGGACAGAGCCAGGGCTGTAAGGTAAACACAACATCCGGGGAAAGCCGGGGTTCGAACCTGGACCCCTTTCAAACGAACGAGCTCGTTATATTCAATATATACATGCCCAACTTCAGTTATCTATTAAAATAAACAAAACTGGCCACTAGATTTCAACAGAGGTGAATAATTTTCACTAAGAAACGCTCCTCCCAGTTAAAAAAGCATCTAATGCATTTCAACGGACCTAGAGATTAATATTGAGCATGAAAATGGGTTCAGTTAATACCGCTTTTAGATGCATTTTAAACAAACGCTTAGTCTTTTTTTTTTCCATTGGAAGTTTTACGACCACCCAGAGCAACTCAATGGGCTATAAACAATCGCCCGTCCCTAATTTAGGCCCACTGGTTCCAGGAAATGGACAGAGCCAGGGCTGTAAGGTAAACACAACATCCGGGGAAAGCCGGGGTTCGAACCTGGACCCCTTTCAAACGAACGAGCTCGTTATATTCAATATATACATGCCCAACTTCAGTTATCTATTAAAATAAACAAAACTGGCCACTAGATTTCAACAGAGGTGAATAATTTTCACTAAGAAACGCTCCTCCCAGTTAAAAAAGCATCTAATGCATTTCAACGGACCTAGAGATTAATATTGAGCATGAAAATGGGTTCAGTTAATACCGCTTTTAGATGCATTTTAAACAAACGCTTAGTCTTTTTTTTTCCATTGGAAGTTTTACGACCACCCAGAGCAACTCAATGGGCTATAAACAATCGCCCGTCCCTAATTTAGGCCCACTGGTTCCAGGAAATGGACAGAGCCAGGGCTGTAAGGTAAACACAACATCCGGGGAAAGCCGGGGTTCGAACCTGGACCCCTTTCAAACGAACGAGCTCGTTATATTCAATATATACATGCCCAACTTCAGTTATCTATTAAAATAAACAAAACTGGCCACTAGATTTCAACAGAGGTGAATAATTTTCACTAAGAAACGCTCCTCCCAGTTAAAAAAGCATCTAATGCATTTCAACGGACCTAGAGATTAATATTGAGCATGAAAATGGGTTCAGTTAATACCGCTTTTAGATGCATTTTAAACAAACGCTTAGAGTCTTTTTTTTTCCATTGGAAGTTTTACGACCACCCAGAGCAACTCAATGGGCTATAAACAATCGCCCGTCCCTAATTTAGGCCCACTGGTTCCAGGAAATGGACAGAGCCAGGGCTGTAAGGTAAACACAACATCCGGGGAAAGCCGGGGTTCGAACCTGGACCCCTTTCAAACGAACGAGCTCGTTATATTCAATATATACATGCCCAACTTCAGTTATCTATTAAAATAAACAAAACTGGCCACTAGATTTCAACAGAGGTGAATAATTTTCACTAAGAAACGCTCCTCCCAGTTAAAAAAGCATCTAATGCATTTCAACGGACCTAGAGATTAATATTGAGCATGAAAATGGGTTCAGTTAATACCGCTTTTAGATGCATTTTAAACAAACGCTTAGTCTTTTTTTCCATTGGAAGTTTTACGACCACCCAGAGCAACTCAATGGGCTATAAACAATCGCCCGTCCCTAATTTAGGCCCACTGGTTCCAGGAAATGGACAGAGCCAGGGCTGTAAGGTAAACACAACATCCGGGGAAAGCCGGGGTTCGAACCTGGACCCCTTTCAAACGAACGAGCTCGTTATATTCAATATATACATGCCCAACTTCAGTTATCTATTAAAATAAACAAAACTGGCCACTAGATTTCAACAGAGGTGAATAATTTTCACTAAGAAACGCTCCTCCCAGTTAAAAAAGCATCTAATGCATTTCAACGGACCTAGAGATTAATATTGAGCATGAAAATGGGTTCAGTTAATACCGCTTTTAGATGCATTTTAAACAAACGCTTAGAGTCTTTTTTTTTTTTCCATTGGAAGTTTTACGACCACCCAGAGCAACTCAATGGGCTATAAACAATCGCCCGTCCCTAATTTAGGCCCACTGGTTCCAGGAAATGGACAGAGCCAGGGCTGTAAGGTAAACACAACATCCGGGGAAAGCCGGGGTTCGAACCTGGACCCCTTTCAAACGAACGAGCTCGTTATATTCAATATATACATGCCCAACTTCAGTTATCTATTAAAATAAACAAAACTGGCCACTAGATTTCAACAGAGGTGAATAATTTTCACTAAGAAACGCTCCTCCCAGTTAAAAAGCATCTAATGCATTTCAACGGACCTAGAGATTAATATTGAGCATGAAAATGGGTTCAGTTAATACCGCTTTTAGATGCATTTTAAACAAACGCTTAGTCTTTTTTTTTTCCATTGGAAGTTTTACGACCACCCAGAGCAACTCAATGGGCTATAAACAATCGCCCGTCCCTAATTTAGGCCCACTGGTTCCAGGAAATGGACAGAGCCAGGGCTGTAAGGTAAACACAACATCCGGGGAAAGCCGGGGTTCGAACCTGGACCCCTTTCAAACGAACGAGCTCGTTATATTCAATATATACATGCCCAACTTCAGTTATCTATTAAAATAAACAAAACTGGCCACTAGATTTCAACAGAGGTGAATAATTTTCACTAAGAAACGCTCCTCCCAGTTAAAAAAGCATCTAATGCATTTCAACGGACCTAGAGATTAATATTGAGCATGAAAATGGGTTCAGTTAATACCGCTTTTAGATGCATTTTAAACAAACGCTTAGAGTCTTTTTTTTTTCCATTGGAAGTTTTACGACCACCCAGAGCAACTCAATGGGCTATAAACAATCGCCCGTCCCTAATTTAGGCCCACTGGTTCCAGGAAATGGACAGAGCCAGGGCTGTAAGGTAAACACAACATCCGGGGAAAGCCGGGGTTCGAACCTGGACCCCTTTCAAACGAACGAGCTCGTTATATTCAATATATACATGCCCAACTTCAGTTATCTATTAAAATAAACAAAACTGGCCACTAGATTTCAACAGAGGTGAATAATTTTCACTAAGAAACGCTCCTCCCAGTTAAAAAAGCATCTAATGCATTTCAACGGACCTAGAGATTAATATTGAGCATGAAAATGGGTTCAGTTAATACCGCTTTTAGATGCATTTTAAACAAACGCTTAGCGTCTTTTTTTTTTTCCATTGGAAGTTTTACGACCACCCAGAGCAACTCAATGGGCTATAAACAATCGCCCGTCCCTAATTTAGGCCCACTGGTTCCAGGAAATGGACAGAGCCAGGGCTGTAAGGTAAACACAACATCCGGGGAAAGCCGGGGTTCGAACCTGGACCCCTTTCAAACGAACGAGCTCGTTATATTCAATATATACATGCCCAACTTCAGTTATCTATTAAAATAAACAAAACTGGCCACTAGATTTCAACAGAGGTGAATAATTTTCACTAAGAAACGCTCCTCCCAGTTAAAAAAGCATCTAATGCATTTCAACGGACCTAGAGATTAATATTGAGCATGAAAATGGGTTCAGTTAATACCGCTTTTAGATGCATTTTAAACAAACGCTTAGAGTCTTTTTTTTCCATTGGAAGTTTTACGACCACCCAGAGCAACTCAATGGGCTATAAACAATCGCCCGTCCCTAATTTAGGCCCACTGGTTCCAGGAAATGGACAGAGCCAGGGCTGTAAGGTAAACACAACATCCGGGGAAAGCCGGGGTTCGAACCTGGACCCCTTTCAAACGAACGAGCTCGTTATATTCAATATATACATGCCCAACTTCAGTTATCTATTAAAATAAACAAAACTGGCCACTAGATTTCAACAGAGGTGAATAATTTTCACTAAGAAACGCTCCTCCCAGTTAAAAAAGCATCTAATGCATTTCAACGGACCTAGAGATTAATATTGAGCATGAAAATGGGTTCAGTTAATACCGCTTTTAGATGCATTTTAAACAAACGCTTAGTCTTTTTTTTTCCATTGGAAGTTTTACGACCACCCAGAGCAACTCAATGGGCTATAAACAATCGCCCGTCCCTAATTTAGGCCCACTGGTTCCAGGAAATGGACAGAGCCAGGGCTGTAAGGTAAACACAACATCCGGGGAAAGCCGGGGTTCGAACCTGGACCCCTTTCAAACGAACGAGCTCGTTATATTCAATATATACATGCCCAACTTCAGTTATCTATTAAAATAAACAAAACTGGCCACTAGATTTCAACAGAGGTGAATAATTTTCACTAAGAAACGCTCCTCCCAGTTAAAAAAGCATCTAATGCATTTCAACGGACCTAGAGATTAATATTGAGCATGAAAATGGGTTCAGTTAATACCGCTTTTAGATGCATTTTAAACAAACGCTTAGTCTTTTTTTTCCATTGGAAGTTTTACGACCACCCAGAGCAACTCAATGGGCTATAAACAATCGCCCGTCCCTAATTTAGGCCCACTGGTTCCAGGAAATGGACAGAGCCAGGGCTGTAAGGTAAACACAACATCCGGGGAAAGCCGGGGTTCGAACCTGGACCCCTTTCAAACGAACGAGCTCGTTATATTCAATATATACATGCCCAACTTCAGTTATCTATTAAAATAAACAAAACTGGCCACTAGATTTCAACAGAGGTGAATAATTTTCACTAAGAAACGCTCCTCCCAGTTAAAAAAGCATCTAATGCATTTCAACGGACCTAGAGATTAATATTGAGCATGAAAATGGGTTCAGTTAATACCGCTTTTAGATGCATTTTAAACAAACGCTTAGAGTCTTTTTTTTTCCATTGGAAGTTTTACGACCACCCAGAGCAACTCAATGGGCTATAAACAATCGCCCGTCCCTAATTTAGGCCCACTGGTTCCAGGAAATGGACAGAGCCAGGGCTGTAAGGTAAACACAACATCCGGGGAAAGCCGGGGTTCGAACCTGGACCCCTTTCAAACGAACGAGCTCGTTATATTCAATATATACATGCCCAACTTCAGTTATCTATTAAAATAAACAAAACTGGCCACTAGATTTCAACAGAGGTGAATAATTTTCACTAAGAAACGCTCCTCCCAGTTAAAAAAGCATCTAATGCATTTCAACGGACCTAGAGATTAATATTGAGCATGAAAATGGGTTCAGTTAATACCGCTTTTAGATGCATTTTAAACAAACGCTTAGTCTTTTTTTTTTTCCATTGGAAGTTTTACGACCACCCAGAGCAACTCAATGGGCTATAAACAATCGCCCGTCCCTAATTTAGGCCCACTGGTTCCAGGAAATGGACAGAGCCAGGGCTGTAAGGTAAACACAACATCCGGGGAAAGCCGGGGTTCGAACCTGGACCCCTTTCAAACGAACGAGCTCGTTATATTCAATATATACATGCCCAACTTCAGTTATCTATTAAAATAAACAAAACTGGCCACTAGATTTCAACAGAGGTGAATAATTTTCACTAAGAAACGCTCCTCCCAGTTAAAAAAGCATCTAATGCATTTCAACGGACCTAGAGATTAATATTGAGCATGAAAATGGGTTCAGTTAATACCGCTTTTAGATGCATTTTAAACAAACGCTTAGAGTCTTTTTTTTTTCCATTGGAAGTTTTACGACCACCCAGAGCAACTCAATGGGCTATAAACAATCGCCCGTCCCTAATTTAGGCCCACTGGTTCCAGGAAATGGACAGAGCCAGGGCTGTAAGGTAAACACAACATCCGGGGAAAGCCGGGGTTCGAACCTGGACCCCTTTCAAACGAACGAGCTCGTTATATTCAATATATACATGCCCAACTTCAGTTATCTATTAAAATAAACAAAACTGGCCACTAGATTTCAACAGAGGTGAATAATTTTCACTAAGAAACGCTCCTCCCAGTTAAAAAAGCATCTAATGCATTTCAACGGACCTAGAGATTAATATTGAGCATGAAAATGGGTTCAGTTAATACCGCTTTTAGATGCATTTTAAACAAACGCTTAGTCTTTTTTTTTTCCATTGGAAGTTTTACGACCACCCAGAGCAACTCAATGGGCTATAAACAATCGCCCGTCCCTAATTTAGGCCCACTGGTTCCAGGAAATGGACAGAGCCAGGGCTGTAAGGTAAACACAACATCCGGGGAAAGCCGGGGTTCGAACCTGGACCCCTTTCAAACGAACGAGCTCGTTATATTCAATATATACATGCCCAACTTCAGTTATCTATTAAAATAAACAAAACTGGCCACTAGATTTCAACAGAGGTGAATAATTTTCACTAAGAAACGCTCCTCCCAGTTAAAAAAGCATCTAATGCATTTCAACGGACCTAGAGATTAATATTGAGCATGAAAATGGGTTCAGTTAATACCGCTTTTAGATGCATTTTAAACAAACGCTTAGAGTCTTTTTTTTTCCATTGGAAGTTTTACGACCACCCAGAGCAACTCAATGGGCTATAAACAATCGCCCGTCCCTAATTTAGGCCCACTGGTTCCAGGAAATGGACAGAGCCAGGGCTGTAAGGTAAACACAACATCCGGGGAAAGCCGGGGTTCGAACCTGGACCCCTTTCAAACGAACGAGCTCGTTATATTCAATATATACATGCCCAACTTCAGTTATCTATTAAAATAAACAAAACTGGCCACTAGATTTCAACAGAGGTGAATAATTTTCACTAAGAAACGCTCCTCCCAGTTAAAAAAGCATCTAATGCATTTCAACGGACCTAGAGATTAATATTGAGCATGAAAATGGGTTCAGTTAATACCGCTTTTAGATGCATTTTAAACAAACGCTTAGTCTTTTTTTTCCATTGGAAGTTTTACGACCACCCAGAGCAACTCAATGGGCTATAAACAATCGCCCGTCCCTAATTTAGGCCCACTGGTTCCAGGAAATGGACAGAGCCAGGGCTGTAAGGTAAACACAACATCCGGGGAAAGCCGGGGTTCGAACCTGGACCCCTTTCAAACGAACGAGCTCGTTATATTCAATATATACATGCCCAACTTCAGTTATCTATTAAAATAAACAAAACTGGCCACTAGATTTCAACAGAGGTGAATAATTTTCACTAAGAAACGCTCCTCCCAGTTAAAAAAGCATCTAATGCATTTCAACGGACCTAGAGATTAATATTGAGCATGAAAATGGGTTCAGTTAATACCGCTTTTAGATGCATTTTAAACAAACGCTTAGAGTCTTTTTTTTTTCCATTGGAAGTTTTACGACCACCCAGAGCAACTCAATGGGCTATAAACAATCGCCCGTCCCTAATTTAGGCCCACTGGTTCCAGGAAATGGACAGAGCCAGGGCTGTAAGGTAAACACAACATCCGGGGAAAGCCGGGGTTCGAACCTGGACCCCTTTCAAACGAACGAGCTCGTTATATTCAATATATACATGCCCAACTTCAGTTATCTATTAAAATAAACAAAACTGGCCACTAGATTTCAACAGAGGTGAATAATTTTCACTAAGAAACGCTCCTCCCAGTTAAAAAAGCATCTAATGCATTTCAACGGACCTAGAGATTAATATTGAGCATGAAAATGGGTTCAGTTAATACCGCTTTTAGATGCATTTTAAACAAACGCTTAGTCTTTTTTTTTTCCATTGGAAGTTTTACGACCACCCAGAGCAACTCAATGGGCTATAAACAATCGCCCGTCCCTAATTTAGGCCCACTGGTTCCAGGAAATGGACAGAGCCAGGGCTGTAAGGTAAACACAACATCCGGGGAAAGCCGGGGTTCGAACCTGGACCCCTTTCAAACGAACGAGCTCGTTATATTCAATATATACATGCCCAACTTCAGTTATCTATTAAAATAAACAAAACTGGCCACTAGATTTCAACAGAGGTGAATAATTTTCACTAAGAAACGCTCCTCCCAGTTAAAAAAGCATCTAATGCATTTCAACGGACCTAGAGATTAATATTGAGCATGAAAATGGGTTCAGTTAATACCGCTTTTAGATGCATTTTAAACAAACGCTTAGTCTTTTTTTTTTCCATTGGAAGTTTTACGACCACCCAGAGCAACTCAATGGGCTATAAACAATCGCCCGTCCCTAATTTAGGCCCACTGGTTCCAGGAAATGGACAGAGCCAGGGCTGTAAGGTAAACACAACATCCGGGGAAAGCCGGGGTTCGAACCTGGACCCCTTTCAAACGAACGAGCTCGTTATATTCAATATATACATGCCCAACTTCAGTTATCTATTAAAATAAACAAAACTGGCCACTAGATTTCAACAGAGGTGAATAATTTTCACTAAGAAACGCTCCTCCCAGTTAAAAAAGCATCTAATGCATTTCAACGGACCTAGAGATTAATATTGAGCATGAAAAATGGGTTCAGTTAATACCGCTTTTAGATGCATTTTAAACAAACGCTTAGAGTCTTTTTTTTTTCCATTGGAAGTTTTACGACCACCCAGAGCAACTCAATGGGCTATAAACAATCGCCCGTCCCTAATTTAGGCCCACTGGTTCCAGGAAATGGACAGAGCCAGGGCTGTAAGGTAAACACAACATCCGGGGAAAGCCGGGGTTCGAACCTGGACCCCTTTCAAACGAACGAGCTCGTTATATTCAATATATACATGCCCAACTTCAGTTATCTATTAAAATAAACAAAACTGGCCACTAGATTTCAACAGAGGTGAATAATTTTCACTAAGAAACGCTCCTCCCAGTTAAAAAAGCATCTAATGCATTTCAACGGACCTAGAGATTAATATTGAGCATGAAAATGGGTTCAGTTAATACCGCTTTTAGATGCATTTTAAACAAACGCTTAGTCTTTTTTTTTTTTCCATTGGAAGTTTTACGACCACCCAGAGCAACTCAATGGGCTATAAACAATCGCCCGTCCCTAATTTAGGCCCACTGGTTCCAGGAAATGGACAGAGCCAGGGCTGTAAGGTAAACACAACATCCGGGGAAAGCCGGGGTTCGAACCCTGGACCCCTTTCAAACGAACGAGCTCGTTATATTCAATATATACATGCCCAACTTCAGTTATCTATTAAAATAAACAAAACTGGCCACTAGATTTCAACAGAGGTGAATAATTTTCACTAAGAAACGCTCCTCCCAGTTAAAAAAGCATCTAATGCATTTCAACGGACCTAGAGATTAATATTGAGCATGAAAATGGGTTCAGTTAATACCGCTTTTAGATGCATTTTAAACAAACGCTTAGAGTCTTTTTTTTTTTTCCATTGGAAGTTTTACGACCACCCAGAGCAACTCAATGGGCTATAAACAATCGCCCGTCCCTAATTTAGGCCCACTGGTTCCAGGAAATGGACAGAGCCAGGGCTGTAAGGTAAACACAACATCCGGGGAAAGCCGGGGTTCGAACCTGGACCCCTTTCAAACGAACGAGCTCGTTATATTCAATATATACATGCCCAACTTCAGTTATCTATTAAAATAAACAAAACTGGCCACTAGATTTCAACAGAGGTGAATAATTTTCACTAAGAAACGCTCCTCCCAGTTAAAAAAGCATCTAATGCATTTCAACGGACCTAGAGATTAATATTGAGCATGAAAATGGGTTCAGTTAATACCGCTTTTAGATGCATTTTAAACAAACGCTTAGCGTCTTTTTTTTTTTTCCATTGGAAGTTTTACGACCACCCAGAGCAACTCAATGGGCTATAAACAATCGCCCGTCCCTAATTTAGGCCCACTGGTTCCAGGAAATGGACAGAGCCAGGGCTGTAAGGTAAACACAACATCCGGGGAAAGCCGGGGTTCGAACCTGGACCCCTTTCAAACGAACGAGCTCGTTATATTCAATATATACATGCCCAACTTCAGTTATCTATTAAAATAAACAAAACTGGCCACTAGATTTCAACAGAGGTGAATAATTTTCACTAAGAAACGCTCCTCCCAGTTAAAAAAGCATCTAATGCATTTCAACGGACCTAGAGATTAATATTGAGCATGAAAATGGGTTCAGTTAATACCGCTTTTAGATGCATTTTAAACAAACGCTTAGAGTCTTTTTTTTTTCCATTGGAAGTTTTACGACCACCCAGAGCAACTCAATGGGCTATAAACAATCGCCCGTCCCTAATTTAGGCCCACTGGTTCCAGGAAATGGACAGAGCCAGGGCTGTAAGGTAAACACAACATCCGGGGAAAGCCGGGGTTCGAACCTGGACCCCTTTCAAACGAACGAGCTCGTTATATTCAATATATACATGCCCAACTTCAGTTATCTATTAAAATAAACAAAACTGGCCACTAGATTTCAACAGAGGTGAATAATTTTCACTAAGAAACGCTCCTCCCAGTTAAAAAAGCATCTAATGCATTTCAACGGACCTAGAGATTAATATTGAGCATGAAAATGGGTTCAGTTAATACCGCTTTTAGATGCATTTTAAACAAACGCTTAGTCTTTTTTTTTTCCATTGGAAGTTTTACGACCACCCAGAGCAACTCAATGGGCTATAAACAATCGCCCGTCCCTAATTTAGGCCCACTGGTTCCAGGAAATGGACAGAGCCAGGGCTGTAAGGTAAACACAACATCCGGGGAAAGCCGGGGTTCGAACCTGGACCCCTTTCAAACGAACGAGCTCGTTATATTCAATATATACATGCCCAACTTCAGTTATCTATTAAAATAAACAAAACTGGCCACTAGATTTCAACAGAGGTGAATAATTTTCACTAAGAAACGCTCCTCCCAGTTAAAAAAGCATCTAATGCATTTCAACGGACCTAGAGATTAATATTGAGCATGAAAATGGGTTCAGTTAATACCGCTTTTAGATGCATTTTAAACAAACGCTTAGAGTCTTTTTTTTTTCCATTGGAAGTTTTACGACCACCCAGAGCAACTCAATGGGCTATAAACAATCGCCCGTCCCTAATTTAGGCCCACTGGTTCCAGGAAATGGACAGAGCCAGGGCTGTAAGGTAAACACAACATCCGGGGAAAGCCGGGGTTCGAACCTGGACCCCTTTCAAACGAACGAGCTCGTTATATTCAATATATACATGCCCAACTTCAGTTATCTATTAAAATAAACAAAACTGGCCACTAGATTTCAACAGAGGTGAATAATTTTCACTAAGAAACGCTCCTCCCAGTTAAAAAAGCATCTAATGCATTTCAACGGACCTAGAGATTAATATTGAGCATGAAAATGGGTTCAGTTAATACCGCTTTTAGATGCATTTTAAACAAACGCTTAGTCTTTTTTTTTTCCATTGGAAGTTTTACGACCACCCAGAGCAACTCAATGGGCTATAAACAATCGCCCGTCCCTAATTTAGGCCCACTGGTTCCAGGAAATGGACAGAGCCAGGGCTGTAAGGTAAACACAACATCCGGGGAAAGCCGGGGTTCGAACCTGGACCCCTTTCAAACGAACGAGCTCGTTATATTCAATATATACATGCCCAACTTCAGTTATCTATTAAAATAAACAAAACTGGCCACTAGATTTCAACAGAGGTGAATAATTTTCACTAAGAAACGCTCCTCCCAGTTAAAAAAGCATCTAATGCATTTCAACGGACCTAGAGATTAATATTGAGCATGAAAATGGGTTCAGTTAATACCGCTTTTAGATGCATTTTAAACAAACGCTTAGTCTTTTTTTTTTTTCATTGGAAGTTTTACGACCACCCAGAGCAACTCAATGGGCTATAAACAATCGCCCGTCCCTAATTTAGGCCCACTGGTTCCAGGAAATGGACAGAGCCAGGGCTGTAAGGTAAACACAACATCCGGGGAAAGCCGGGGTTCGAACCTGGACCCCTTTCAAACGAACGAGCTCGTTATATTCAATATATACATGCCCAACTTCAGTTATCTATTAAAATAAACAAAACTGGCCACTAGATTTCAACAGAGGTGAATAATTTTCACTAAGAAACGCTCCTCCCAGTTAAAAAAGCATCTAATGCATTTCAACGGACCTAGAGATTAATATTGAGCATGAAAATGGGTTCAGTTAATACCGCTTTTAGATGCATTTTAAACAAACGCTTAGAGTCTTTTTTTCCATTGGAAGTTTTACGACCACCCAGAGCAACTCAATGGGCTATAAACAATCGCCCGTCCCTAATTTAGGCCCACTGGTTCCAGGAAATGGACAGAGCCAGGGCTGTAAGGTAAACACAACATCCGGGGAAAGCCGGGGTTCGAACCTGGACCCCTTTCAAACGAACGAGCTCGTTATATTCAATATATACATGCCCAACTTCAGTTATCTATTAAAATAAACAAAACTGGCCACTAGATTTCAACAGAGGTGAATAATTTTCACTAAGAAACGCTCCTCCCAGTTAAAAAAGCATCTAATGCATTTCAACGGACCTAGAGATTAATATTGAGCATGAAAATGGGTTCAGTTAATACCGCTTTTAGATGCATTTTAAACAAACGCTTAGTCTTTTTTTTTTCCATTGGAAGTTTTACGACCACCCAGAGCAACTCAATGGGCTATAAACAATCGCCCGTCCCTAATTTAGGCCCACTGGTTCCAGGAAATGGACAGAGCCAGGGCTGTAAGGTAAACACAACATCCGGGGAAAGCCGGGGTTCGAACCTGGACCCCTTTCAAACGAACGAGCTCGTTATATTCAATATATACATGCCCAACTTCAGTTATCTATTAAAATAAACAAAACTGGCCACTAGATTTCAACAGAGGTGAATAATTTTCACTAAGAAACGCTCCTCCCAGTTAAAAAAGCATCTAATGCATTTCAACGGACCTAGAGATTAATATTGAGCATGAAAATGGGTTCAGTTAATACCGCTTTTAGATGCATTTTAAACAAACGCTTAGAGTCTTTTTTTTTTCCATTGGAAGTTTTACGACCACCCAGAGCAACTCAATGGGCTATAAACAATCGCCCGTCCCTAATTTAGGCCCACTGGTTCCAGGAAATGGACAGAGCCAGGGCTGTAAGGTAAACACAACATCCGGGGAAAGCCGGGGTTCGAACCTGGACCCCTTTCAAACGAACGAGCTCGTTATATTCAATATATACATGCCCAACTTCAGTTATCTATTAAAATAAACAAAACTGGCCACTAGATTTCAACAGAGGTGAATAATTTTCACTAAGAAACGCTCCTCCCAGTTAAAAAAGCATCTAATGCATTTCAACGGACCTAGAGATTAATATTGAGCATGAAAATGGGTTCAGTTAATACCGCTTTTAGATGCATTTTAAACAAACGCTTAGTCTTTTTTTTTTCCATTGGAAGTTTTACGACCACCCAGAGCAACTCAATGGGCTATAAACAATCGCCCGTCCCTAATTTAGGCCCACTGGTTCCAGGAAATGGACAGAGCCAGGGCTGTAAGGTAAACACAACATCCGGGGAAAGCCGGGGTTCGAACCTGGACCCCTTTCAAACGAACGAGCTCGTTATATTCAATATATACATGCCCAACTTCAGTTATCTATTAAAATAAACAAAACTGGCCACTAGATTTCAACAGAGGTGAATAATTTTCACTAAGAAACGCTCCTCCCAGTTAAAAAAGCATCTAATGCATTTCAACGGACCTAGAGATTAATATTGAGCATGAAAATGGGTTCAGTTAATACCGCTTTTAGATGCATTTTAAACAAACGCTTAGAGTCTTTTTTTTCCATTGGAAGTTTTACGACCACCCAGAGCAACTCAATGGGCTATAAACAATCGCCCGTCCCTAATTTAGGCCCACTGGTTCCAGGAAATGGACAGAGCCAGGGCTGTAAGGTAAACACAACATCCGGGGAAAGCCGGGGTTCGAACCTGGACCCCTTTCAAACGAACGAGCTCGTTATATTCAATATATACATGCCCAACTTCAGTTATCTATTAAAATAAACAAAACTGGCCACTAGATTTCAACAGAGGTGAATAATTTTCACTAAGAAACGCTCCTCCCAGTTAAAAAAGCATCTAATGCATTTCAACGGACCTAGAGATTAATATTGAGCATGAAAATGGGTTCAGTTAATACCGCTTTTAGATGCATTTTAAACAAACGCTTAGCGTCTTTTTTTTTTCCATTGGAAGTTTTACGACCACCCAGAGCAACTCAATGGGCTATAAACAATCGCCCGTCCCTAATTTAGGCCCACTGGTTCCAGGAAATGGACAGAGCCAGGGCTGTAAGGTAAACACAACATCCGGGGAAAGCCGGGGTTCGAACCTGGACCCCTTTCAAACGAACGAGCTCGTTATATTCAATATATACATGCCCAACTTCAGTTATCTATTAAAATAAACAAAACTGGCCACTAGATTTCAACAGAGGTGAATAATTTTCACTAAGAAACGCTCCTCCCAGTTAAAAAAGCATCTAATGCATTTCAACGGACCTAGAGATTAATATTGAGCATGAAAATGGGTTCAGTTAATACCGCTTTTAGATGCATTTTAAACAAACGCTTAGAGTCTTTTTTTTTTCCATTGGAAGTTTTACGACCACCCAGAGCAACTCAATGGGCTATAAACAATCGCCCGTCCCTAATTTAGGCCCACTGGTTCCAGGAAATGGACAGAGCCAGGGCTGTAAGGTAAACACAACATCCGGGGAAAGCCGGGGTTCGAACCTGGACCGTGTTGTTTATTATTATTTTAATTGGAAGCGAAAACAGGAGTAGCTGATCAAAAAAGAGAAACCCAAAAACTTGGGACAATCTGTCTGTGTTTCTAATAGAGTAGAGCCTCGGGGAGAGGCAAAAGGTTGTGCTGGTACTTAATGGAACGGGCGTTTGCTTCGAGCTGGACAGCAGCCAACATTGGTACGAATGCGCGAAGTTCCCTTTTGGAGGAGCGTGTAGGAGTCCGTCAACACTGGGATGTGCAAGCTGTTCGGAAGGTGAAGAAAGCCGGAAGTCTCATGCCTTGTAGTGTAGAGGGGCGCTCACAAAACGTGTGTGGGTACTGGTGTGGTGCTGAGGGGAGCGATCCAGAGGCCGTTTCGGCGGTTTTTCGCCGGGTGGGTCCGTCCGTCCGCAGATTCCCTCCCCGCGGTCGCCGTTTTCTCTCTCGGGGTCGGGGCGAGTGCCCCCCTGTAGGGGCGGGCGCGTGCGTAGCACGCGCCCGCCATAGTCTCCTGCCCTGGGCCCTCGCCCCGACCCCGAGAGAGAAAACGGCGACCGCGGGGAGGGAATCTGCGGACGGACGGACCCACCCGGCGAAAAACCGCCGAAACGGCCTCTGGATCGCTCCCCTCAGCACCACACCAATATCCTACTGAAACCGTTATACCAAATTTGGACGTTTTTTCGCCGTAGAAGGAAAAAATAAACAGCGGGGACGTGAGGGAAGGGGAGAAATTGGGCGCGGGGAAAAAATTGGGCGCGGGGAATGAGGGAAAAAAATTGGGCGCGGGGGAAGAGGGGAAAAAATTGGGCGGGGGGAAGAGGGGAAAAATTGGGCGCGGGGGAAGGGGAAAAAATTGGGCGCGGGGGAAGAGGGGAAAAAATTGGGCGCGGGGGAAGAGGGAAAAAATTGGGCGCGGGGGAAGAGGGAAAAAAATTGGGCGCGGGGGAGAGGAGGAAAAAAATTTGGGCGCGGGGGAGAGGGGGAAAAAAATTTGGGCGCGGGGGAGAGGGGGGAAAAATGGGGTGGCGAAAAATCCGCAAACGTACGCACGGGGGCCAAAACATTAGGTTGAAGCAGAAAAAAAAAACTGGTTAATTCGCGCTCGGAGAAAAGAGGGGGGTGGGGGGTTCCACAAGTTTGGGCGCAGTGGAAGGAGAAACCTAATGGGCGGACATTTTGCACTCTGGCATGGGAAGAATTGTGGGACAGGAAGGGGAAAAAAAAAAAATATTGACATTTTCAAAAGAACCCAGCAAGAAAATTTCCGACCAACAGGGTAACGTAATTACCAGCGAAATTATGGCATATGGCAAAGGGCAAGTCATAGTGCACTGCTGGACATTACAAATTCCAGTGATGTCATTTTTCTCTTGGAAGGAGCACTAAGTAGGCCCCAACTTTGGAATGATGCCTCTGAACTGAGTATATGGTAAACTGTGCCGCCCCGGTGGCGCAGTGGTCTAAGGCGCTGGCCTCTGATCATTTGTCCGTAAGGGGTCCGGGTTCGAATCCCGGTCAGGCATGGATGTTGTGTTTGTCTTACGGCACTGGCTCTTTCCCTTCCCTGGAACCAGTGACCCAAAATTAGGGACGGGCGACTGCTTATAGCCCATTTGAGTTGCTCACGGTGGTCGTTAAACCTCCAATCTAAAAAAATATGGTAAACTGCGAGCTTGAAAAGCACAGTATATGGAAACAAGAGGGGAAATTGTCTACAAAGAGAGAAGTCCCTAGCGGTGGGGAGCCCTGTTGACTTTTAGGTGCTCTGTATTATCTTCGTGATTATCGAAACCAGGAAGCTTATACACTTACGTGTTTTTGAAAAAAAAAAAAAAGATCACTTACCTTTTCACATTTCAAAATACATTTTACAAACAGTTTTAAAATTCAAAACAGTAATTTCACCAATTTGATTTTTCAGTTGGTCTTTCCAAATCAGTGGAAAGACCAACTGACACTTTTTTTTTTTTTTGCAGTGTTGTAAACTTTGGTACGTGAGAGTATGGACGAGGTTTCAAAAGTATGAATTGGATCGTTTGTAAGATTGGAAAACATTGTACAGCTAAACAAGACAGGTTGTCAGCCAAGTCCGTTTTAATTCAGGCAATGTTTTCAAAAAGTGCTTTGGGTAACTCTCAAGAGTTTTACTGGGGAAAAGATGTTGCTTGGAAGTGGCAGTCATACAAAAACAGCAGAGAGAAAAAAAAACACCTTACAGGAATTGATGACTCTTGAAATTTTAAAGTTACAGCTGAGAATTTAACTCTGTGAGAAGCACAGTGTGTGTTGCTTTAATGTACAGAATTACTTTTCCTGTTACTGGGTCTCATGTTTATGTAAAGAAAAAAAGCAAAGTGTGAAAATATACAAAAAATGCAATGTTTCATCTCTTTAAAGGAAAACAGAAAATTGTTGCACCTTGAAAATTCAAGTGCAAGTGGTTCCTCTCTGCTCATGTTTGTTATAAAAATGCTTTGTCTGCATTCTACTTTTATAATGATAAATATCCAAATATTGAGAGAAATGAAAGATATCACATTTTAAAAATTCATATTTAAAATAGGGCAATTTTTTTAAATCTGAAAATTTGGCAGTTCAGTCATTATATGCCAGTACACGATGAAGCAAAATAATAATTATTATATAAAAAAGGTAGTTTTCCAGTTGTAAAATTTTTATACTCAGCCTAACAATGTACATTTCACATGGCAAATTTTGAGCAATAGCTCAAGAAAAGTGTAATATAAAAAAAATATAGAATATTTGGAGAAATACAGGCTTGGTGCAACCACGAAAGAGAAGATACGTGCATTAGGAAAATGACAAGAGTTGTCATGGTTTAAGTGCAAATAACTCAGAGTGCGACTGGGCTGGACACATTTGCACAAAGAACAGGCCACTGTTTGGACAACTGAAACACCCTTTCGACAACAAGGGAAAGGAGATTATTCAGAAATGAGTGGATGAAATTTGAAAGTATGAAGGTAGAAAGTTGTGGAAAAGACGTGGGGGAGACCTTAACGCAGCAGTGAATTTCTTATGGTCGGCGATGATGTGTAATAGAAGCATCAGGAATAATATATGAAACTCAAAAATTTAGGGAATTACATATCACTTTATCAAGACATCCATGATTTCCCCAAAAGGGAGTTGATACAGGACTATTATTCTGAACCCATCAGTTGCATATAATCTTTCACAGCCAACAACCAGACGTGCCAAATGTATCTGTCACCGAAAACATTTGGTAGTCATATAAATCTATCTGATAGGCCAGAAGGATTCATAAATTTAACTATTTTAATGAGACTTACTGTTTGCTCACTCCACCAAATTTCTTTATCGAGAGGAACCACATGTGTGCACATGAATTTCCAAGGTGAAACAACTGTATAATTTTCTAAAAAAAAATTAATTAAAAATTGCACCCCAATTGATTTGCTTGCAAATAAATTGAACAGCACAATACCAGTCTGTAAACAGACCTACACACCAAACAGATGTTTATTCAAACCATGATTTCAGTTAATTTTTGCGGTTTTCTATAAAAGTGTGGCGCAGCTCCATATAGATATCTATGTGAGCTGGAAACTAAATTAACGGTAGTTTGGGTGAGTAATATCATACAGAACAAACTATCCATGTAAAAACTCCAAGGCCGACAGACGAAATACCTCAAATGAACAAAAACTCGGTGAAAACACAAAATCTTGTAAAAAGGAGAGCATAGGATTCATTTGCTAGCAAATGATTGAACATCACAATAACAGTGTGCAAACAGACCTACACACCAAAGAGATTTTCATTAAACCATGATTTCAGTTCATTTTTTCAGTTTCCTGTAAAAGTGTGCCAAAACACCAAAAAGATATCTAGGCATGCTACAAACTAAATTAATAGCGGCTTGGGTGAGTAATGTCATACAGAACAAACTAGTCCAGTAAAAACTCCCAAAGCTGACAGACGAAAAACCTCAAGTGAACAAAAACTCAGTGAGAAGACAAAATCTTGTAAACAAGAGAGCACAGGATTCATTTGCCAGCACATTAATTCAACATCACAATAACAGCCTGTAAACCGGCATACACACTAAGTAGAATTTCATTTAAACCATAATTTTAGTTCATTTCTACAGTTTTCTGCAGAAGTGTGATGCAGCTTTATATAGATATCTAGGCTTTCTAGAAACTGAATTAACAGTGGTTTGGGTGAGTAATATTATACAGAACAAACTATCCATGTAAAAACTTCCAACGCCGACAGACGAAATACCTCAAATGAACAAAAATTAGGTGAAAAGACAACTTGTAAAAAGGACAGCATAGGATTTATTTGCCAGCAAATGAGTTAACCACCACAATACCAGTCGGTAAACAGACCTACATACCGAAAATTTTTTAATTCAAACCATAGTTTGTTAATTTTTGGCAGTTTCCTGTAAAAGTGTGCCAAAGCTCCAAAAATATATCTAGGCATATGCTACAAACTAAATTAATGGTGGTTTGGGTGAGTAATATCATACACAACGAACTAGTCCGTTATAAGCGCTCCCAACACCGACAGACAAAATACCTCAAATGAACAAAAACTCGGTGAAAAGACAAAATCTTGTAAAAAGCAGATAATAGGATTTTTTTGCTAGCAAATAAGTTGAACACCGTAATACCAGTCTGTAAACAGACCTACACACACAAAATGCACTCAAACCATGATTTCAGTTAATTTTTGCAGTTTTCTGTAAAAGTGTACAGCAGGCCCATAAAGATATCTAGGCGTGCTAGAAACTAAACAAACGGTGGTTTGGGTGAGTAATGTCATACAGAACAAATAAGTCAAGAAACTTCCAACGCCAACAGACGAAATACATCAACTGAACAAAATCGCGGTGAAAAGACAAAAACTTATAAAAACTAGAGCACCGGATTTAAGTCAGGCATGTTGAAGTAATAGGTTGTGCCACTCTTACTTGTCATGAAACAGCATATAGTAAATGATAAAATACATCATACTTCCACTGTAATTATGTCAAGGATTATAAATTACTTTTAGAATGGTTGGTAGCGCTATATAACAACGATATAGATAATTGTGTGGTCTTTTTGCGACAGAATTGGACTTACGAAATTTGGAGAGTTATTTATTAGTATATGTTGACATACACAATTAATTATAATTAAATTCTATGATTTGGAATTTCTGAAGACCAAACCATAAGGAATATAATTAACTCTGCCATCTATTTTATTGTGTTTGTTCGTTATGACAGCCTTAGGGCATTAAAATTGAACTTACAGATTTCCACATACATCTTGGTGGAGTGCTGCCATCTATCTTCGATTTGAGAAGGCTGAAGTATTAATTTGGTTTTGAGGTCATATTATAATTTACTTGTGTATCAAGTTTGATATTGGTTTATATAGAATGGGGACTCGGAAAACTGGCGCTCATTCAAATGTATCTAGGACGAGTACACCACCCGCTGGAGGTGTATCTGATCTTAATATGGATGTACTATTGAAAGCATTGAGTGACATTAATTTAAAAGTCCAGGAATCAAATGTTGAGATCAGACAGGAATTGAAGAAATCACTGGATGAAATAAATATTAAGCTTGAGTCAATCCCTGATCTTGAGAAGGAATTGGAAGAGTATAAAAAAACTATTGAACTAGTATCTATTATATATAATGAGATTGCTAGACAATGTGAATCACTCCTTAATGAAAATAAAAATTTAAGAACAACCCAGAATGATCTTACTCAACAGGCTCATATAAAACATCTCCAAATACAGAAATTAAAAAGTGATATTAACGAAATCAACCAATATCATCGCAATAAAAATTTAGAACTACATGGTCTGGATTTGACATTGATTCACAATGAGAATGAACTTAGAAACCATATTGATAAAATTGCAGATGCATTTGGTGTTCTTAATTATCATCAAGATGATATGGATATTATCCATCCACTTAAAGTGAACTCATATCTAAAACCAAATGTAGCAGCAATTGTACAATTTAAGACTGGAACAGCTAGAGATAGATGGTTACTCAGGAAAAAAATAACTGTTTTGAATTCAGATCTTGATGGAATTTTAGCATCATCCAAAATATACATTAATGAAAATTTGATACCTGATTATAAACACTTATTCTGGCAGGCTAGAAGTCTAAATTACATCAGGAGAAAATTAAGTATGTGTGGGTAAGTAATGGAAAAGTTTTTGTGAAAGGTGGTGAATCTGACCCAAAAAGGAAGATACTCATACTTGAAGACCTATATGACTATGGTCTGATTCTGTGATTTTGACTGTCTTCCTGGACTGACACAAGATTATTAATCATTTCTATATCAGATTAATTAATTCTGATTTGTCTATCTATTGAGGTTTTTCACTCTTATTGGTGAGAGAGAAGGGGGTATATATATATATTTTTTAATCATATAAGATTATTGTGAATTAAATACTTAGTCTGTTTACTGACTTAATACTATGGGATAAGATTGGAATTTGGGGGTGTTTACACTGTTGTGACTTGACTCTTCATGTTTTAATAGTGGTAATACTGTATATGTACACAAATGTAATGGTTGATAGTGATTACTTTGTGAATTGTTTATTACCTTAAGATTTTTCACTTACCTATGGTTTGATTGGTTAAATAATACGTTATGTTAATTTAGTTCTTTGGATTATGGTGGAGGGTGTCGAGATTAATTTATGTGTAAACTACACTTTGATTTTTTTCTTCTTACGGGTGTTTTGGTAGTTGGTTTTATTTTTTACAGTTTTGTTTATCATGCGTAATACTATGCTTACCACTGTGTTGTAATAGAAATAGAAATTTTACCTCTTTAATTATGGAACTGATTGTTTAACTTTATATTATTTTCATTTTCTTTTCTGAGTATGAGTTGGTGGTGGTGTTGTTATCTATTTTAGTTTTGGAGTGGTTAATGTGACCTGAATTTGGATTTCGGTCTCTGTCTAATTAATTTTTATTCTATTTTATTGTTTTATAAAAAAAAAGAAAGGAAAGAATAGAAATGGGGAAAAAGGGTATAGAACAAAGGTGGAAAAATGATGTGAAGGGAAAAATAGCGGAGGGAAAGTGGAATAAGTGAGAAAAGGGGAAAGCTCTTATGAATAGGTATTCCATAGGGGCATTTTATTATTCATAATACATGATTCATAAGATGATTATATTTTGGCAAATTTGCTGTTTATCTCTTGCCTAATAGGTATTCATTAGTCATCAGTTTTTGCCTTCTGTATATTTCAGCTTATCATGTTCAATGTCATGTACTACCAATTGTGATTTGATTGTAAATTTTCTTTCTTCTACATGGCTAGACGGTGATTGATTTGTTTATCTTCTGTTTATTATATTTCTATGTTTGGTGATTTATCATTTTGTAATTACATGTTAAATTGTTGTCTGGCATAGTGAATTGGACACTCGTTTACTAAAAAGTGGTTTGCATTTTATGAGACGATACCTTGTTTCCTTAAATTTCATAATCTTACTCCCTATATTTTTAATAATGATGAGATGGTGTGTAGTAGGATGTGGCTAGATACTAGGATGTATAATTTTAGTAAAATGTGGCAAGGGGTGGCATTTGGTATTTTGTCTTTTGTTTTTGAATTAGGTTAATTCAAATAAGTTTTTTAATTTTTTATATAGTATATTACAAATTGTACTTGGATGTTCTGTTAATTGATGTTTGGTCTTCATATGTGGCCTGTGATTGTTAATAATTAGTGACATATATACACTACAGCAAGTTTTTAATCTGTTGTCTGGTGACTTTAATGATGCCTTGAAATTAATTCATATAAATGCCAGATCTCTTATGTCTAAGGTTACTCTTGTTGAGGCATTGATTCAGGCGACCGGATCGGGGATTGACATACTCTGTTTAACTGAGACATGGTTTCCGACTCTAACTTATAGTATTGATATACCTGGTTATAAAATATTTTTTCCATAATAGAATTAAAACAAAGGGAGGTGGAGTGGCAATTTATGTAAATACCATTCACCAAAATTATTCTTTGATAACAGATTTAACTATTATTGACCCTTATATAGAAATTTTGACAATTGAAAATGAATATTATATAATAATGGTTTGTTATCGCCCTCCGAGTTCTAACTTATCCTTATTTATTAATAAACTATTCAAGTCAAGTATGCTGCACAGTAAGGGTTGAGCTTCCCCCGTCTCCGTATTATATATCATGAAAAGGATATACGACCTAAGTGATATTACTAATATGTGGTGATGGATCTCTTATAGCAAACTGATTTGTAGATTGAGTTGATAACATCATTAGAAAGGTTGAATTAAATCTCAAAACTACGGTTGTATTGTGGTGGTGCTTCACATGCGCGGAATCTTCAGTCTTTGGAGTCCTTTTGCCGATTCGGTCTAGAAGATAGGTACTCTTGCTAGTGCTGGATTATTTTTTGCTTTGGAATGTGGTACGTGAAATAATTTTTTGGCTACATGTTCATACTTACTAAATTTATTTTGACTGAACCTGAAGAAATAGTAGAATACCAAATTCTTGAATAAGGTGCCAATGTGCTGCCCTCTGGTGTGACATCCACAAGTTGATAATTGACTGATATATATATAATTTTTTATTTTTTTTTCGGATGTGACATTATGACTACAAGAAGCAAACAAAATATATCGAATAAATTAGGGGGTAGTCCATGTTTGAATCGTTCTAATCCAGTTGACATGGAACTAATTTTGAAATCACTACAAGATTTCAATGAAAAAATTGACTCCACAAACTTAAAAGTTAGAAATGATCTAAGACAGGCCTTGGATGATATAAACATAAAATTGGAACCTATTTTGGAATTGAAAAAAAAGAACTGAAGGAATGTAAGGCATCTATAGAACATATGTCGACAAATTATGATTCAGTTTTGGAACAACTGGAGTCATTTAGGAAAGAAAATGAAGGTTTAAGGATTACACAAGATAATCTCTTGCAGCAGATGGAGTTCAAACAACTTGAATTGAATAAATTACAATATGACTTTAACGAATTGGCGCAATATTTACGTAAAAAAAAATCTGGAATTTCATGGTCTTGATTTGACTCTTATACAAGATGAAAAAGAACTTAGAACTTATATGAGTACATTGGCAGAAGCTTTTGATGTACATGATTTCAATTTACAGGATATTGACATTATACATCCCTTAAAACCAGATTCTTTCAATAAACCTAATGCTAATGTGCTTGTTCAGTTTTTGTCCAGAATTTCAAGGGATAGCTGGCTTGATAGGAAGAGATCCACTATATACAATTGTGATTTTAATAGTATTTTGCCCAAAACTCGTGTATTTATAAATGAAAATCTTATTCCACCACATAAGGAATTATTCTGGCATGCAAGAAGACTGCTACATCAGGGATTAGTGAGATCCCTTTGGGTTAATAATGGACATATCTATGTCAGGAAAAATGTCTCATCACCAAGAAAAAATATGATTTCCATGAATGATCTGAGTTTGGTTTACCATCTACTTCCACTGATTCTACTGGTGTATGACTTTGGTATGAGAACTGACAAATGTAAACTGAATATGGCTTGTTATTATTATTCTACTTCATTTTATTTTATTCATTTCATTTCTTGATTTGCTGCACTGGACTATTGTACAGAACTGCTTTTGTACTATGTAATCAACTTATTTAATATTTCAGTAATTTATGCAGGTCATTGGAAATGTTGATGTCCTATTTTCACCTAGCCATTATTTGTGTATATTTGCTGGGTTTTTTATCTGAGGGCAAAGATATCGGGCTTATATTTGTTTGGATGCTAATAGTTTATAGTATCACTTCTTTATGATTTTTTGGTTTATTACATTATACCATCATACTTAATTAATAATTGTTTTTATTTGGAAGAAAAGAAGAAATTATAAGGTGTATAGAGGTTGTTTCCATGAACCTAACTTCTATCTTATATTTGCATGTTATTGGAGTTGATTGATGGCAGATTCCATCACAGTCTTTAGCTCTTGTTTAATCACTGGAATTTGGGCATGGGAACTCATGGGTTTACCTACTTGTCAAATTTGTATAATTATTGAAATTTTAGTATGGTAATTGGAAATTTGAACTATATTTGGTTAGCTATATTTGTACTGTATTTTTGATTACCTACCATTCTTAGTTATTATACTTGACTGCTGTATAGTGGCTGGGGATCACTGGGAGGTATCAGGGGATTTGTACTGTGTATGGAGGTTACTGATACATATAGTTTTGACTGTCATTGGAGTTCCTGGTGACATGTTTCTCTCCTGTCATGTGGGCATACCTGTTGGAATTTTGGTATGGGAACTGAAAAACTTGAATTGTATTTGGTTTTTACTATTATTTTTTATTAGTATATTTCGTTCGTTAGTTTAAAGATATGTTGATCATTGGGAAGAAGTGGGGAATTTGTATTACATATAGGGACTATTCAAATAAACACAATCTTTATTTAATTTCTCTATGTCATGAGAGTTGCTCATTGACATTCTTCTATCCAGTCACTGAATATGTTTAGCCACTAGAATTATGACATGGTAACTGAAAAAATTAATTGCACATGGTCCCTTACTATTACTAACCTTTTTTATTACATCCCCTTCATTGTTTGGTTTATTAATTGATTATAACACAGAATTGTTGATTATTGAGGGAAATATAGAATTTGTATGTGTACTGAGGTTATTAATATGTTTATAATTTTTTATTGAGTTCTTATATGTCACTGATTAAAACTATTGGAGAATGTCTTGATCTTTACATGGTACTTTAAAGAAATGTTATGCAACAATAACTAACTGTTAGAATTTTTTGTTTTTTTAATTCCTTTGGCAAAACAAAAAAAGGGAAAATATATATAGATATAAGGAGATAAGGTCAATTAATTATTAATTGGTGCAGGGGGTGGCCACCATTTTGTGGGATTCTCAAATAGTGCTTAGGGGAGGGGACTTAATCTTACAAAACTGCTTGGGGTACATTGATATATGACTATTAATTATTATTCAGTACAGCATCTTAATGATACAGTATCTAATAACCCTAATAATTCTCTAAATGTTATTCATCTTAATGCCGGATCATTAGTCAATAAGATATCTGATCTGGAGGCATTAGTTAAACTATTAAATTATCAAATAGATATAATTTGCGTTTCGGAAACATGGTTTCCTTCTGAAGACTATTGTCTACATCTCCCATTCTATCAGATTTTAATAAAAATAGGACTGAGTCTAGAGGAGGAATTGCAATTTTTGTTAAAACAAATAATTTGGACTACACCCAAATTGAAAAATTGACATTTTTTAATTCTGATATTGAAATTATTACAATTAAAGATCAATATAATATAATTTCAGCCTGTTATCGTCCACCAACAGCAAACCCTTCTTTATTTATTGAAAAATTTACTGATATACTTAATTATATAAATTTTACAAGGAAAAAAGGACTGTTACTGGGAGATTAATATTGATATGTCACGGAATCTTTCATATCCACAAGAATTTAATTCTGCAATTGCCACTGCAGGATTCTATAACACTATTTTTTCAGCTACAAGAATAACTCAATATATGGCCTTAATTTTGGATCTATGTATAACAAATATACCATCGGACTCTATTTTATCAGGTATTCTTAATTTTCATTTTAGTGATCATCTGCCAATTTTCTTAATTTACACATATAGTGATATACACGCATCTAGACCAACAAATACTATCTCTCAAATTATTAATGAGAATAATATGAATCTATTCATAAACCTAGTACAAGATACGAACTGAGATGAAATAATGTAAATTTCCAATCCTGATGTGGCTTATTAATTTATTTGAAATAACTTTGAAGAGATTGTACAATAAGGCTTTTCCATTTAAAAGAACCACATCTAAATTCAAGAAAGAGCAAAAACCTTGGCTAACAAAGCACTGTCTTAATCAAAAAAATAAAAAAAAATAAACTGTTCACAAAGTTCTTAAAATCAAGGTCACAAATTGATTATAATGTTTTTAAAAAATTTAGAAATAATCTTAACTCCTATATTAGAAAATTAAAAAGAGATTATTATTTTCATATTTTTTCTAAAAATAATCCAAAGGTAACCTGGAAGCACTTAAACATATTATTAGGTTGTAGGAATGTACCAAAGACTTCGATTCACCTCACTCGGGGTAACATCAAAATCACCGATCAAACTGAAATTGCTAATCAATTTAATGATCATTTTATTGTATCACCACAACATATAATACAACAACTTCCTAAGCTGAACGATCAACAATTACCTCATTACTCCAACTCATGTACCTTAAATTCAATGCGTACTTTGGAAATTACTAGAACCGAATTAATCTACCAACTGCAAAATATTAACATAAATACTGGACCTGGTCCAGATGATATTCTTCCCAAAATTTTAAAAACTATAACTTTTTTTCATTGTTACTCCCCTATTATACATTTTTTAATTCCATTCTAACTACAGGTATTTTCCCAGATTCGTTATGGGCATTGTCGCTTCACGCATAGCTATTTGCTCTGTGGCGACACTGCCCCGGTGTGTGAGACATGCGACTGTTTACTTACCATCTCTCATGTTTTGTGCAGTTGTGTTCGTTTTCGTAATCATCGGTTTCACTATTTTCAGTCTCATCTACTGGATGACGGCGCAGCTACACTGCAAAAGCTTTTGGGCGACCACTGCGACACTTTCGCAGTATTTTCGTTCTTAAAGCAGATTGACTTTTTAAAACATTTAAAAAAAAAAAAAAAAAGTTATAATAATTATAACAGTGAATTAATAAATTTATATATAAACCTAATTAACTAACTAGTCTTCACAGCTTTCATCATTCTCTTTTCTGTCTGCTCTTAATCATTTCACCCCGCTTTTAAAAATCTTTAACTGATAGTTCTGTGTCTGGCACTCTTTGGATAGACCTGGCCCTTGCACCACTAAAATCAATTAACTAACTAACTAACCAGATTCGTTAAAAGTTGCAAAAATTACTCCTGTTTTTAAAAAGGGTTCTTTGACAGATATTAATAACTATCTACCTATAGCTAAATTATCCATATTTGCTAAAAATTTTGAAAAATTACTATTTGTTAGATTATTTGCTTATATTGAAAAATATAAAATTTTGCACAAAAATCAATTTGGCTTTTTACCAAATTCCTCAACAGAAATCGCCCTTTTACATTTAAAAGATAAAATTCAATCTAATTCTATTAATAATAAATTTACATTGGGACTTTTCATAGATTTATCAAAAGCATTTGATACATTAAATCACAACTAATTATCAAAATTGTATGCAATTGACATTCGGGGTACATTACATAATCTCTTCAGAAACAATCTCACTGGTCGCCAGCAATATACAGAAATTTAACATAAAAAATCTAACTTACAATCAGTCATTTCAGGAGTCCCTCAGGGCTCGGTACTTGCTCCATTATTATTTAATATTTATATTAATGACTTCTGTACCTGTCTACGCAATTCAGATATTATTTTATATGCAGATGATGCAACCATATTAATACATGGAAATGATGTTGAGACACTGGTGCGACAACTACAAGGCCATTTTGTATCTATCACTAATTGGTTAACTAAAAATGATCTGGCTATTAATATTAACAAAACAAAAATAATGATTTTTTCAAGTACGTCAATCCCTATTTCCTTAATTCAGAATATTAATTTACTCGGATTATCTGTAGAAGTGGTTCAAAATCATAATTATCTTGGTATCATTATTCAGCATGATTTAAAATCGAATTCACATATTGACTACTTATCTAATAAGATCTCAAGAAATATAGGGGTTATTAGTAGTGCAGTGGCTAATTTAACCCCAAAACTAATGATTTTATTATACTATACTTTAATTCAGTCTCATCTGATCTACTGTATATCTGTATGGGGATCGACTACCTTATATAATATGAAAAAACTTCAGTCATTACAAAATAGATTCATCAGACTATTACAAATTAAATTACAATATACTCAATTTTCAAATACAGTCTTTCGGGCTAGACTCAGTCCAAATGATTTTAATATACTAACTATTCAACAATTGCATATCTATAGTATAGGTAAACTGATATTTTTGAGAATAAAATATGGTTACTACCAAGATTTAATTTCAATAAGTACTCGTGGTCATGATTACTCCCATGAGACAAAAAACAACACTAATCCCCATGTTTCCACTAACAGAACGATTTAGATCATTTATTAATTATACTGGTCTGGCATTATGGAATACATTTCTTACTGATATTGTATCACTTTATAATATTATTATATTTAAACGAAAACTCGGGTATTTCTTACTGACCAAAAGTTCATAATGTATTATCACCTTTATTAATTTATAGTACCACCCTAGCTGTGTTTGATATTGTGTGGACTTGACTTGTATATGTTTTTTTTTTTTTTTTTTTTATTTTCATGAAAATTGTGATGCTTTGGGAGAGGAGGGCACGTCAGGCCTATCAGGCCTTTTCCCTCCTCATTCCCTGTTGTTACAAAAATATAATGTGTGCTATATATTTATGATTGTGTAATATCATGTCTGTAACAACTAAAATGCAATAAATGAAAATGAAATGAAATTCTTAATTATATCAACTTGACAGGTAAAAGGGGTTTCTTGTTGGGAGACCTCAATATTGATATTTCCCAAAATAACTTACAAACTCAACAATTTATCCAATTGCTAAATACTGTCGGGTTTAGCAATACAATTACATCTCTAATGAGATTAACACCAGTAACTGAATCTACCATTGACCTATCTCTTACGAATGCTCCTTTAGAGTTGACTCCTTCAGGAGTTATAATTTATGATATTAGTGACCATCTACCAATTTTTACATTTTACAAACATACATAAGCTGTAAATAAAAATAAATTAATATAGCAACTCGATTAATAAACAATAATACGTTAAATAAATTCTATAATCTATTACAACATACACTGGCAGAAAAAAAAATCCCAACACCACGAAAAAATAGTTGTAGAGGAATGAAATGGCAGCAATACATTCGTATACAGGGCTCCACAAATGCGGTCGCCAACTGCGACCAAAATATTTTGGCTGGCGACTATGTTTTCAGAAGTTTTAATAAGTAGTTATTATTGGGTTTTTTAATGTAATGAAGCAAATTTTGGAATGGTTGTGTTTTTATCTTTTACGTAAATCAGTAAACTGAGAGGCGTGCGTGCTGTCGCACAAATTGTAGTCTCTCTCTTATCTGCCTATCCCCACCACACATCACGTGACCGGTGGGAAAGGCTTGCTCCTCGTTGCTCTCTGTCGCGATTTTGGAAGTGTAGGGGGTCCCAGAATCCTTTGCGCTGAATGAATTTTAAACTGGGAACGCTTGCTTGCTGGCTGCTATGCTGCATAAAACAAAAATTTTGTGATAAAAGAACTTCTGTCCCAGTCACAACTTTCTTGGCCTACTTAGCAGGTCAAAAACATAATTACGTTAAAAGAGAGTTCGATATGGAAATAAACCGTACAGATTCTCATTTCTTCATTTACTGTAAAGAAAAAAGTGTTTTAGTGAATACGTAATTCTGCATAAAAATGTAATAGCTTTGCTTTAGTACTTTAATTTCTGAGTGCATGATATTTTTGTAAACAACTCCATACTTTTTTTTTTTTTGTGCACTGTTAAAGTAAACCAAAGCTCTCCGTCTTCTGAAGTGGGATATCATCGGAACTTGTGTCATTGCTTTGTTTCAAGTTAAGAGTTTCGGCTGTAATGAAATAGCCTCAGTCCGCTACGCATAGCGCAGGTAGCCATCTCGGAACACATTGTTTGTTTGTTTTTTGTTTTGTTTTTTACCTTGGTGGGGATGGGGGCATGGAATGGCAAAGTAAAAGGGCTGGGTTTTTTTAAACATAGAGAAGCGTGCAAACTCCATTTGCTTTATGCAACTATACATTTCTTGCATTATCCTTATTACTTCAAAGGGAGGACGAGGTACAAGGTTTTTTTTAAAGTAAATTTATGACGGTAAGATTACGTAAACAACATGCGTTGATTTCTGGAACTCCTTTTCAAACGTTCGCATTTCGGTATATATTTATACAGCTCTGTATATATCTGCATGTGCGTTAATTATTTATTTGAAAAAGTTAAAAATGCTTTTATCCGTAACTTTTAAGTATTTATAATGCACTCATAAATTGACTTTTGCACCATACGCTGTTCTTGATTTTTGAAATATCTTCAGGATGTTCTTAAGCAGTTTTCTAGGTTTTCGCTAAAATTAGTTGGCAGGTATGCATAGGAAATTCACTTCCTTCATCAACTCTATTATTTTTAAGCACCCAGACTTATGCAGATCTTTGAAGTTTAATGCTTTTTTTTTTTTTTTTTTTTTTTTTTTTTTCGTAAAGCGTCGTCGTAACACAGCAGAAGGAACAAGAGATTGAGAGTGTCATCATTCTTTGGTGTCATCTCCCTCTCCGTCACAGGTGTGCCATTTTTGTCCAACTGGACTTCGGGTGCCAACACCCATCTATGCCTGTGACGGTCACAGGCATGGGTATTGGCTGTTCTGATACTTTGGAAGGATTCTGACTGTGATAATAAAAATTTATAACCAGCTTCATGCCACTTAAAAAATATTTGGTTTGCTTCAAATTAAAAGTGCTTGACTTCCTCAGCTCACTCCGAGGCACGGTTTTTTCATGCTCAAGTTATCTTTATGATGGAACAAAAGAGTCTATTTTCATTTTTTTAGAAGTGACTGCCATTTGGAACTCTGCAAAATGATGACAAAGCCAAATTGAACAAGTGCCTCAGAAAAACAAACTTGGATTGTATCAAAAGACTACAAGAGAAAATAAGACAGATGGCAAGAGAAATTTTCAGAAAAAATGGTGTGAAGAATTTCCATGGTTAGTGTTTGAAAACGATAAAGCTTCATGCAAAATATCCCAATATTTCAGATAAAAACTCAAAATTTGTTCGTGGTTTCCAGTGGCCTTTCAAAATTGAGACTTTCAAGATACACGAGCTATAAAAAATGCACAGAAACTGCATTGAACATGATCTTGCTGTAGAAAAACCAGAGTGTATACCATTAGCAGTGTGTCACAAAAAGATGGATGAAAAAATGTTTAACCATCTTGAAAAGCTCTTCAACACTGCATATTATGTGGCAAAATATAATAAGCCATTTACAGATTTTTCAAATCTGATTGTGTTATTAACTAAATTTGATGTAAATGTGAGTCTTGAACAATATCAGAATGATATGAGATGTAAAGAGTTCATATTGCAGATGAGGCTAAGCAAGCACTAATTGCAGAAGTTAAACAGTGTAACCGTGCAACTATCCTTCTTGATGCATCAACTGATAAGTCCACAGTAGAAGAGTTACTTATTTATATTTGCTATGTCAAAGACAAGAAAGTGAAAGAAGTGTTCCTGTCAGTAGTACCTCTTCAGTCATCTACTGCTGAAGGGTACTACAAGGTCTTGGATGAAGAAATGAGAAATTTGGGAATTAGTTGGTTAGAAGGACAGTGATTGGTCAGGCTTGGTAAAGATGGTGCTGCAAACATGATTGGTAAAGGAAATGGGATAACTACAAAAATAAAGAGAAGCATCCCAGATGTTGTTTCCCAACACTGTGTTGCTCACAAATCAAATTTGAGTGTTCTGAGCTCAATAAAAAAATTTAAATATCTAGATGAATTAGATACTGTTCTCGAAAAGCTGTACAAGTTTTACCGGAACTTGCCAAAACGAATAACACAGTTAAACAGTATTGCTAAAATTCTGGAGTCAAAGATTCTGAAATTTCAGTATCTACACGAGGTTCGGTGGGTTTCAAGCAAAGTAGGTGCTCTTACTAAATTAGTAAAGAATTATAATGTAGTTATAGCTCATTTAGAAGATGTATCAAATGAGAAAGGGGATGCTGCTGTAGCGAGAGGAATTGTAAAAAAAAAAAAAAAAGTTTCAGATTTGTTGCAATGCTGCACTTTTTACTGGATTTTTGCTTAAATTTAAAGAAGTTTCATTGATTTTTCAAAAACAGCAGTTACTTTTATGCCAAGTTGAGCTACACATTAAAAGATCATTGAATGAACTTAAGAACTTGGAATCTAGGCCTGCCTCATATGAAAACCAATTCACAAATGTGACAACCATTAGTGGAAACTACTTGGGCATTCAACTTACAAACATTGACAGTAAAAGCTTTGAGTCAGACAAGAACAAAATGATCAGCGATGGGATAAGGTACCTTCAGGAACAATTTTTAGAGTCTGAGACTACTTTACAAAAAGCTTCTTCAGTGTTCGACACCTTTGTCTGGCCAGAAGAAAACCTGGAAGATTTTGGGAACAGTGAAATTGAAGTTCTTGCCAAGCACTTTCAAAGACATCTTTCCTTCCATAATGAAACCTCCTGGGAAACTAAAATGAAGTCTCTAATGAGTGAGTGGTAGTAATTTAAAGTTTTAGGGCAAGGTTTGCAGATTGCAGATTTACTCCAAAAAAACATTATCTAACCAAGAGAGATTTCCAGTTCTTGGCCACCAACTAGAAATTGTTGCAGTTCTACCAACATGTACTGCATCATGTGAACGTGGTTTCAGTCACATGAATTTGATAAAAACAAACAACTGAACATCCATGGAAGCATCAACTTTGAATGATCTCATGATGATTCACTTGAATGGCCCTCCACTTAAAGACTATAAACCACAGAAAGATATTGATAGGTGGTTCTTTGAATCCAACAAATCTAGACACACACAAGGACATATGCCAGTAGTTAAGAAGCAAAAATTAGGAAACGCAGAATTTGAAGAACTACATCAGAAATAGAATGTTCAAATAACTTTTTTCCTAGTGGGATATCCTTTATAAGGCATACTACTACGGCACAAACATTTGAGAATGTGTTAAAGCAATTTTTGTTTACAACTTCTTGAATCTTGTGTATGCGACATAAATTCTTATTGACATTTTTTCAAAATCCCTATTAACTGTGAACATTTGAAGTTACCAAATGCAACATCTGAATTCACCGTCCATATTACTATATTTACTCTTTCTCAATCAATACAATAAAGACTTATGCTTTTTCGAAAATGCACAGTTAACAAAATGTGCCCCACAAAATTCAAGAGATGGACCAGACCACCACCCGTTTTTCTTGCAGAATTGTATTCAGTCCTGATCAGTATGCAATACTTTTTTAGTTAATGTGAGAACATGAAAAGTGTAACTTTGGACACAAACATTTCAACTTTATGTATATTGTTGTACAATTTCTTATTAACATTTATTCTGCATGTTGGAAACATTCTATGATCACTTACTGAAACAGTACAGTCTACTTTATATAATTTCTGATTTCCACATAAATAAACGTATGTAATTTATGTAAAAGCATATACAGTAATTTATACTTGTAACTAGGGGTCCACAAATATGTTTGCCACTAGAAACTATGGTTTTAGCAGTTTTATTAGTATATCTTTCCTGCCATGCAATGAGCTACAGCTAAAATAAATCTGTGCTATTGATCTACAACGAATCCTCAGTCTGTGAAAAAATAACTTCATGTTTATGCAATTTTTCCTTCCATCAGATTTTTTTCAATAATGCTTTCGGGAATCTAAGGAAAATGATGTAGGTGTTTCATATCTGCACCCGAGACCTGTTCCTTCTGCCTTTTGTATTTTACAAAAGGGACTGAAAATAAATAAATTTTGTAGACAGATTTTTGTAAAACTTTTTGGATACATTTGTAACAGTAAAAAAAACTAAAAAAAACAGTCCAGTCAATGAAAGTTACGCCTAGTCCCACACTATTTATGCTGGAAGAATTGCATGAACAGCGATTCTCTTGGGGGCTCATAAATATGTTCTGTACTTGAAAAAATGGGGCTGGCCACTGAAAACTTTTACTGGCTACCAGGTTTTTTTCAATTTGTGGAGGCCTGTTCGTATAGGTAACATTTAATCGATTAAGGTTTCAAGATCACAGCTTATTGTAAGCGCGAGAAGAGCCATTTTAAATGTGAAATGCTGGTACATTAATAACCGGTGTAACTGCCAGAATGTTGAATGCAAGCACGCAAACATTCATGCATTGTGTCGTACAGGTGCTGCTGGATGTCAGTTTTGGGGATGGAGTTCCATGCCTGTTGCACTTGGTCGGTCAATACAGGGACGGTTAATGCTGGTTGGGGGTGACGCTGGAGTTGTCGTCTAATGATGTCCCATACGTGCTCGATTGTGGAAAGATCTGGTGATCTAGCTGGCCACGGCAACATGTTGACACTCTGTAGAGCATGTTGGGTTACAACAGCGGTATGCGGGCGAGCGTTATCCTGTTGAAAAACACCTCCTGGAATGCTGTTCCTGAATGGCAGCACAACAGGTTGAATCACCAGACCGACGTACAACTGTACCGTCAGGGTGCGTGGGATAACCACGAGAGGGCTCCTGCTGTCATAGGAAATTGCTCCCCAGACCATAACTCCAGGTGTAGGTCCAGTGTGCCTCGGCCGCAGACAGGTTGGTTGCAGGCGCTCACCTGGCCTCCTTCTAACCAACACACGGCCATCACTGGCACCCAGGCAGAACCGGCTTTCATCAGAAAACACAACAGATCTCCACTTCATCCTCCAATGAGCTCTAGCTTGACACCACTGATGTCGCAAACGGCAGTGGTTTGGAGTAAGTGGAATGCACGCTACAGGGCGTCTGACATGGAGCTGTCCTTCAAGTAACCGATTTGTAACAGTTCGTTGTGTCACTGTGGTGGCAACTGCAGCTCGAATTGCTGCCGCAGATGCAGTACGATGCGCCACGGCCATACGCGGCGGTCTTCCCTCTCAGTAGTGCCACGTGGCCGGCCGGAACCCGGTCTTCTTGAGGCAGTACCTTCCCTTGACCACCGCTGCCAACAATCATGCACAGAGGCTACATTCCTGCCAAGTCGTTCTGCAATATTGCGGAAAGAAGATCCACCTTCTCGTAGCCCTATTACACGACCTTGTTCAAACTCCGTGAACTGTTGATAATGGCTTCTTCGTCTTCTTAAAGGCATTCTTGACTAACATCAACACCCTACATCGAATCTCAATGATAACTAACGCTCACGAACGTTACTGCTTTGCATGTTCTGAGGGGCACTACTAGTGCCACGCGTATGCGCCGAGAACGAAATTTGCATAGACGTCATCTTACAGATGTACTCTCACCACCTACCAACTGTCGTTTATCTAACACAACCCCTTCTTGCTGTTGGGATTTTTTTTCCGTCAGTGTATAAAATGGAAAAATGTTTTACAGTTGACTGATCCAAATCTTTTATATGGCAGCTTTGCATAAGTGCTAAATGAATTATACATCCAAGCCTTTCCAATTTTACTTAACAAGAGGAAAGCTAAAAAGCAATGTAAACCATGGCTCACTAGAAATCTATTAAACCGAATTAATAAAAAAATTGATTATGCTCGAAAATTTATAAAAAGTAAACTACATACTGATTTTCAAATATTTAAAACATATAGAAATAAATTAAATTCTGATATTAGGAAATTTAAAAGAGAATGTTATACCAATATCTTTTCTCAAAACGATTTTAAATTAACTTGGAAACATTTAAACAGATTACTGGGTAAATCTTCAGGTTCAATTACACCACAATACCTAACTAATTTAACCAAAATAATTAAATCCAAACAAGATAAAGTCAATGAAATAAATAATCACTTTATATTAGCTCCGCAAATTCTTAAACAACAAGTTTTACTTACAAATTCTCAATATCATCAGTACTTTCAGAATTCACACCAATCAAACACGTTTCACTTGCATAAAATTACACGATCTGGACTTTTACACTTGTTGTTGCAAATTAATGTTAATAGTGGACCTGGATATGATGAAATTTCACCATTGGTTATCAAACATGTGGCTCATATTATTGTGGAGCCACTTTTGTTGATTTATAATTCTATATTTACTACAGGCATATTTTCAGATGCTTTAAAAATAACTAAAATTACTCCCAAATACAAGAAAGGTTTGGTAAACGAAGCAAATAATTGTCGGCCTATTGCAAATTTGACTATTTTTGCTAAATTGATAGAAAAATTAATGTACATTAGATTACTTTCCTTTTTACAAAAATACAACATATTTAACAAAACTCAATTTGGCTTTTTGCCAAATAAATCAACAGAGCTTGCAATTTCATTTACGCGTAATTTAATCCAACAAAATGCTATAAAAAATCAATCAACAATTGCAATTTTTTTAGATTTATCTAAGGCTTTTGATATGCTAAACCATGATATTCTACTAACCAAATTATTTTTTACTGGAATTAGGGGTTCTACATATAATTTATTCAAAAGTTATTTATCAGCTAGAAAGCAATATACTGTGATTGATATGACATGGTCCTCAATGGGAGGTGTGATTTCTGGAGTGCCGCAAGGTTCGGTCCTTGGTCCTATATTATTTAATTTGTATATTAATGATCTCTTTACAGTGGTAAAAGATAATGATTTAATTTTATTTGCTGATGATGCAACAATCTTATTCAAGGGTAATATAATACTTTATGAAAGAAATACGGGATTGTCATCTTCAAAATTTGTATAATACTTTAGATCTTACATCCAGAATAAATGCACAACTTGTGTTGGTGACAAATTGGTTAAATAGCAATGAATTGATTATTAATATAAACAAGACCAAGGCTATGATCTTTTCGAAACTACACATACTACAATCTATGAGTCACATGGTGGTCTTGAATGGAGTTAAAATTGATTTTGTGAATATTCATTCTTACTTGGGAGTATTGATTCGAAATGATTTGAAATGGAATATGCACATTAACAACCTGACTAATATAATATCTAGAAACATTGGGGTAGTTAGTAAGATTATGATAAATTTGTGCCCTAAAATAATGATACTTTTATACTACACAAACACATATAAATTACTGTATACTGACATGGGGGCAAACAACACAATATAACTTAAAAAAAATACAGGTATTACAGAATAGATATATAAGATTAATAGACCTAAAAACTCTTAATTATTCTATACCTAATTTTACCTTCAGGTCAGAAGTAAATCCCAATAAATATAATATACTTACAATAAAACAATTATTTGACTATAATCTTGGTAAAATAATGTTCAGAAGAATTAAAAATGATTTATACCATGACTTAATATCATTAAATATTCGTACTCATACTTATGAAACCAGGAATCGATCAACACTCATACCTAATTTCCCTTGGACAGAAACAATTAAAATGAATATTAATTATTCGGGTCCAACACTTTGGAACTCCTTGCCTTATGACATAGAATCTATTAACAATTTTGACCTATTTAAAAAAATTCAAGTATCACCTTATTAACAAGTCTCTCAATTAGTGCTGAGTTGACCTGATCTGGTCGCTGGATTGATTTCACGGCTTATGAATAGACCTTGCATCTGTATACACTTATGTATTTATTTAATCTTTCAGTTATATTCAATGGGCCTTTGACTTGTCTTTTGTATTGTTATTTGTTGTTCGTGTCCTTTTTTTTTTTTTTAGTACTAGGGGTGGGAGGTCTATGTCAGACCTTACGGCCTTTTCCCTTCTCCTCCTGGTTGCTACATTTTTTGTAATTGATTACCTATATTGTTTGTATTTTGAATTGTAATATGTGACAACTGAAAAATGAATAAATGAAAAATGAAAATGAATTTGCTAGCAAATGAGTTGAACACCACAACACCACTCTGAAAACAGACCTACACACCAAAAAGATTTTCATTACAACCATAATTTCAGTTCATTTTTGCAGTCTTCTCTGAATGTGTACTGCCACTCCATATAGATATCTAGGCTTGCTAGGAACTAAATTAACTGTAGTTTGGGAGAGTAATATCATACAGAACAAACTAGTCCAGTAAAAACTCCCAACACTGATCAGGGAAATGCTCTAAAAGAGCAGTAACCAAGTGAGAAGCTAAAAACTTGTTAATAGAGGACTTTAAGCAGAGATGTGCTCCAGCCCTCCCAAATAACCTAGGTGAGCCAAGGAAATGCATAGGGGAGAAAAAAATGTGAGCTGTAGTTTTACAATTTTAAGAGTTATTCATTCCTAAAAAGGAGAAATTTCCTTCCATCAAAGCTTCACTGCAGTGCACCATTTTTAAAATGCCATAATTTGCACACAAACTTCTTGTATATATATATATAGTATATATATAATTTTTCCCCCAGGAATAAAAATATTTTCTGTTATCATATGACTACAGATTTCAAAGATATGCTTATATACATGTAATTTCCTTGAAGATTTCTGAGGGATGCCTTTCAGGTCTCTGCCCGATTTGAAATGGAGCAGGCCTGTTCCTCTGCATAAGGAAAATTCAGACTCAATGGAAGAACTGTCGTACTCTCTGTCTGCTAAGTGTGCCAGGGAAAGGTCATCATTGTCTACAAGGTCTCACTTCAGAGCACTTGTGGGATGTACCAAGTGGTCTTGTGCCTCAGAAGGGCTGCAGTACCTAGATTTTGTATTATGTACGATGATGAAAAGGTATCTATCTGTCTGTTGGTCAAAAGGTTTGTGCTGTCCTCCTAGATTCAGAGAAAGCATGTGAACTTGGAAGGTCTTGAATAACGGAGGTATAACAACTGGGAATATGCTTCATAGTGCAAATTTAAAGTCAGTCACAAAAGTCAATATGTGTGTGCACACCCTTCTCTTCAATATGTAACTATATAACAAGACAATGAGCATCTGGGAGACCTCGCATGTTACGAACCTTCTGTTTTACAAGCGCAACAACACTGAAAAATACTAAATGATTTAAACAAAATAAATTCACAAGTCTTGATGCCTGTCAAAATTTCAATTTTCTCTAATTATGGTCTCATTTGCTTGATTTTCAATTGAGACACGTGGTTTTGGGTGCTGGACACAAATTTTGAAGCTAAAGTTAACATTTTGCAGTTTGAAGCCCCCTTAAAAATTGAATCTCTTCCTAGACAAATTTAATAAATGCCATCATGGGTGAAAGGAAGCTCACCTGCTAATCAGGTTTTTATAAAAATTTGGCCACTCAGTGTATATAGAATATATAAATGATGATATGTGCATTAAGATGTATAAAACTTGGTGGGAGTGCTTTTGGAAGAAACACTACAATTTTCAAGGGCAATTCACCATTTATGTCCTAAAAGAAAAGTGTTTAATCAATGCAAGCTTCCACTTGTTACTTGTGGATCAGAGACATGGACTTTAATTAAGAAAGATACTCAGAGGCACAGACAATTCAAAGAAGCGTGGAGAAGATGCACGCTTGGCATACCCAGGAAAGAGAGCAGGAGGAATACATGGAATGGAGAAATGACACCAGTTGATGACATCGTGATCAAAGTCAAGACCCTCCAGTGGCATCGGCCTGGACAAACTGCTTGAACTGATCACAAACCAAAACAGCTGAAGTACCAGATTGGATACCAAGGAAGATGAAAAGAAACACAAGAGGACAGCCATGGGACATGGGTGGATAACATTGGAAAGCGTGCAAGAGCAACTTCAAGAGACTCGGTCAAAATAGACAGCGATGCAAAAGACTTTGGGAGACCTTCCTCCAGCAGTGGAATGGAAATAGTTAATGATAAATTACAGGACAGGAACACAGCATTTTGTGGTGTAAAAACCAAAACAACTGAAATAAAACATTGGGTACCAAAGGACATGAAAGGACCCAGCAGAACACTGCATAGGAGATGAGTGGATGCAATTGGAATGTGTGCAGGAGTAATTTGAAAGAGACTGCATCAGGATCTATGGGAAAGACTTGGGGAGACCTTCCTCCAGCAGTGGATTGAAAATGGTTTAGGATATACACAACAGGAACACAGTATTTTGTGGCAAAACTGAAATGCAATATTGGCTACCAAGGAACACGAAAAGACACAGAAGAAAACTGCATGGGAGATGGGTGGATGAAATTGAAAAGTGTGCAGGAGCAATTTGCAAGAGACTGGGTCAAGATCTGTGGAAAAGACTTAGGGAGACCTTCCTCTAGCATTGGATTGTAAATGGTTAATGATGTACATAACAGAAGCACAGCATTTTGTGGTATAAAAATGCCTAGTTAGATCTGTGCCATCACATGTGGATGAGAAAGATACGTGCATTCAAAACTTTCCTTATCTGCATGTGACTCTGTTCATTAATGGGTTAAAATGCAGACAGTTAAACTTGTAACATGCCAAAGCAGGTAGACAAGTCTAATGTAATATTCATGTCACTTGACCATCCCAATATATTAAAAAAAAAAAAAAAATAAAAACTCAGAAACACATGCACCAGTGCTGTACTGCAATCATTAAAAAAATCTATTTTTCTTGGGAAGGCATGGATGAAATGATTTCTGTAACTTTCTGCCCTTTCAAAATATCAGAATAAAAAAGTAAAAACACACGGGAATTCCTGGAAGATTTTAAAGAGACCAGATTCCGGTGGACTCCTGGTCAACGGATGTTCTCTCTCTGGAAATTATTGTTTCAAACACAGATTTTGCACGAGGCAATTGGAAGGGCTCTTTCCCATCCAAAATCCTTACAGAATTTCAAGATCCATAGGGCTTAAGTTTGGAATCACTGAGAATGGAATATGGTTCTTCCTAATGGTGGAAGATATTTTTGACTTGCAAATTTACCAGTTGCTTTTTTTTTTTTTTTTTTTTTTTGTACCAGACAACATTGCATGATGAATTTTAGGCTGACAGTCTTAAAAAATATCTAAACTAGTCCATAGCAAACCAACCCTGCCCTCAAACGCAGTGTGCTTTCTACTGACGGAGCTGTCAAATCCAAATCTTTACATCACAGTTTCCTAGAAATATGCCCATTCCTTGATTCTGTAATAACTGCACCACGTTCGATGGGTCTGCTGAAACCGGCGTCTCTGTCCTTACCACCTAATATTCCTAATATCTCTCTCCACAGTGCCATTTTTTTACTTGCTGGCTAGACTACTTACCTCAGTTACATGTGGTGCCACTGTCCTTTACTTACCTTTTTCCTGCCTAAAATGCATGCTTTATTCACCTTACCTCTTTTGTATCTATTGACTGCTCACTTACTGCGTAAATTCCTTGAATTCAGAAGAGGCACTACAAACTATGATAAACATCGCATATGACACCTGATTCTTTGGAAAGCGCACTGCGTCTTATATAACAACCATCCTAACATTTTTCATTCCAACTGTGTCTTTGGAGTAAATGCCCTGAAATATATCATGCAATGTGCCCATCCTATTTGCACAGAAAAGTTTGTCAGAAATCATCAAAAGAGAAGCTATTCCATTCCCAATACTAAGTGCAAAATGGGTTACACCAGGCAAAATATTTGCCCTCATTTTAGGCAATGTGTTTGTCCTTTTTAACTACCAAGGAACATTCTTTTTTCTTTTATTTTAAGATTTTCCAGCTTCTGGCAGATCCACTTGACCTGTCGGTGCTGCTGCTTCGGTGACACGAAACAAAGGTCTGCAGTATCAAAGCCTAATAATTAACAGTTTTTTTCTCTTTCTAGGAGGTGGGGAGTGGACAGCTTTTTCATATATTCTCATTAAGCGAACAGCATTCATGCTGATCGACCTTACCAGCATGACTGGGGACAAAAGAACAATCAACTAGAGAGGTGACCTGAATGAATGCTTAGCAAGCAGTATGTCTTAAAAGAGAAGGGTCTAATCAACGCATCCCTCCAGTCCTGATGTATGCAGCAGAGACATGGACCTTAACTGAAAAAGACACACAAAGGCTGCAGACATCTGAAGAAAGCACGGAGAGATGCAAGCTTGGTGGGACCAGGAGAGACGAGAAAAGGAAACTCATGGATCCAGAAAACAGCAAGAGTGGAATCCCTGAAATTGCAAGGCGTTGGACATGTTGCTAGAAGAACGGACCACCGAAATTTTAGACTGGATACCAAGGGACAGGAAAAGACCATGTGGGAGATGGGTGGATGAAATACGAAAGCAGGCTGCAGGGACATGGAGTAGACTGGCTCAAGACAGATTATTGTGGAACAAACTTGGGGAGACCTTCATCCAGCAGTGGACAGTAATGGTTGACAATGATGACATAAAAATATATGTAATACACACACGTACAATGCTTGAAAAATAACATGTCCTAGATGCCCAGGGCAAGTAAAATATTGGCCTGGGCAGGTAAATAAAACATTTGGTTACCCGCTTCATGCAAGTAAATTTAAAAATAAAGTTTGGAATAGAATTTCTCAGTGCAAGACAGTCGTCTCATTTCGCTGCTAGTCACCGCAAGTTGTATCATTATTTCGGAGTATCAAGGACAGAAGAATATCACTTCTTTAATTGTATTATGCTGTAGGTCCAGAAATTGGAACCACGTGTAATTTCGCCCCAAATGTTTATGGTCAGCTGCGGGATGTGTGCTTCTAATAGCCTCTAGTGTTGAGTGACAAAGGGCAAAAACTTGAATAAAACAAGCATGGCAGAATCACTAAATTTCTCAAATACCAATTTCATCATCATGCCAATTTTCAGCATCATCATCTTAAAACTTGAGATATATGCTTTTGTGCATTGAATTTTTAGTCTCAGGGAAATGCAAAACATGTACAAAAGTTCAAATTTTTTTACTTAAAAAAAAACAAACCAACAGAATAATGCAGGGTTATGATTTGTTGTCTTGTGAGAAAAACTTTTCTCTGTGGGCATCTAGCTTTTACTACCTGGGCAGGTAAAAAATTTCTGCACGTGTAACTTTAGAGATTATTGAAGCTCTGACAGACACACATATACATTAACATGTATTAATTCTGAGCTGCTCATCTTTATTGAGCCTGCCGGTACAGTAATTCTAGAAATATAATAACAAAAATCCCTAAAAAAACATTTCTCAGTTCCCGATTCTCAAATGAACTTGTCCATTTTACGGTTCTATGGAACACGGGCTCTGTTGCAACTTCACGTGAACTCGCCACACTGCCAGTACCTCACGATCAGTCAAAGCATTGTTTTTTGTTTTGTTTTTACATTTACACATTTCTGAATTCAGTTTTAAAACGTTTCAACAGGTTGCAAAACAGTCTGCGGTAGCAAACTAGATCAAAGTGAGCCTAAAATCAACACTAAAGTACTTAAGAATGAAAGAGCAACACCTGCAGCTCTTCTACATACAATATTGACAAAATTTCCCTTGTAATCCTAATACTTGAAAAAAAATTTTAACTGTGTACTTCTCCCTATTTTTCTTATTTCATTAATTTCTCTTAGTTGAGGTAAAAACCATACACTCCTTGAAATTCCGTTGTGACAAATAGCCACTGTGGTGACCAAAGGAATAAAAACAATACACAGAAGCTTTGTGTACTCGGGGGAGAAAAAAATTATGAAAATTATATAAAACAAGTAACACTGCATAATATCACATATTATAAACAACAAGAGATCTCACTTTGTCTTTTTCTGTAAAGAACCGTACAGACATCACTGCTTTTTTTATTGCAGGTTTAACGACCACCGTGTGCAACTCAATGGGCTATAAGCAGTCGCCCGCCCCTAATTTTGGGTCACTGGCTACAGGGAAGGGAGAGAGCCAGTGCCGTAAGACAAGCACAACATTCATGCCTCACCGGGATTTGAACCCGGACCCCTTTGAGACGAACGATCAGGGGCCATCGCCTAGACCACTGCGCCACCGGGGCGGCTTCAGTGGATTTACACCAATAAAGTAATTCTGGTAAATGTGAAGAAAAAAAAAGCCAGCCTTCCAATTATTGGTCCTTCAAGTGGTAGAACACTAAACGAATATTAATGGAGTCTTTTTTCTTTAGCTCCTGTGATGATAGGTGTCCACAGATGCCATGTAAACAAAGTTGGTGGACACATGAAATAGAACTATTTGAAGTGCTGATAATCAAACGGCCAGACACACACACAAAAAATAAAAGTGTGTTTACTGAATTTGATGATTGCAGAGATCATAATTGTTTCAATAAAAACAACTTCTCAGTCATTTCAGTGCTTGCAACTCAACATGTACCACAGATTCTTAAAAGATAAGATATTTTTTTCACTTCCTTAAGTTTGATCACTTAAGGTTCTGGGATGGATCTGTATGACTCAAAGATTTCATTAAACAATACACCTGCATACATTTAAGGCACTGTTTTCTTGTGCTTACACAGTCTGTGTGCATTTGCCTTATGTTGAAAAACGGCTTAATACACAGTTTCTTTTCTCTCTATAAATACATACACACACATACGATCTTTCTTTTAACACGTGGGAACTAAGATTGTTATGACCTGCTTCTTAAATGCTACATCAAAACCTCTATGCCAGGTAAAACTGTTTCATTGATATTCACATTCATACAGTGAACTCTGAATCTCATTTACAAACAGAAATATTTTCAGTGCACCCCCCCCCCCCCCATCCCATGTATTCAGTGTGCTTAAGACTACAGAAACATTTTTGGTTCCTACACAGGCTCAGCATGGTAAGAAGAACATAACATTTGAAATTGGGGCCCTTCTGCAAGAGTGAGAAAATATAGTTCACTGAAATGCACTGTTTTTGCAATGGATGTAATTACCCCAAGGGTGCAGCTGCAGTCTTGTATAGGGCGAAAAGACCAAATGATCAAAAAAGAATTCACAGCTATAAGCACCCCACAGTACTTGAACAGCTGAATGAAACTTGAGTTGCAAAAAGAAATTGCCTTCACTTCCCCAGCATTTTGATCTTGTTTGGGTGTCTAATAGCACTTCTTTTAAAGACAAATGTTACAATTTCATAACAGGAAGAGAGGACAAAGAAAAAAATCCCTGAAAGGCATCATCGTTCATTCATTGGGTGGCTACTTCACAAACGTGCACGAGCAAAGGGCACAAGTTTTGAAACATGAAATAATTCCTTCCACATGACAACATACAGTACATGCAACACTGTGTTTCTAAGCACGAGAATAATGGGATCTTGGACACCTTGAAGTAAAGTGGTAACAACACCCTGCCCAGGCTACTTCTAAGCAAGACCTTTTAGAATCTACAATTATCTTTGTCAACAGAAACAATTTACATAAAAAAAAATAGTGTATTCCACAAAAGCAAAACACGCTTAGCATAGTTTTATAACATGAAATTATTTTAACACAATTACCTTAAAATACACTGCTTTTCCTAACATTAATTTCTTTTTAAATTTATTTCAATACACAAATTCAGATCTGCAACTGCCCCCACCCCACCCCCGGTGGCGCAGTTGTCTAAGCTCTGGCTTATGACAATTCGTCTATGAGGGGTCTGGGTTCCCGGTGAGGCATGGATGTTGTGTTTGTCTAACAGCTCTGGCTCTCTCGCTTCCCTGGAACCAGTGGTCCTAAACTAGTGACGGGTTACTGCCTATAGCCCATCGCATTGCTCGTTAAACCTTTAATAATAAAAAAAAAAAAAGACCTGCAAACCTTTTATGGAACCTAGCAAGAATTGTAACACCCTGTCCACTGCTGAAATAGTTCACTACAAAACTAAATGCACTGTGAACTTAGAAATACATATATATATATATATATATATATATATATTTCACTTTCATTGGAAATATGCATTCTAAAAAGCAAAACAAGGCAGATAACATTTTAAAAGCATCAAAAGTCAGGTGTTTCCAAAAGGAATGTTTCATATTTTCCACACATTGGGGAGGGGGCAGCATTTTTAGAAATTACCAGACAAATTAATGTAAAACGCATTCAATGCCTCTTAAGGAAATTCTAATTTAATCAGTCAAAAACTCACAAATCTCATAGCACAGGACAAGATCAAGATTTGTTTTTTAACTGGTACTGACGCAATCTCTCCGCAATCTCTCCGTACAAAACTTCATATTATTATTTCTTTTTTTTTTTTTATTGGAGGTTTAAGGACCACCATGAGCAACTCAATGGGCTATAAGCAGTCGCCCGTCCCTAATTTAGGGTCACTGGTTTCAGGGAAGGGAGAGAGCCAGTGCCGTAAGACAAACACAACATCCATGCCTCACCGGGATTCGAACGAGGACCCCGTTCGGACGAATTATCAGAGGCCATCGCTTAAACCACTGCGCCACCGGGGCGGCAAATTTCATATTACCAAGTTTTCAAGAGAACAAGCCTGCATCGTCCTTGGACGGTTATTGCTACACAAATATTTTGCATTCATGTTTTGATACAACGAAACAAGACTAAATCTTTTATGTGCATTTTAAAACTTAAAAGTCTTGCAACGTGTTGTCCAACTCTCGCCTTAACTCGAAAATAGCATCGATGGCTTTGTTATCAATGGCTTTGTTAACTATGGGTTGACAAAGCCATCCATGCTAAAGAAAATTATTTTCGACTTTTAATTGTAGAGTTATGTACCAATGAAATACATAAATTAATCGTACTTACGTTATACTTGAGCAATTTTTTCCAAAATTGGTGGTTTCACTGTGTTACGAACAAAAGTAATCCATATTTGCGTGGTTCACTGTGCCCATCTGAAACACGTCCTCTCCCTCGAAAAGCGTATGAACTTATTATTAGAAAAGTTGACCCCGTACACGCGCGAATTCTGAACACAACCGAAACTAAAATCAGCCAATGAGCTTCGAGAAATTTTCAAATTCGACAGCTTGTGACAGAACTGGACTTGACTTCGACCTCTTCGCAAAGAGCGCTTGCTTGCGTTTCGTTTCTGAACGTCTTTCGGTAGCACGAAGTACTATTAGTTACTAATGGTAGAAGAATGCCACTTCAACGACGTATGTCAGTCTTACTTTCCCGAAGCCATAGAGCAAGAATTTTTCTTGTTTGGTTTTCGGTGATGAACGTGCACAACAAGCAGCTAGCTACCGCCTTCCCCACTGTAGGGACGCTGGTTCCAGGGGGAAGAGAGCGAGTTGGACAAACGAACCACCCATGCCTCATCCGGGACTCAAACATGGGCCTATCTCTGAAATATGGACACAAGATCGGTGCCTCAAACCGTTCGTTTGAAAACTAAAGAAAGAGAGACACTGAGAGTAGCCGAAAGCAGCTTTCTGACAAAACGTGATAGTTCCGCCTGGAAACAACCGCTGCTCCGGTGGCTAAATAACCATTAGTGCGAGAAGGGTCCCGTGAGGTATGGATGTAGTGTTTGACTTACGGCACTTGCTGTCTCCTTCCCTGGAGTCAGTGGCCCTAAATTACTGACGGGCGACTGCTTATAGCTCATCGAGTTGCTTACGGTGGTCGTTAAACTTCTAATTAAAACAAAAACCCTTTTACACAATACGTGATAGTTATTGACCTCCAAATTTATTTATTTTTTTTTTATTGGAGGTTTAACGACCACCGTGAGCAACTCAATGGGCTATAAGCAGTCGCCCGTCCCTAATTTAGGGTCACTGGTTCCAGGGAAGGGAGAGAGCCAGTGCCGTAAGACAAACACAACACCCATGCCTGACCGGGATTCGAACCCGGACCCTTTACAGACGAATGATCAGAGGCCAGCACCTTAGACCACTGCGCCACCGGGGCGGCCCAAATTTATGGAGGGATTTTTTTCTTGTTCTATATGGGTGACTAACGACCACCGAGAGCAACTCGTGTTGGTATAAAATAGGCGCCAATCCCTAATGTAGGAACACATTTTCGAGTTAAGGCGAGAGTTGGACAACACGTACGAAACGCATATGTCGAAACCAATGTATAACACACGTTTCCGACACACAAAAAAAGAAACAAAGAAAAATGAGCTCAAAGTGAATTATTCCACTGCACAGCATCACAATTAGCAACACCCCAGTCTTTCCGAAGATCGTTGACGCAACACAACTTTCACGGAACACGGCAATTCCATTGCTTCGGAACAAGTTCAGCAATTACAAGAGAAGATTCCTATAGCGACACTGCTTCCTTTGAAAATTTAACAGGGAGTCCGGATCAAAACCTTTCACAGAAAAGGATTGCGAATGAAATACCTTCCATGCACGTCAGGAATCTAATGAACGCCACCAGCTTATAAAACAAGTGCAGGAGGGAAAAATCAAAAATCGTCCACTCAATAACTTCCCCAGGAAATGTTATTTTTTTTATTGGAGGTTTAACGACTACCGTGAGCAGTTCAACATTTTATTGACAAAAGGCATGATACAGCTCGTCAAACTGGACAAGGAAAGAATACAGAGAAAAATATGAATGATACATGAAAATGATATATATACATGAATAAGGGGCATAGCCACCCAAAAGTATAAATACAAAATGCTAAAAACCCACAATGGGGACAGACCTGTGACACTGAACACACGCAAAAGACTTTAGGTCAATGACCTATGATACAATATATAGAGCTTGAAAATACATTAAAAATACAGGATGCACAATAAATAAACAGTGAAGATAAAGTTTCGAACTCAGCACTACATAGGAGCACAGTACATATAACATGAGTGGTGCACATTGACATATCAGAAGATCACAAAACAGTTCAGAAACCACTTAATATACAATGCTAAGAAAAACAAGAAAAGTGAAGAGCAAGTAACATACTATACATATTTACATGCAGAATCACAGCCTGCTGGAGCAGAACAAAAATAAGTAAAATAACTCAGTAAGCAAGGTACTAGCAAGGTGAAGAGAACAGCCAAACACCAAAACAAAGACAATCTAAAAGAGGACACAATCAAGTCACCAGTAGGATGGCAGAACCATGAATAGAAAACCACCCGGTGCGCTGGGCCCAGGTGTTCTGAAAGGTGTCGATTGTGTGTGCGGAAGTTGCAGCTGTGAGTTCCAACCGGAGGCGCGCCACAAGTCGGCCCCGAAAGCTAGCCCGCAGCCGTCCACCGGCCGACAGAAGGGATGGAAGTTCAGGAGAATTCCTGAGAGACTGATGAAATGAGTGAATCACTAGCAACTCAATGGGCTATAAGCAGTCGCCAGTCCCTAATTTAGGGCCACTGGTTCCAGGGTAGGAAGAGAGCCAGTGCCGTAAAACAAACACAACATCCATGCCTCACCGGGATTCGAACCCGGACCCCTTTCGAACGAATGATCAGAGGCCATCGCTTAGACCACTGCGCCACCGGGGCGGCCAGGAAGTGTTCATATGTAGAGGATTTTAGGAAGGGAGTGTCTGACCCCAAGTCTTAAACAACCCTTAGAAATAGGAAGCTAGGAGATTTGGGTTAGAGTGCCCGATAGGAAAGTGACACGGAAGCGAAATAGAAAGGGGGACGAAGACACCCTTATTTATTACCGGGGGCCAGTACCCGGGGACCGACGGCTTAACGTGCCCATCCGACGTCCGGCGGATATTTAGTGGATCGAGCGTTCGTACCTGCCTGGATCGAACCTGATGTCCTTTCCGTGGCAGTCACGAACGTTGCCCACTAGGCCACCCGTGGCCTAAGGCCACTTCTGGGTATAAAGCATAAATACACTCTTCGCAAAAAAGAACGAAGCGCCCAGAGGGAATAAACAAATCTAAATGAAATTTGGTATGTGTAATGTACATGAACAGGAAAGAAAATGATTGCAATTCCAGAGCAGTTGGGTCATTTATTCGGATAAAATAGCTGCACCAGTGAAACAAGTCAGTACGTTGTAGCGCCGCCTCCGGTTCTGATACAAGCGATTACTGCGCGTTGGAATAGACGCACATAGTTCACGGACAGGCATAGCATGCCAGATGGTGTCCACATTGCAGCCCAGTTCACGAATATTCCGGTATTTCTAAAAATTGCTATTTATTCCACTCCTCTGCCTCTGCTTTCCACAGTCCAATCATTCTGAAAATGCTCTTTTTAGCAGTCCGACGGCTCACCAGTCGATTGGTGACACGTCAAAGGTCTTTGAAGGAATACGGGCAAAATGTGTTGACCTGTTTTTTTTGTTTTTTTTTTCATTTCATCAAGAAATAGAGTGCTAGATTTCGATGTATGACTGGCAGCCTTATCCTGACGAAGTTCTACTCTGTGAAGGCTCATTGGATAAAGGAATGGTATTTCCTCTTTAAAGATAGGAGTTAAAACATTATTTTCGTAATACGTAGAATAGATTTTAACATTCTTTTCAACTTTTCGTAACTTCCCTTTGTACGGGAAACCAGGAATAATAATGAAATCTTTATTGAAACTTTCTTTGGATTCTTGAAACCAAGACTGTAAGTTTTTTCCTGCTCTTTTGCGACAGTAAATCAGCTATTTTTTGTTATCAGTCGTTTAGGTAGATCCATGCTTCATCAATAGTCACAATAAATTTCCATCCGTCTCCGGCTGAGGGATTTCCATAAAGAAGTCCACACCGTGTTCTGCACTCAGCCGCGTGCCTAGGTAAAAGTCGGAGAACATTATGTTGTTGTTGTTTTTTTTTTTTTTTTGTTTTTTTTTTCAGATTCAAATCTTTGTTTACCTTGTTTACAGTTGATGCAGAGATTTTTAACGACTTAGCGATTGCTCTTTGGGTCGGTGGAGTTTCTTTTAAGACCAGGGACCTTACTATTGAAATAATCGCAAAAGCACGTTCCTTCTTTGGATTATGTTTGGTGTTCAGCAAAGCTTGACGATTCTTCCCTCTCTTATGAACAATGTTAATTATACAAATACGAAGATTTCTCTTCGTAAAGAGCAAAAACATAGCCTTCTATCCACCGCTAGTTTACGTTCGCCATTTTCTTAATAGACGATAATTAGCTGCAGTAGATTCTTTCGTGTTTATCTAACACGCTATTGCCCGTTTCAGTTATTTGAGCTTCATTAATTTTCTGTAATTTCTCATCAAAAACGTTCTAAAGATGCGTGAACCTACTCTGAATTTAAGCAATAAGCTCAGTTAGTCTCGGTTGTCCCTGAGACAGATTGCGTTTCTGTTCTACGCTCGGCAACCTTTTCATAACAGTGAAAGAAAAAGAAAAAATGAAAGAAGACAAACAAAGAAATAGAGTGACAGAACATCTTGTCAATCACAGGAAAAAAAAAGGGTGGTATTTTTAAACATTACAGCACAGATAGAGAGGATTATTTTTAAATCACAAGGCTCAAATTGCGCATTTTTCTATGCCCCTTCTGGTCGTCTGTCAAGTTCTTGGGCACTCAACGCGCGCTGACTTGTGAAATTACAATTTATCATGCACAATATCGTACGCTATACCGTAGGAAATTTTGCCAATGTGCGCAGATGGATTCGCCGGCCACAGTTATAATGAATAAATTTCTCCGGCTGGACGTGTAGTGCAGGAAAGCTTACGTTAAGTCACGTTAGGGTTGTTGAAAGGTTACTTGACGTAGCTAAAGTGTGCTTAATCTTCAAAGGGCTAGTTTGTTTAGGTAAGACACGCACGTGCAATAAATTCCAAGAATATGGAATTATTCTTACTCAGCGTTCCTCATTATCTTGAATATCAGTAATATAACTTCGGTTTTAGTACATTAGTACCTTGAAGGCTCCTTATTAGAGCGGTAAACACAATATACCCTGAACTTAACGTAAACACTCAATGAAATAGACTTAACGGCCAGACAGAGGTCTGACAATAAAATGAGCTAAGAAAACGTACTCACTTTTAACCTTTTATAGGGGAGCTCCTGGTATTACTCAAATACACACTCCAAAATAACACAACTACTGATAGCCCGAACTTTCGTACTATCGTAATATCGTAGAAACGTAGGTAAATCGCATATCAATTATTAGGAAGAACCTATCACATATAAAACGAAGCTCTTTGGTATACTTGAGCGCGCCTATATATACTGCATACCACCACGTCATGACTTACACTCGTTGCCACATATAATTCAGCGGGAGAAACAACATCTCGTTAAGTGAGAAGATAATTTGCATAGGAAAATAAAATAACAAGAGATAGTAAAATCAAAAAGAAACTGAATCTAGAGTATACGTTACAGAATAAACATACCAAAATTTTTATTGTAGGGTGAAAGGTCAAGTAGTTTCTCTTTGTCAATGAAATCAACTGACTTACCAGTTTTTTTTACTTTAATTGCGATACAACTTATTGAATGCCTCTTGTATATATGATAAATACTGCTCATGATATATGCATAACATTTTTTTATTGGAGGTTTAACGACCACCGTGAGCAACTCAATGGGCTATAAGCAGTCGCCCGTCCCTAATTTAGGGTCACTGGTTCCAGGGAAGGGTGAGAGCCGGTGCCGTAAGACAAACACAACATTGCCGTCCCGGTGGCGCAGTGGTCTAAGGCGCTGGCCTCTGATCATTCGTCCGTAAGGGGTCCGGGTTCGAATCCCGTCAGGCATGGATGTTGTGTTTGTCTTACGGCACTGGCTCTCTCCCTTCCCTGGAACCAGTGACCCTAAATTAGGGACGGGCGACTGCTTATAGCCCATTGAGTTGCTCACGGTGGTCGTTAAACCTCCAATCAAAAAAAAAAAACACAACATCCATGCCTCACCGGGATTCGAACCCGGACCCCTTCGGACGAATGATCAGAGGCCAACGCCTTAGACCACTGCGCCAAAGGGGCGGCCATAACATTTTCAAGAACTCTATTGTTATTTTTCTATCTCTACTGTAAGTGCCATATATGCAAGGGGTGAGGAAATTCCTTAAAAAATGTATAAAAATGCAAATACTCCCCTCTCCACGGTTTTACAGTTCATAATAACGCAAAATAATAATGGAGATTTCCTAATCTAGGTTCAGAGACCCGAACCCACAGCGCGCTGCGCCTTTTGGCAGGTGAAAAATGAAAATAATTAGAAGCGGGAACAGGTTGCCCTGATAGGAAAGTAAGACAGAGTGCGGAAGAATTAGAGTTCAAGAAGTATATGGTTGCCCGTTAAGATCTGAAGTTATAAGCTGCCCTGCATACTTACCTGCAACAAATCACTCCGGGCAACCTTCCTCGCAGCCATTGTCCGGCCGCAGGAGATGAAGAAAGGTCTGGTGAAAGGGGAACCTGAAAAATCAGACAGCACACAGAAAACAAAAACTCCCAGAGCAACAACCATTTTTCTCACAAAACCTTACTTTTTTTTTTTTTAAATTGCAGTTTCCTCAGTGTTCTGACAGGAGTCGGCTTTTTGCCTTGTTACTCAGGAGCCAATCGGAGAAAAAATTTCCCATTGGCTGGGGAGAGCTTGGTACCAATTTTATCGGTTTGTGTTCTTCTTACATGTGAATAATACACAGAAATCTCTAGTCCCAGTTATTTCTTTTTTTGCAAGAGTAGCTATGAATTGGGTTCTTTTCAGGAACTTTATTCAAAACACCTTTCGGCCTTTTGAATCTGTCAGTATCACTAACAGTATAATTTAGGGCCTCCCTAACAAGAGGGTTGGAATGATCTTTGGCTTTTTCATGGTACCTTTTAGCTAGATCATACATAGTAAAATGAATGGAGTTAACATTTAACATGCTGTGGATAGCATTATTTGAGGTTCTACCATCAAGTCCAACCATCGTAAATAGGGTTTTATTTTGATACGAGGTAATATTTTTTTGCTGCTTGTTGCAGTTACCCCATATGGGACAGCCATAAGTAATAACAGGGCTAAATCAGGCCTTCCATAGCAAAGTTTTATTTTTTTTGCTGAGCCTTTTATTTTTTCATATATGCATACAGCATTGCAAATGTCATCTAGCTGCTTAATTATTCACGTGCTATTTAGACAATCTATATTTTTAGGTTACTCACCTTTATTCCCAAAATCTTTTAGGAGGTTTTAGTCTCTACATATTTCCAACACTTATTTTGCTTAGTTACTTTATTTTTTATTATGGGTTGTAGACACCCTCTAAGTTTTAGGGCTTTGGCCAAGGTTTATTTGACATGTTTATTCCAATTAAGGTTGTGATCCATAATAAGGCCTAAATATCTAACATCTTTTACCCAAGGAATTTTTTTTCTATATAATTCAATTTCAGGATTATATCTCCATTATTAATATCAGTTCAAAAAACGTTACATTCCACGTTAACTAATGAACGTTATTACGTGGCATATTACATTAAGTTCATTAGCAGGAATTCATGGAAGTCCTGTCATTTTTTCTGTTCATCACGTTTTTACTCAAGTTCGCTGAAAACCACGATATCCGGACTCCCTAACCTCTTATTCGTTCAGGTGGTATCGTATTGAGGGTGAATGGTTCATTTATTTAAAATATGAAATAAACAACACATAACTTATTTCTTAATAGAAGATGAATGATAGGGTTAAAATAATACCATTGTTACCTCATTGGTTTGCAGTCTCCTTTTGACTAGTTGCTCCAGGTATACATTCAAGCACCAACAAACTGCGTAGTCGAAGTTCCATAAAATGTACATTCTCCGTAGGCAACAATGAAATATTTATGATAGCTAAAACCTCTAAAAATCTTCTATCGAACACATAAAAACCCTGTTCTTAATAGAACTTGAAAGAAAATCAATCCAAAGAATAAATAAAATCCAAAAAAAAAAAAACCCCCATAATTCCAACCTCAAATTCGACTGATAACGATATACTAGTTTTCTTTTTTTTTTTTTTTTTTTTTTTTTGATTGGAGGTTTAACGACCACCGTGAGCAACTCGATGGGCTATAAGCAGTCGCCCGTCCCTAATTTAGGGTCACTGGTTCCAGGGAAGGGAGGGAGCCAGTGCCGTAAGACAAACACAACATCCATGCCTGACCGGGATTCGAACCCGGACCCCTCACGGACGAATGATCAGAGGCCAGCGCCTTAGACCACTGCGCCACCGGGGCGGCATACTAGTCTTCATCGAAGGAATCCATATTCCGAAATTTCCGACGCGCGTTTCAGCACACTCATTCGTGGCCATTTTCAAGGAGATCCCGTGTTGTACTGTTCCTTGCGTGTTAACTATTAACTAAGTCGACGGTGCTGCCATCTCCATCGTCTGCGTCATCATCATGCTCATCACGTAGAACATCGCTGGCACCATTTAGTGTCATCCTGTATTTTAAACATTGTTTCCTTTGTCGACTAGATCTTCTTATTTGGATTATTCGTTGTTTTTCCTCTTTTATCATGTTCAACCATGTTGGTGACAATTCGATCGGGACATTTAAATTGCAATTATATGCCTTGGTTTTCTCTATTATGATGGCTTCTGCTGTCAGAATCATTTTATGTGTGTTGTAAGAAGTAACTAGATTTATATTCTCCCAGTCGGGTATGGCTTCATTATTATAACAATATTGTATAAGTGAAGTTCGAATTTCACCTTTATTCCAGTTATTTAAATGTCCACGTAATATCTCCATGTTCTGCGTGAGAACAAAATTGCTTGGGTTTTATCACAGGGTTCCCACTCTTTTTCTCCCATAAAAAAATAAGCACTTTTAAGCACCTATTGAAAAATTTTTAAGGACCTCGGCAATTACACGTGCACCAGCTTTATATAAATATATGTATGTAAATACATTTCTTCTATATGTATACACAGAGTGGCCACTTTATTATGACTACCTGACAGTTTTAAGCAAATGAGCTATGGCTGCACGCTGTTGCCGCCAGAGGGTGAGGCTTGTATAAAAAGGGAAAGCTTAGTGCTTGCGACAGTAGTAGAAGTGACTTTTGGGTGATGAGATGGGTAAAAAATGCGATTTGACGGACTTTCAACGTGGGACGATTGTATGAGCTCGGAGCCATGGAGCGAGTATCACCAAAACCGCCGCATTTTTTTTTTATTGGAGGTTTAACGACCACCGTGAGCAACTCAATGGGCTATAAGCAGTCACCCGTCCCTAATTTAGGGTCACTGGTTCCAGGGAAGGGAGAGAGCCAGTGCCGTAAGACAAACACAACATCCATGCCTGACCGGGATTCGAACCCGGACCCCTTACGGACGAATCATCAGAGGCCAACGCCTTAGACCACTGCGCCACCGAGGCGGCCCGCCGCATTCGTAAAATGTTCTAGAGCAGCTGTTGTTAAAGTGTTTAAAAACTGGGTCTCTACGTGCAACGTGTGGTCATTATCGACTAGTGACTGCTCGGAGAGTGTGCAGACTGGTAACAGACAACAGAAGGGCAACAGTGCAGCAAATTACAGGCCATCTTAATCAATGACCCCCTCAAATTACCTCTGCACACACTGTTGGCCGTACACTGCATCGGATTGGATATGACAGCCAAAGGCCTGTGGTGATTCCATGCTAAATCAACCAGTCACTCAACTGACCACTTCAGATTTCAATGAAACCTTCGGGGATCATTCCCCCTAGTGATATAAATGAGAATATATTTTTAAATTTTTTTTATCTCATTGGGTTTTCATGTAATTAATTTAAATTGTTTTTTAAAATAGTCGTTTTTTGGCTTGCATAAACCTTTTCAATCTTGAATTCCTCAAGTTCTATAAGGCCTAGAGAGTTGTTTGACCCCTCATTTTAAAGAGAATTTCATAAGTTTTAATTTGCTATACAACTTGACTTGGTGAAAAATAAAATTTATTTAAAAAAATTAGAAAGTTTTAAGATAGTGTTTTTTAAAATTTTTGAAAAAAATGTTTTTTGTAATATTATAAGCTTTAAATCCTGAAAACTTTTAGAGTGGGATCTCAATGGGATCAAGAGCTATGGTACCAATGGTATTGTTTTAAATACCAGTTAGGGCTACATTGCTACCTTTAACTTTTGTAAGGTAAAAAAACAAATACAAAAAAATACATTGGCTATAAGGTAACCAATTTACATTAGGGTCTATTACAGATAATGATTTACTCCCTGCAATGGTAGCCCTAGTCAAAGAATTCTATCAAAATGATGAGGTTAGTCGTCAAATGCCTGGTAAAAAAAACTTTGTTTCAGTCAAAAAAAAAAAAAAAAAAAAAGAAGGCAAACGTGTACATGTTCAAAAGTATTTAATTCTAAGTACATTAAAAGAATCATATGTACTATTTAAGGAGCATTACCCTGATCAGAGAATTGGAATTTCTAAATTTTGTGAGCTGCGTCCCAAGCATTGTGTTCTTCCTGGGTCCAGTGAGACACATTCTGTATGTTTCCACAATACAGGAGAACGCCAAAATAATGATGGCTCAGTGTAAAACGCCTGAATTGACAAATGGTGAACTCCCAATTAAAACCTACAAAGATGTAACAAGCAATATAATTTGCAAAACGCCAACATCTAAATGTTACTTTGCAAATTTTGTTCATTGCCCAGGAAGTGATAATTTGAAGGCTCGGTTTGAAGAAGCTTTTGAGCTTAATAGCATTGAAAATGCGAGTTTCAAACAACGGATGCAGATTGATAACAAGTGTGTCTTGGAAACTATTATAAAACCAACAGAAGAGTTTTTGGATTATTTGTTTCAGAGTTTGCCAAAACTTTGAAGACACTCTTTTATTGCTACTCAAGTCTTCCTATTTGCGACACTTGAAAGAAAATCTACCTCAAAACCAATGCATTGTACTTTGTGATTTTGCTGAAAATTATGCATTTGTGCTTCAAGATTTTGCACAAGGCTTTCATTGGAACAATGCTCAAGCAACAATACATCCGTTTGTAAAAGCATTATACATCACTTTTGTCTTCTGAAAGTTTATTTTTAATCCCACTTCTTTACTCTTGTCAGCAAGTTCTTGGATCATACTCTGCAGCTCTGAAGAGGTAGTTGCAAAGATGACTAGGTCATCAGCAAAACGAAGATGAGTTAAGTAAACTCCATTAATCTTTATCCCTTTGTTTTCCCAGTTCAATGAAAGACATTTTCCAATGTGGCATTAAAGAGCTTGGGAGATATGGTGTCACCTTGTCTCACTCCCTTTCCAATTCTTATTTGTGCTGTATCCTCAAATATCCGAACCTTTGCACTTGCATTTTCATAGATGTTATTAATAATGCTAATAATATATGCATCTTCAATACCACAGGATATCAAAGTCACTGTTAGTGCTGATGGTTTCACGGAATCGAAGGCCTTTTCATAGTCAATAAAAGCCATGCATAATGGGAGTTCATATTTTCTTGTTCTTTCAATTAGTTGTCTCAGTACATGAATATGTTCTATAGTGCTGTAACCACTCCTGAATCCAGGTTGTTCTCTTGGTTGGGACATGTCTAATGTTGCCTTCAAGCGATGTGAAAGAATCTTAGTAAAGATTTTATAAACTACCGACAGGAGGCTGATGGGCCTGTAGTTACTAAGATTCTCAACATCACCTTTTTTATGAAGCAGGATCATTGTTCCAATCCTCAGGAATCTTCCCTTCATTAAGACATCTGGTGAAAACTTGGGCGAGAGTAGTTTCAATTTCTCCACTTGCTTCTTGTATAAAGTCCACAGTAATTCCATCTTCTCCTGGAGCTCTTCCCCGTTTCATGTTTTTAATTGCATATGTAACTGCTGCAGGGAGGATTGGAGAGACATTGGCACTGGTACCTGTCATAATGTCTGGAATAGATGTATCATCCCTATCATCATCATCATCATCATCATTGTCAACCATTATCAATCCACTGCTGGACGAAGGTCTCCCCAAGTTTCCTCCACAACGGTCTGTCAAGTGCCAGTCTTCTACATGTCACCCCTGCATACTTTCGAATTTCATCCACCCATCTCCCATGTGGTCTTCTTCTGGGTCTTTTCCTGTCCCTTGGAATCCAATCTAAAATTTCGGTTGTCCATCGATGATCTGTCCTTCTGGCAGTATGTCCAGCCCATTGCCATTTCAGGGATTTAACTCTGATAATGATGTCTTCCACTCTTGTCATTTTTCGGATCCACGAGTTCCTCTTCTTATCTCTCCTGGTTACACCAAGCATGCACCTCTCCATGCTTATTTGAGTTGTCTGCAGCCTTTGTATGTCTCTTTTAGTTAAGGTCCACGTCTCTGCACCATACGTAAGCACTGGAAGGATGCATTGATCAAACACTTTTCTTTTAAGACATAATGGCATATTGCTCTTGAAAATTATGCTGTTTCTTCCAAAAGCTCTCCAGGCAAGTTTTGTACGCCGATTAATTTCTTCATCAATGTGACCCTCACTTGATATCTGCTGTCCAAGATAAACGCACGTGTCTGTTATCTCCAGCTTTTCTCCATCAATCGATAAATCTTCATTTCTTGTAAAAGCATTGAACATCACTTTTGTCTTCTGAAAGTTCATTTTTAATCCCACTTCTTTACTCTTGTCAGCAAGTTCCTGGATCATACTCTGCAGCTCTGATGGGGTAGTTGCAAAATTGACTACGTCATCAGCAAAACGAAGGTGGGTTAGATAATCTCCATTAATCTTTATCCCCTTGTTTTCCCAGCTCAGCGACTGAAAAACACCCTCCAATATGGCATTAAAGAGCTTCGGAGATATGGTGTCACCTTGTCTCACTCCCTTTCCAATTTTTACGTGTGTTGTATTTTCAAACAGCCTAATCTTTGCACTTGCATTTTCATAGATGTTATTAATAATATTAATGTATGCATCTTCAATACCGCAGGTTTTCAGAGCCATTGTAACTGCTGATGGTTTCACCGAATCAAAGGCTTTTTCATAATCGATAAAAGCCATGCACAATGGAAGTTCATATTCCCTCGCTCTTTCAATTAGTTCTCTCAGCACGTGGATATGATCTATTGTGCTGTAGCCACTCCTGAATCCAGCTTGTTCTCTCGGTTGAGCCATGTCCAGTGTTACCTTCAAGCGGTGTGAAAGAACTTTAGTGAAGATTTTATAAACTACTGATAGGAGGCTGATAGGTCTGTAGTTTCCGAGATCCTCAATGTCACCTTTCTTATGTAGCAGGATCATTGTAGCGGTGTTCCAATCCTCAGGAATCTTACCTTCATTAAGGCATCGAGTGAAAATTTGGGCGAGTACTGTTTCGATTTCTCCACTTGCTTCTTGTATGATGTCTACAGTAATTCCATCTTCTCCTGGAGCTTTTCCCCGCTTCATGTTCTTGATTGCATGTGCAACTTCTGCTGGAAGGACTGGAGGAACTCTGGTACTGGTATCTTTCATGATGTCTGGAGTGCATGTATCATTCCTTTCATATAATTTGGAGTAGAAATATTTCACTCTTGTCAAAATTTCGCCTCTATTTCTTGTTACAGAACCATTTTCTTTTCTTAGTGCCATAATCTGTTTTCTTCACTTACTGAGATGTCCCTTTGCTATCTTTAGGCTTTGGTTGTTTTCAATTGCTTTCCTCACTAGTTCACAGTTGAATTTTCTTACGTCTTCAGTGATACTTTTTCTTACTGTCTTGCATAGCTCTATATATTCCACTTTGGAAGTCACATCTTCTTTAGTTGTCCTCATCTCTCTTCTTTTTTGCATCAACATTTTCGTTTTTCCTGATAATTTGTTTACATGCAACTTGTTCTTAGACCCAGCTAATTTTGTTACTGTTTCCATAGGAGCTTTGGTTACTTTTCTGTTAACTTCAGAGATGTCCACTTCTTCCGATGTTAGGCCTTCTAAAGCAGAGAATCTGTTTTTCAGTTCCAATTTGAAGGTATTATGGTGTTTTTTAAGGTTGGTTATGTCAATACATTTTGTTTGTCTTATGAGCTTGCTACGTTCGAGTTTAGTGTTGAGGTGCATCTTACATCTTACCAATCTATGGTCACTGCCTGTGTTGAACTTGTTTAGCACACTGCAGTCTTCTATGACGAATTTTTTGTTACACATAATAAAATCAATTTCACTTGTCGTCCCATTTGGATGTCCCCATGTCCATTTCCTGTGTGGCTTTTTCTTGAAAAAGGAGTTCAAGATGAAAAACCCTTCTGCCTCTGCAAACTCTACGAGAGTATTTCCACGCTGGTTTCTGTTGCCGTGACCGAATTTACCTACTGAAGTTTCATTCTGTTGCCGTTGCCCTATTTTTGCATTGAAATCTCCCATAATTATCTTCAAGTGCTGCTTACCTTTATTATTTAGATCACGAATTTCCTCATAAAATTCTTCAATTTCTTCTTCAGCATGACTTGTGGTGGGTGCATAGGTTTGAATAATCTGAGCCTGGTATCTTCTCGAGAGTTGGATAACGAGTCGTGCAGCTCTGTCAGAGGAACTTTCAACTTCTACAACTTTATCCTTCAGTTTCTTGTTTATTATAAATCCAACACCACTAGTTCTGCCAGTATCTGTCCCACGATAGTAGAAGAGATGTCCACTTTTCAGTTCAATGAGATCTTCTCCTTTTCTCCTTACCTCACTTAGCCCGACGATGTCCCACTTGATCCTTTGTAGTTCCTCTTCCAATTCAAGAAGCCTTGAATCAGAAGATAGGGAGCGTCCGTTGTACGTAGCCAAGGTCAGCTTCAGATGGCAGCCTAGTCCGGTCCTCCGGGGATTCTTAGCACCCTCTGCCTTCATGTCGCACTGGCCGCTGCCTTGGCCAGGTACATTCCAGCTGCCGGAGACTGAGGGCCAAGATTTAAGTTGTGGAGTCATTTTGGAGGGGTTTGGTCATAACTCACCACGCTGGCCAAGCGGGTTGGTGAGTGTTGGATAGCATTTCCTCTAATCCCGATGGTATAGTTATACCGCTATTGGCGGTCGTCAGAGCCCCTTTAGTGGGAACAGGATGTACCACGAGAAGGCGGGGTTGACATTTGTCAAGGAGAGGCGGTTGACATTTGTCGAGAAGGCGGGGTTGACATTTGTCGAGAAGGCGGGGTTGACATTTGTCAAGGATATATATATATATATATATATAAGTTTCATAATATACTGTGTGTAAGTTTCATAATATACTACATCACAACGCCTTGTGCAAAAAATACCAATTATGAATGAATTAGTAGCAATGCTATGTACATACAGTATATGTACTACATACTGCATTTACAAATGTTGTAAATCTATGCAATATGAATGAAATCAATCAAGTTAAAAAATAAGGATAACTGAAAATATTTTAATACTGAAGGTTTAACAACCACAATGAGCAACTCAATGGGCTATACACAGTCACCCATCCCTACTTTAAGACCGCTGGTTCAAGGGAAGGGAGAGAGCCAGTACTAAAACACAATATTCATGCCTCACCGGGATCTGAACCCAGACCCTTCTCGGACAAGTGGTCAGAAGCTAGAACTTAAGACCACTGTACCACCAGGGCAGCCATCAGTTTCTTTAACAACTGCCGCTATGTGTGCTTGTAAAGGAGGGCTAGCCTTCTGATTATCAACGCACCAAATAGTTCCGTTAGTGATGCAAGGAAGCTAGCAACAAATATTATTCAATTCATTTCTATAAAATAAATCTTATTTTTCTTTATAAAACTGCTACTTATTACTATCCCAATTTAAACAAAAATTTACATAAAATATAAGTAAATTATCAGTGCTTATAGTTCTATTAAGGAGGCAAAGAAACTAGGAATAAATAATTATTTATTACTTAGTATTTCATTTCTATAAAACAAAGCTTATTTTTCTTTACGAAACTGCTAGGTATAAATGTTTCAATTGAAACAAATATTTGCACAATGTGTATTGATTTACTTGATGGAATGGATGAATGGAAGGCTAGCCAAAAGGGAGATTAAAAACTAAGTACATTGTTTTTAACACACATTTTTTTTTTCGATTGGAGGTCGACTAAATGGGCTATAAGCAGTTGCCCGTCCCTAATTTAGGATCACTGGTTCCAGGGAAGGGAGAGAGCCAGCACAGGAAGACTAACACATCCCTGACTCACCGGGATTCGAACCCAGACCCCTTTTGGATGAATGATCAGAGGCCATTGCTTAGACCACTGCGCCACCGGGGCAGCTAACACACATTTGAGTAAATTTCAAAAACTTTCCATTTTACTGGGAATGGGCTATGCATCAGGGGGCAAATGTACCTTGGAAGGTTCTGATTTGCTGAAGAATTACAATTATAGATTACCAGGATGGGATAAACATGAAGTACACCTGATTCTCAAAAGAAAAAAATACTAGTGCTTTTTGTTAAAAATTTTTTTTTTAAAGTACTTGTTCCAAATAACTTGAACTTCTGCACATAAATATTTTCAGTCAAATTTTAATATATTCTAATAAAACAAGCTTCTTTTGATTTAATGTATAAATTTCCTTTTTAAAAACATTGGGCAATGCTTTGTAACCCTGCCTTCATAATGAAACATTCTTGAGGCCAGCTTCCAATTCTAATCAAAAAGCACTTATAGCGTAGTAAAATCTGTTTAGCCGTTCCGGTGGCTCAGTGGTCCATGGGCTTGGCTTATGACTTTTCATCTGAGATGAGTAAGTTCGGATCCCAGTGAGGCATGGATCTGTTCAGGATTAAGATGGGAGGGGTTCTATAGGGGCTATAGCCCAGGAGACATTCCTGGGCAAACAATAAACATTTAAACAGAGAGGTAGAGAGAGACAAAGGTTCATGAAAACTAGTTTAACTTTTGTTTCGTGATCTCCACTTGGTCAAAAACAGGGGCTGGTAGACAAACAGATTTCAAGGCAATGACTCACAAAGGGTAAAGGTTTCATGTTGCTGTGTAAAGGTTTCAGGTTTCATGTTGCCAGTAAGGTTTCATGTTGCTTTCCTGACGGGGTCGGCACATTTTCACTACCATCTACCTACACCTCCCTGCTTGCACTTGGAACCGTTAATGGTCCAAATCACCTGTGGCTTCACATTGCATAACAAAAAAGATGCACCAAGAAAAGTATACTGGTAAACCATTAAAAAAATTCAAGACAGAAATTAGGAATCTTAAGCTTTTAACTCGCATTCTTATGAGAACAATAGAAAATACAGTGAGTTATTATGAGAACTCTACAGATAATTAAAGTAGTTTGAAGAATGCACTACGTATTAATTATTACAAGCATATTTTATGTTTCATGTTTTAATGGATTTCATAATGATTCCCCATCATAATTCTTTGAGGGCCCATTCAAATGTCTTAGCCCAGGACTCACTAGGGCCTTAATCGGACCCTGGATGTGGTTTTGTCTTACAGCACGGGCTCTCTTCCTTCCCTGGAACCAGTTGCTCTAAATTAGGGTCGGGTGACCGCTTATATAGCCCATGGAGTTGCTCATGGTGGTGGTTAAACCATCAATAAAAAAATCCGTTTATTTACTGACATAAGACGTATATATATACTCCAGGCTTTCGCTCTCCACTGGGAGGCTCAAATATTTCTGACTCGAACTTTTTTTCCATTCTTATGCTTTCCTGATGTGTCATACACCATGTTCACCCAAACCCATCGGGATACTAAAATAGGACTACCTGTAACATACATCTGCAAAAACGGATGATTTTGAAACACAAAGCTCTGTAAGGATTACTTCATTCTCTCTCAATGTATTTAAAATTATTATATTCACCAACTAATCCAGGACTTCTGAGCAAACATGAAGTGCACAGAGCAATGTCAACATACATTAACGTCCGTACAGAAAATACACCCCGTTACTCAATGCCAACAAACAGTGGCTGTAGTACAGAATTATGTCTCTGCTTTCGAGAGTATGTTACTTCGGGGAGCTCGTGGTTCGGGTTGTTTCCGATCAAATCGTCTCCCTCTCTGAACAGCCAATCACAGACTTGCGTGGAATCCGTATAAGATTGCCGTGGTGCATTTTCTGGACATGCGACCCCTTCTGGCTCACAGCAACTAGTTGGCCATGCGGTAATAGCGAAAATTTCTCCTGATCACGATGAATCACGAAGATGCACGACCAGCCAAGGAGGTAAACCTCCTTGCGACCAGCACGTGAAGCCTCGGCAGCATCACAACAGTCCATCATAGGATACGCTCACGAGAAGGAAGGTTAGAAATGGAGTGTACAAAAGGAGAAGCGTCTGGAGAGAATTATAAATTTCTTCAAGGCCCGAACTTTACATTTTGCCCCGGAAGCGTCCCGAAAGTCCAACAAGGAATACGTTTGAGCAGAGACGGAAGTTGTGGAAGGAGGGGTTGTCACACAAAAACAAACCCTCCGATATGCGCTGTAGGCAGGGCAGGAGAGGAGGAAGTGAGGAACAGTCTCAGGCCCGGAGCGACAGAAGTACATTGGGGAAGGACGTTTCCGAGTCAGAAAGAGGTAGCTGCTTAAAGGTGCCATGTCCGTGCGTAATTTCTGAATGATGACCGCTGAGGAACTTCGATAACAATGTTCGCTAGGCCATCTGTGACGGAAGCTGATGAATGAATATCGCTCTGCCTACCCGGACGAATGCCAGGCTGAATCAGAAGCGGAGATGATCATATTACCACTGTGCCCAGCAGCGTCGGAAGCTGTAAAGGGGGGGAGGACAGGCCCAGGCCCTCAGCATGGCCCCGTTGGGCGGCAGCGTCAGCGGCCTCATTCCCTGGTAGACCTACATAAGCTGGGCACCAAACGAGCACAATGTCCTCGTAAAAAGAGCGGAGGCGTTGGACAGAATCATGCACAAGAACGATGCCTTGAGATTTGCGATTTAATGCCAACAAAGCCTGTAGAACAGAACGACTATCAGTAAGCAGCAAGAGGCCACCGCACGGGCCGGGAGCAAATTCAAGCGCTGTTATTAGGGGCCACGCTTCAGCCGAGAATACTGAGGAAATAGACGAGAAGGAGAACGAACGGATGGAATTGTTCCGTGGAAAAAAATGCCCGATTGCCACGAGGAGTTAATCTTCGAAGCGTCAGCTGCAATGATGTTGTGCGACGCTGAGTACTGGGCCAAGAACACCCCAAAACGATGTCTGAGAAGCATCGGATGCAGATATCGTTGCTGAAAAGGGAGACCCGAGCAGATAATCGAGTAGCTGGGTGCAGACGAAACAGGAGGGGCCGGCAGAGCCTGAAGAAGATCGCTGTTGTCGAAAAGCAGCTCCTGTCGGAAGCGACTGAGCACGATTCCAAGGGGAAAGCCATGGGATCTCCAAGTGTAGAATGACAAGGCGTCATCTTCCAGAAGAAGATTAGCGATAGGCGAACGTTGACAGATCGATAGGTGGCGGTGCAAAAATCGGACTGTCAGGAGGGTGATTCGAGAACGAACCCTAGCGATTCCCCATTCAGCACGCATGACCGCAACAGGCGTCGAACGAGGGAGGTGAATGGCTGCACTGAGTGCATGGTTGAGCAGAACTTCTAGAGCTTCGTAGAGATAGGTGGGGGATGCGAACAGGACCGGAGCCGCATATTCCAGAATTGGCCGAATCACAGCAACGACAAAGGCAAGAGCGTTGGGGAAGCCAAGACCCCACCAGCGATGACAAAGAACTTTAACAGCAGACAAGGCTCGGAAGACTGACTTCTTGACGTGCGTGAGGTGGGAAGACCAAGTCAGGGAGGAGCTAAACCAGACCCCTAAAATCTTGATGGAGGGCTGCCAGGCCACTGAGTCGGAACCCAGCCGGAAAGGAGGGGCCGGCGACCGGCGCTTACAAGAGAAGTCAACCGCGAAGCTTTTAGAAGGAGAGAGACGTAAATCCCGGGAAGATGCCCACTGAACAATGGAATCCAAAGTGGCATATAGCTAAGCGCCACCGCCCGGTTGGGACTATAGGAAACAATAAAAATGTCGTCTGCAAATAAGAACATATGAGCATTCGGATGACAGCAATCAACTACATCATCAATGTATAAGTTAAAAAGGATAGGCGAAATGGAGCTACCGTGAGGAACGCCTCGACACTGCGGTAAGGAGGATGACACCGTTCCCCGCCAACGAACACGAAATCTGCGCAGAGCAAGGTAGTCAGCCAACCAACGAAGAAGACGTCCACGAACACTCAGAGACGCCAATTTACCCAGGAGAGCAGGATGGCAGACCGAATCATATGCCGCCTGAAGGTCCAAAGACATCAGAAAAACATAATTATGTCTAGCTTGAGCTACTAGAAAATGACGTTGGATCGACAGAAGGCACGCCGATGTGGAACGTACTGGCGAAAATGCGAACTGCAGCTTGCTGATCCGTTGATGAGAGAGAATAGAGTCTGTTAGGCGTGAGACCCGGACTTTCTCCAAGATCTTCGAAAGGACCGCTGTTAATGTGATCATTCGGTACGGTGATAAGTCGAGAGCAGATTTGTTAGGCTCCTTTATTGGGATCACCCAGTACTCCTTCCAGCATGAAGGGTGTACGCCGGCAGACCAAAAGAGATTAAGGAGGTCAACCAGCCATGACGAATTCCACCTCCACATACGTCTCACCAGTTCGTAAGTACACCCATCAGGATCGGGTGCACAGCGTCGGGCCGATCCATTAATAGCCCTGGAATCTTCACCGGCTGTAAGTAACGCATCCATCACTAGGGAAGGGTCATCATGGTCAATAGAAAAGGAGTGCACCGGACAGCCTGAGGCTGTGGAAAGAGATCACCAGACGCCGAAGCCTGCTCCACCGGATCAGCAGCCAGGGAATCGTCAATCCGAAGAAGCGGGTGATCTGGGCTCGATTCAACATGAGATTTCAGACTGCGCAAAAGGGAGAAAACGAAGCCTGGCCTCGAGGTGTCGTTGCATTGTGCCTTCCAGTAGGAACGTCTCTTAAGTGTGAGGAGGTGGCGAAGATTCCGTTCTTCCTGCCGATATAACGTCCAAGCGAAAAGGCAGCCGGACGACTTGGCACAGCGATGGAGGCGACGTTTCTTGCGAAGCCGCTGAGCACAGTCAAAGTCCCACCAGGGAGACCAACGTCGACGCTGACTGCTGGGCCGACGAGAAGCATGGAGAATCTGGGAAATCCGGTCCAGGATTCGAGCGGCACCGTCAGGAAAGGAAGGAAGTTATCTCGGATAATCTTCTGAATGGAAGGCCAAGCCACTGACCACGCAAATGGCTTCAGACCCGGTGAAGGAGGGGAGGGGAGCCAAACATCCCTGCCGCCAATGTTGTAATGACAGGATGATGGGTGCTACCGTAGAGATCACTATCCACTGACCAGGAGCAGTGAGGAACCAGCAGAGGAGAGCACATGTGAGGTCCAAGACCGAGCAACTTGACCCTGCAAAAGGTAGTGGCCCCCGAGTTTAGGAGACAAAGATCCTGTGAGCAAAGCCAGTCCACGAACGCAGTACCTCCCCGGCTTGGAGAAGCAGAACCCCAGCTAGGGTGATGAACGTTGAAATCCCCAACCACCATACAAAAATCTGTGAGCAGTTGTTCGATCCGTCCAAGCAAGAGCGCCGAGAGGGGAGGAGAGGGAATGTATAAATTAATAATCCTGATCGTGGTGTCGCCAGAGAAGATATCCGTAGCAAGAAGCTGATCGTTCGAATTCGAGCTGAAGAGGTCCACCAATCTGGAAGAGATATCCGACCTGGTTGCAGTAAGGAGGCCACCGCCCGACCCTCCCCCTCGATCACTTCTATACACCGTACGGTCGGGGAAGGAAAAAGAGATACCAGGAGATAGCCAGGATTCTTGGATAGTCAAGATCGTGGCTGTAGCAAAAATGGAACTGTCGGTGAAATAAGGTCTTTTCGAGCGAAGGGACGGCGCATTCCATTGGACCAGCGACCAACTATTCATGAAGAGGGAAGCGCTCCGCTAGGCCGGATGCCGTCTTGAACCGCTTGGAACAGAGACTACAAAGAAACTTTCCGTCGTCACGATGAGCTTTCAGGTTAGACAGCAAGGCTGGACGAGAAGAGAAAGGCGTGGCGCATGGAAGACACAAGAAGGTTCTGGAGTGAGAAAGTTTGACGGATTCCGCAGCCGACTTCACATACGGAACCACAGATTCTTCGCATAGCAGGAATACATCGGCGGTTTGGCCAGTGTCAGGAGTTTGATCAGCAGGCACTGAAGAAGCTGGGCTCGCTGTGACTGTAGTGGGAGGATTCTTCAAAACTTCAGCCTGTGGCACCTGTGCAGCGGTTGAGGTGGGACCGGCACGTAGGGAAGAAGGAGGTGAAAGAAGATTCGTCAATGAGTCCAATCTACTGGTGAGTTTGGAGATGATGTCCAGAAGCTGAGGAAGGCAGAGGAGCAAGCACACGGAGGTTGAGCCTGTGTCGCCGCCGCATATGAGGCCTGGTGGACTTGACGCACAGAGTCCCGAGCTTCCGGATAGCTGAGATGCTTCGAAGCCATAATATCTAGTATCCGCATTTCTTGGAGGAAAATTGCGCAGTTCGTTTCAGAAGCAGGATGAGAGCCCTCGCACAATACGCACTGGAAGCTCGACGCCGAGCATACCGACCAGTGGCGGCCCGTGACCAAAATTGCTGGGGAGGCAAACTACTTTTAAGCCTGGATTCAAATAAATTTATTCAAATTTTGAAGATGACAATCCGATTTTTGGCGTAAATGTGACAAGAATGGTAAGTCAGAAAATATCCGAAAACTTGAAAATTTTCATCGTCCTGGGTGGTGTAGTGGTTAGCATACCCGGGTGCTTTCTGGGAGACGTGGGTTCGAGTCCCGCTCCAGGACGATGAAACTCTTCAAGTTTTCGGATATTATCTGACTTACCATCCTTGTCACATTTACTCCAAAAATTGGATTGTAATCTTCAAAATTTGTATTATATGGTGTAATCCCGTATTTCTTTCTTGATTCATCTGCTATTCCGGGCAATCACGGAATAGGATTCTTAACCTCCAGATTTTTTTTTATTGGAGGTTTAACGACCACCGTGAGCAACTCAATGGGCTATAAGCAGTCGCCCGTCCCTAATTTAGGGTCACTGGTTCCAGGGAAGGGAGAGAGCCAGTGCCGTAAGACAAACACAACATCCAATGCCTGACGGGATTCGAACCCGGACCCATTTCGGACGAATGGTCAGAGGCCATCGCTTAGACCACTGCGCCACCGGGGCGGCACCTCCAGATTCGCTAAACATTAATGCCTGTTGCTTCGACTAGCGAATCCTGTAATGGTTATATTCAAATTAATGGGAAGCTTGGTCGTTCTGGGTGGTGTAGTGGTTAGCATACCCGGTCGCTAACTGGGAGACGCAGGTTCGAGTCCTGATTCAGGAGGATGAAAATTTTCAAGTTTTCGGATATTATCAGCCTTACCATCCTTGTCACATTTACGCTCAAAATCTGATTGTCATCTTCAAAATTTGTATTATTTGGTGTAATCTCTTATTTCTTTAATGATAAATTTACTCAATTTAATGCCATTTTTTTTTACAATATAATTTTTTTTTATTTACTTTCTCATGTGCGAAGTATGAAATAAGTAACGTGACCCGTGAAAAGATTTATATAGATTTTACCGGAAACGCACGTTTTACATGAGTTACTAACACAAAACCTGTTTATGTAAGGCTCCGGCCCTTCGCCTAAATATATTTTTTTCAGTCTTAATTACATTCTTGGACTATTTGGGAACTGTTAAGCCAGTTTGAATATGAAATATATTACATCGAAATAGATTTTTATTAAAGAGATCAACAGAAGATAAAAAGCAAGACTGAAATATACATCTTTTTCATCTCAAATGAAATCCTATTGTATGTACGCCTCTGCCTTCACTGACGCCAAAAGAAAAAAGTATTGAAAACTTCTACACATAGCTTTACCTATACAGCAAGAGAGAAAGCTTACCTTACGCTTATATTGCCTTGTATATGAGATCTATCTTTCGTTCTTTCTATTTGGCGAAGTGATTTATTATATGGTCATACCATGTCTGTTCTGCTTCCATCCTCTTCACAAGCGCCTTCTCGATGGACAGGACTGATGAACTTGACAATCTTTCTTGTCCAATGGAGTTTCTCTTGTAGTTTTTTATTCTCTTCAGGCACGAGAAACTGCGTTCCACAGAGACCGATGTTGCAGGAATTGTTACTACGAGGGAAAGAAGTCTAAATAGTTCTGGCAGTGCCTGTGCTAGATTATTATTGTATATGGCAGATAGAAGTTCTGTTGTACTATTGGCATTATTCCACAGATCTCTGTCTGAATACAGAACCTGCAGCTCACTATGCAGTTTGGTGCTGTCAAAGTATTTTTCATAAGTTTGAAGCAGAGCTTTAAAACAGTGTTCAGGAAAAATTCTAGAATGAGCTTCAAAGCAGTGTACATCGACCAGCTGAAGAAAATTTAATTTCTCAATGTCAGAAAACCAGCATTTTAACTGAGTTGTAACAGTCTATTACCTCATAATACAGTCTTCTGTATTGCTCGGTGGCTGGAATATCACTGCTTCCTTTAAATCTTTTATTTGGAGAACCAACCTCACTGCACACGTTGTGATAGAGATAATCAAACTGTCTCTGATCTCGAAAGTACAACAATTTTTCACATAAGCCAGTCATTCGTTTATTACAAAATGTAACATCGGAACTATTTGATTGCAGTACAGAAAAAGTAACCTCAGTTAAATCAAATATTTTTTTATATGAGAAGAGAAGAAAAACGAAATTAAAATCTTGGAGCCACCTTTTTAGTCCTGCTGCTTCGTGAATTGTTTCATCATCATAGTGGGAATGATCCTCAATTTTTTCAAATACTTCAATCAGCAGGCACCTGTGGTCAGCTATGGTAGACACTGAACGAGATTTGAAGTTCCACCTGGTCTGAGATACACGAGGTGGTCTGGGTCCACCAACAGATTCTAGTAAATGAACACGCTTTGTCGATTTGGAAAAGAATGCAGAAATTGCATTTAAATTTGCAAAAAAAAAACGTGATTCCTTCAACACTGACGCTGCTCTGCTCAAAACTAAGTACAGCCTGTGTGCGTAGTAGTGAACAAATAATGCTTGAGGGGCATCACACTTCACTTTTGATTGCAATCCATTCAGCTCTGATGCCATCATATTTCTGTGCAACTAGATTTTCTTTGTAGCTAAATATTTCCAGCTCACGATCCAGTAGTTCTTGAAGCGAAGTAGCACACCGATCAGAGCTTACGTCAAAAAATCCCAAAAATCTTTCTACTGGTACTCCATCTTTCACGAATCGAACTATAATTGATACTTGTGCATGGGAGCTAATGTCTGTCGCTTCATCAAAATGCCAAGAAAAAAACTGGGCATTTTCAATATCTGTTTTGATTTCATTCCTAATTATATGAGCAACTGATTCGATTAAATCATTCTGTATTGTTTTTCAAGTTCCTGAAGATGTTGTGTTATTCTCCATAAGCACTCTCGATGTTTCGTCACTCTTGGAGAGTAAATAAATCATCTCGAGGTAATTTCCCTTATTTTCAGAGACTTCGCTCTCATCGTGTCCACGAAATGGGAGCTCTTGCCGCGCCAGTAGTGTTGTAATATCAATCAACTTCTTCATTACATCACGATTCTTTTTTACTTTTTCATTATGACGTAAGTCACTTGTTCTCTTCGCTTCGTTGAGAGAGTAGTCTATCCTTGTTTTGCCTAGCAACTGTAATTTAACAACTGCCAGAATGTGATCATTACAATTTTTGTGCCCGTCCAACCCTGTTTGACGTTTTGCCCTTTGAAGTAATCTTTTTCATTTCAGGTGTAGGCTTACCATAATTTTTAATTTGATTCTTTTCTTCAAAATCTCTTCTACTGAAAGCCTTTTCCAGTAAGCTATCCACCGTATTAGATATGTTTGAAGCAGAGGCCATGGTCTGATAAACAACTCTTCATAAAACATAAATAAAATTAGTTACACAAACATTAGTGAGAAAGAAAAGCAACTAGGAAGAAGACGCTATGTAATGACGCTCGAAGCTGTCCGAATGAGGAGTTAACACAGCGGAGCTGCTGCTTACAGGGAAACAGCTGTTCCAATGAGGCAAGACAGCATCTGCCTCACAGGAAGTCCACGGTTCGCGTGCGCTCTTTGTGTTGGCAGTTTTTTTTTTTTTGATTGGAGGTTTAACGACCACCGTGAGCAACTCAACGGGCTATAAGCAGTCGCCCGTCCCTAATTTAGGGTCACTGGTTCCAGGGAAGGGAGAAAGCCAGTGCCGTAAGACAAACACAACATCCATGCCTCACCGGGATTCAAACCCGGACCCCTTATGGCGAATGATCAGAGGCCAGCGCCTTAGACCACTGCGCCACCGAGGCGGCGTGTTGGCAGTTCCACCGCCTACCTTCGTATCTACTGATTCAGTGGGAGTAAACAGGTTTGGCGCAAAATGTATGAGAGGCAGTTTGCTTCCTGCCTCAAGGACGGAGAACACCAGCTGAGGACACTTCGCAACTACGCGCTACCAATTGTTTTCGAAAAGCGTCAATTTAAAAAACTTAATGAACGCATAGACGGCATTTAATTCAAAAGAGTTAACTAGCATAAACGTTTATTCTCCTATACCCAAAAGTACTGAATGAACAAAACGAATAATTCTAACTAAGAGTCTTAAAATTCTGAGGAGGCACTGCCTCCCTTGCCTCCTCTCAAAAGCCGCCACTGATACCGACGAGTCATGTCTTTCACCACAACGAGAACAGCGAGCGGCACTACGACAGATTGACAGCAGATGTCCATAACGCTGACAATTTTTACACTGCCTAGGCGAATCCAAGAAGGGTCTGACCGCACATTTTGAATACCCCAGATAGATAGTGTCACGGTTAGTAAAGCCCAGTTTCTCCACTAGGACCGAAGAAGTAGGGACCCTTGAGGAATTTACTGAACGTCGGAACCGAACAACAGGAAGACAGTTCACACCACGGTCCACCAATTCCGTAGTAATCTCATCTACAGGTGCTTCAATGTCCACATCTCGAACTAAAAACGTTATCATAAGCTTAGTGAGGACCTGAGTTTTGATAGGGACCTGAAGAAAATGTGAAAGTTGACAAATTTCCAGCAAGCAAATGAGATTCGAGTAGCGCACCAATAAGTCACCCGATTGTAAAAACTGAACATCGGAAATCGAGTCATGCATTGAAATATCGTCCACGAAGAACCTCTTCAACAACATGGGACGGACTCTGGGTAGCTTCCCAGAAGTCGCGGAAAGAAGTATTTCACCACGAGCCACACCACTCGCAAATGCCCTACGCAGAAATTCCTGAGGAGACCATTGAATCGAACAAACAAAATCATTAACTGGTACTAGCAAACAACTCAGCTGACGAAGCTCATCACCCGGTGAAGAACGCATCCTTTTAGCCGGAGTAGAGGAACCAGAGTCCCCCATCCCCGCCGGACCCACCGGCGGTAGCTGAGGCCCACCCCGAATCAACTGACCACAACAAACAAGAGCGTGCAAAGTAAAATATCCTACCTTGGATATGGGAAGAACCAACAGCCCGCAAAACCTTAGCAGGCAAAGAAACGAAAATAAAAGAGGAAACAGCAGGCCGCTGTCTCAAAAATGCAACGAAACAAGAACGCTTTCGCCAACGACGACACACCCAAAACGCACGGTAACCTACGGGGTTCACCGATTAGAAACAGGAGAGCCAACCGTTGTCAATCAGCACATCAAAAACCCGAGGAGGTTAAAAAACCATCGAGCTTCTATTTGACGGAGACACCACTCCTATCCACGCAGCATTGTCCTCCATAAGTCACCGCCCGAGCTGCAGGTGACTTCATATCCAGGCAAGAAGCTGCTTTCAAACTATGGAAACCAACTAAAGCTACGAGGCGTATAGACCAAGGACGTCAGAATCCTTGGTCTATAAGCTACGAGGCGTATAACCAAGAGGCTAACCTCCCAACTAAAGATATGAGGTGTATAGAACAAGAGGCTAACCTCCTTGGTATAGACAGATAAAATGAGGGATCTAATAATTATCAATTATATACTGTGTGGCCACTTTATTATGACCACCCCCTCAGTCAAAACCACTCAAATTACTACCGTCTGTGCACGATTAAAATAAGAGTAAAAACATATAAAACCTTTAATGGCTATAAATAAAACCTTACATAAGACCTTTCGGATCGTAAAATACGAACCATCATCAGATGTTACAAGTGCTGGCAATACGCAATATATATATATACGCAACGGGAACAGCCCTGAACATAATTGGCGTGATCGTTGGGAGGAGTCGACATAATCCAAAATTTGATTGGATATTGTAGTTTTGGAGTCATAGAGTTGTTTGTACAGGAATACCTCCGGGAACATTGGTGGGCATAATCAGGAAGTGCCTATTTCCAAGGAAGCAGTATGAGTTCCGGTGTGTTATCGTTGCACACCCTATCCCTGAAAGTATGAATGAAGATGCTTTCTGTAAACCTGAGGTGTGATCTGGACATCGGAACGTTCAGTACAGAAACATGATCCCAAACTGGAACGTGGGAGCCCTGGCTGATTAAACGTGACATCGCGGTCAAATTTGCTTTCATTCTTATGTCAAACTTATGTTCAGCCAACCTAGTCCTGAGAGTCCGAAAAGTAGATCTTATGTATACTTTTTCTGTTTCCGTGGGCAGCACAGGCTCCAACTGTATCAGGTATACACTATGCTTATGTGTTAAGTCCACTGAATCGCGATCGCTCTTGATGGAAGAGAGCAAGTTAATACACTGACGGGAAAAAATTCCAACACCAAGAAGGGGTTGAGTTAGATAAACGACAGTTGGTAGGCGGTGAGAGTACATCTGTAAGATGACGTCTATGTAAATTTCGCGCTCGGCGCATACGTGTGGCGCTAGTAGCACCCCTCGGAACATGCAAAGCAGGTTTGCTGTAAATACGCGCTGTAACGTTCGTGAACTTTAGATGTCGTTGAGATTCGACGTAGTGGGTTAATGTTAGTCAAGAATGCCTTTAAGAAGACAAAGAAGCCATTATCAACAGCTCACGGAGTTTGAACGAGGTCGTGTAATAGGGCTACGAGAAGGTGGATTTTCCTTCCGCAATATTGCAGAACGACTTGGCAGGAATGTAGCCACTGTGCATGATTGTTGGCAGCGGTGGTCAAAGGAAGCTACTGCCTCAAGAAGACCGGGTTCCAGCCGGACACGTGGCACTACTGAGAGGGAAGAGCGCCGTGTACGGCGTATGGCCGTGGCGCATCGTACCGCGTCTGCGGCAGCAATTCGAGCTGCAGTTGCCACCACAGTGACACGACGTGCTATTACAAATCGGTTACTTGAAGGACAGTTCCAAGCCAGACACCCTGTAGCGTGCATTCCACTTACTCCACACCACTGCCGTTTGCGACGTCAGTGGTGTCAAGCTAGAGCTCATTGGAGGACGGAGTGGAGATCTGTTGTGTTTTCTGATGAAAGCCGGTTCTGCCTGGGTGCCAGTGATGGCCGTGTGATGGTTAGAAGGAGGCCATGTGAGCGCCTGCAACCAACCTGTCTGCGGCCGAGACACACTGGACCTACACCTGGAGTTATGGTCTAAGGAGCAATTTCCTATGACAGCAGGAGCACTCTCGTGGTTATCCCACGAACCCTGGCGGCACAGTTGTACGTCGGTCTGGTGATTCAACCTGTTGTGCTGCCATTCATGAACAGCATTCCGGGGGGTGTTTTCCAACAGGATAACGCTCGCACGCATACCGCTGTTGTAACCCAACATGCTCTACAGAGTGTCAACATGTTGCCGTGTCCTGCTAGATCACCAGATCTTTCACCAATCGAGCACGTATGGGACATCATTGGACGATAACTCCAGCGTCATCCCCAACCAGCATTAACCGTCCCTGTATTGACCGACCAAGTGCAACAGGCATGGAACTCCATCCCACAAACTGACATCCAGCACCTGTACGACAGAATGCATGAACGTTTGCGTGCTTGCATTCAACATTCTGGCGGTTACACCAGTTATTAATGTACCAGTATTTCACATTTAAAATGGCTCTTTTCGCGCTTACAATAAGCTGTGATCTTGAAACCTTAATCGATTAAATATGTTAGCTATACAAATGTATTGCCGCCATTTTATTCCTCTACAACTATTTTTTCGTGGTGTTGGGATTTTTTTCCGTCAGTGTAGTTCTTTCCCCAAAATTAATGAGATGTCTTTTACAGATCCTTTTTAGGGCAAACGTTATCCTAGGATCATACATGACTGATCCTACAAATGTCTTTGGTCGCTTATTGACTGCTTGTAATGTAGATAAGCTATTCTTCTGTAGTCCACCAAGCAGTACATACACAATCTGTGCAGTTTTTGGACCCTCTCAGTACTTCGTTGGGCCACCTTTTGCCTTTAATACTGCGTCGATACTTCGTGGTATGGACTGTACGAGATGTTGATAGGTGGTTTGTGGAATCTGAGACCATGCTTTATGATAACACTTTCCAGGAATGTGAGATTGCATAGTTGTTGATCCAGCTGTCTGATGGCTCGTTCAACTTCATCCCACAAATTCTCAATGGGATTGAAATCTGCAGATTGTGGGGGCCACTTAAGCAAAGTAAACTCACCGGCATGTTCCTGAAACTAATCCTGTACAATACGAGCACTATGGCAGGACGCATTATCTTGTTGAAAGTAGCCATCTTAATTGGGATAAACCATCCACATGAGAGGATGCACTTGGTCCGTAACGATGTTTAGATATGATGTGCCAGTCAGACGTTGATCAACACGAATTAAAGGGCCAAAAGTATGCCAGGAAAACATTCCCCAAACCATAACGTTGCCTTCATCAGCTTGAAGGGTTGTAGCAAAGCATTTGGTGCTCTTTACGCCAAATTCTCACTCGGCCATCGGCATGGTGCATTCATCGGACCACACAATTTCTTTCCAATTATCGACTGTCCAATCCTTGTGATCCTGTGCGAACTGGAGACGTTTTCTCTTGTTAACTGCACACAGCAAAGGTGTTCGAACAAGCCTTCGTCTGCCATATCCCACCCGATGCAATGTACGGCGAACAGTGCGTGCATGGATCATTTGAGGGGATCCTTCATTAAGATGGTCTGTAATTTGCTGCACTGTTGCCCTTCTGTTGTCAGTTACCAGTCTGGACATTCTCCGGTCCGCCCGAGCAGTTACTAGTCGATGACGACCACACATTGCACGTAGAGACCCAGTTTTTTGGCTGACAGTCCAGTCTTTAAACACTTTAACAACAGCTGCTCTGGAACATTTCACGAATGCGGCAGTTTCGGTGATACTCGGTCCATGGCTCCGAGTTCCTACAATCATCCCACGTTGAAAGTCCGTCAAATCGAATTTTTTTACCCATCTCGTCACCCAAAAAATCACTTCTACTACTGTCGCAAGCACTAAGCTTTCCCTTTTATACTAGCCTCGCCCTCTGGCGGCAACAGCGTGCAGCCATAGCTCATTTGCTTAAAATTGTCAGGTGGTCATAATAAAGTGGCCACTCAATGCATAAGCTTACTATTTTATGAACTGTGCAAATAAAAATGTTTTTTTTTCTTCTTAATTTCACATATTACAAAAAAAAAAAAAAAAAAGAAAAAAAAAGAAAGAAAGACCGAAAACCAGCATTTCGGGAATGATTTATCTAAACTCGAAGACGTTATAGAACAAAAATCGAAATACGATTTTTTCACAGTAAAGTTAGGTGCTGAAAAAACAGAATTACTTGCCTGATACCCTATGTGTAGGTAGCTTAATGCAGTGCCGCCGCTACTGTACGCGAAGCTCTGTTCGAACTATCCCTGCGAGGTTCTCCTGCTAACTAATAATTAATTATTGCTAAATCAACCTGGCTAACGGTATTTTGCACACGTACGCAATAGAATATTTTTATTTTCTGATAAGGTGATAATAAGCTTTTCACTCATTTATTTATTATAGAAGGAACTTATATTTTTTTTAAACTTGTAACTGTAACTGCTATTATTATTAAGCTCAACCGTAGTTCTCCTTTGCAAAATAAAAAAAAGAAGGTAAATGTTAGTAATACTATGCACTATGCAGTATGAATTTTTTAAATCTGTTTTACTATAGCTGTGTATTTTAAAAATGAAACCTATGCGGAACAAAAAGAAAAATGTTTTAAATAGGTACGTCTATTTCCTAGTGAATTGTAACATATTAAAAAAAGTCCTTTAAAAGTTAGAGAAACAGTCATCGTATTTCATGAATATACTGGTATAAAGGAAAACTTCACGTTTTACCTGTCACGCAAAGGAGACCTTTCTCGCCTTTTGTCCAGCAAAATCTTCAATAATAGAATCGTAATTTAGTTTCGATGCCACATCGCGTTCTGTTGACAATGTAGCGAGTGCAGTTAACCTTTCTTGAGACATGCTTGTCTTCATATACGATTTGATTAATTTCAAGCGCGAGAAACTTCTTTCCGCACTCATATCGGCACAGTTAACATAATTCTGAACGCGATAGTTACGTTAGGGAAGGGATTTTGCATTCCTTTTAAAAATTGCAATACTTAGATGGCAATATTGACGTCGTCCTGAACTAGTTCTCTGACTATTTTTAATTCTGTGAATAGCGGGAATTTCCCGAACGAAGGGCCAAATCCAGTTTTTGCAATATTTCATTAGATCTTCGTTATTCATTTGCTTCATTTTCGGTAGAGACTAGAGAATACAAAAATTAAACTTGCCATTGAACTCCTTATTCTGTTCAAAACGAGATTTCAAAGTCGGTTATAGCAGTGTCTATAATAGGATAAAAATACTCTATTTTGAAGACTTCCTCTGCAGATTTTGTATTTCTCAAGGGCTCATCGTCTACTTCATAATCAAAGATTCTTCTTTTTTTAGCCACCCTATGCTCAAAAAATTTTGGTTCAACACCTAACTGTTCACAAATTTCACGAGCGGCCAGGATTGCTGAATTGAAGCCTTCATTTCGAAATTGGTTCAAAAATTTAATAACCACCTGAAGCATATTTTCTGCCATGACAAGCTGCATGCTTTCTGATTGAAGTGGTTTGCTCACACTGTTTACAGAAATGAGTATGTCATACCCAAGGAGGTTCGAATAATACTTATGGAGATGCCCTGAGTCTCTTAACCGTGAAGCTGCAAATTGTTGAAATTTGACGCTGTTTCATGATGTCTATGTAATTTCAACTGTGTGTATTTTGGAATAGCGTGGCTATTGGTTGCAGAAACAGTGTTAATATCAAACCGGAATTAATTATACTTCTTATACGAGTGAAGTTTTTAATTTTAGCGTTATGTTTTGTTTAGAATTCGCACTAACATTCGTGCATTTCAATTTAAAATAAAAATGGAAAGTAGTCTCAAATTAATTAAGAATTTCATAAATTCAGCATTTTCTCACACATCGGCAGCAATTTACGATGCGAAATTGGAAACATTTGCGACGAAAGTAGGCGATTTGGCCAACAGAAAATGCATTGCAATAGCATTGAAACCTATCAGCTTTCCCACACATTGACTGCTGTCGCTCGCAAATATAACTGGCAGCCGCAGTGACGCAGTGGTCTAAGGCGCTGGCCTCGGATCATTCGTCCGCAAGGGGTCCGGGTTCGAATCCCGGTCAGGCACGGATGTTGTTTTGTCTTACGGCACTGGCTTTCTCCCTTCCCTGGAATCAGTGACCCTAAATTAGGGACGGGCGACTGCTTATAGCCCATTGAGTTGCTCACGGTGGTCGTTAAACCTCCAATCAAAAAAAATATATATAACTTCCTTGGTCGCTCGTGGTTATAGGCTTCACGCAAAGTGGTACTGCTCCATTAGCAAGGGCATCTCCAGATATCTAATTCTAACCTCCTTGCTGATACCATATAACAATACCCAACAAGAATTCATAACTCTGAAGTTCATGTACTGCCAATGAGCGAGCTTCACATATGATTTTAGGATCATTTACTGTGTCCGCAACTTCAAGAAGTGCGTCCCTTACTTCATTTGCTTGGCATCTGATGGGTTTAACACTTTCTACACGACTGTCCCTTCTAGTGTCACAGGACTTCTTAACAGTAATATAAGGAAACATATTTGAGCACAATGTTCCATCGAGTAGGAGATGCTGCAAATATATAATAGATTCTTTCAATTACACCGAAAAAAGTAATCGCCTTTGCAGGACATTTGGCTATGTATCCTAAGAGACAATTTAAATTGGAGCATGCACATGGCATGAAAAATGCTGTAGGATTTAACTGAAGAATTCGAGCTTGGACACCATTGTTTACACCCTTCATACTAGCGCCGTTAGGATACCTGTTCAGTCATTTAAGTTCAAACCAAGCTCATCCAGGGCTACCAAGAGACGGTCAGAGAAGTGTTTTCCAGTAGATGACACAGTTTCTATAAATTTAATGAAGTGTTCCTCAACTTTAAAATTTTCCTCTGAAATATTAACAAATCTAACGACCAACGACATTTGCTCCTGATGACTTAAATCGGGAGTGCAATCTAGTATAACTGAAAAGTACTTTGATTTCTTAACATGGTCTACATTTGATTTTGTTACTTTATATGCCATTAGATTAATGAGTTCATTTTGCATTTGGCTACCCAAATAATGGTTGTGAATATCGCTATTTTAGATACGTCTTAAATGCACTTGTAAACAGTCAAATTTTGCAATAATTTGTATCAACCCATGAAAATTGCTATTGTTGAGCGATTGCAGAATGTTGTTATTACCTCTAAATACAAGGTTATGTTCAGCCAAATACTGAATGACATATAAAATGCGTTTCAAGACTTCGCGCCAATGCTGCTTTTCTTAAAAACTGAGTGACCTTTGTTTGTCATCAATGGTGCGGTTTTTCGCAAGTCTATTAAGCTCGCACTCAGTTCACGTTTTGGTACATTCTACGTGATTTTGGGAAATTTCATGACTCTCCAGTCGAAAATCCTTCTCTTGCTAACATATCCCCATTTATGCATGTTTCCGAATAATTTACAGCAAAAACAGAAAACTTTATCTTTTTTCTTTGAGTAAATCAGCCACCTCCTGTGTACTGTTTCTCCGTTGTGTAAAATACGCTTACAGTATTCTGGCGAAAAGTGCCGCTTCTCGTCATCACTTGGGTATATTTTTTTTTGGATTGAAGGTTTAACGACTACCGTGAGCAACTCAATGGGCTACAAGCAGTCGCCCGTCCTTAATTTAGGGTCAGTGGTTCCAGGGAAGGGAGAGAGCCAGTGCCGTAAGACAAACACAACATCAATGCCTCACCGGGATTTTTTTTTTGATTGAAGGTTTAAAGACCGCCGTGAGCAACTCAATGGGCTATAAGCAGTCGGCCGTCACTAATTTAGGGTCACTGGTTCCAGGGAAGGGAGAGAGCCAGTGCCGTAAGACGAACACAACATCCATGCCTTACCGGGATTCGAACCCGGACCCTTCACGGACGAATGAACATAAACCAGTGCTTAGACCACTGCGCCGCCGGCGTGGCACTTGGGTAATAATCATAGATTATCACACAAATCGAGCCCTTTTGCAAGATTACATCAAACTGTGTGTTGTTTAAAACAGGCAGCCACTCACCTGGATCTAACAGAATAAATTCTTCACTTGCTTGAAATGATGTATCACATTCCTTCACGTTAAATATTCGTGTAAGCTGGTCAGAGACACTCGCAACATTGTTATCACTTGCTCTGACTTGAACCACATTCAGCCGCCTCAGTAGCACAGTGGTCTAAGCGATGGCCTCTGTTCATTCTTCTGTGGTCTAAGCGATGGCCTCTGTTCCGGGTTCGAATCCCGTGAGGAATGGGTGTTGTGTTCGTTTTACGGCACTGGCTCTCTCCCTTCCCTGGAACCAGTGACCCTAAATTAGGGACGGGCGACTGCTTATAGCCCATTAAGTTGCTCACGTGGTCGTAAAACCTTCAATAAAAAAACATATTCACATTATTATCACTGGATTCTTTATCTTCCATGCACTTTTTTTATTGAAAGTTTTACGACCACGTGAGCAACTTAATGGGCTATAAGCAGTCGCCCGTCCCTAATTTAGGGTCACTGGTTCCAGGGAAGGGAGAGAGCCAGTGCCGTAAGACAAACACAACATCCATGCCTGACCGGGATTCGAACCCGGACCCCGTTCGGACGAATGATCAGAGGCCATCGCTTAGACCACTGCGCCACCAGCTTCGATGCACTTTGAAGCAAACGATGAACTGCTGGCCACAGGAACTAAAGCTGAAGGTAGTAAAAATTTATCGAAGGGACATTCCTGACTTCGTCAAAACATTTCTCTTCTTTCTCTTTTCTTTGCTTTTTGATAGTCTGATTCGAATTTACGGAACTTATCCCGTTCTCTAGACATCTCAACTGAACTCACTTAAGGCAAACTCTATTCTTAAGAAGTTAATTAGTTACATTCGAAATAGAGAAGTGAACCTGGTTAAAACGTTGAAACAAGCACGAATGAGCAACCGAAGAAAGTTAATAGATCGCCAAACACAGCGGCCAGTTTACTTCACACACACACACACACAACTGTCCACAAAAAGTGGATCTCAAGATAGGCGGTAAAACTCAAAGAATGTCGCGACGTGATGTTCACTCACACCCTTCAATCACAGAGTATCCAGAGGCGAGAAGAAAATATATTGCTGTCTGTGTTGTAGCGTGTGTTGGACTTATCAAGGTAACACCATCTGGCCCAGCCCACCATATATATATATATATATATGTATATATATATAAAGCCCGGAAGTTGAGGCAAAATGCCTTAAAATGCTTTTTTTGCCTTTTCGGCTCATATTTGAAGAAAATGCCTTTTTATGTTTTTAATGCCCTTTTTTTTGCCTGTATTCAACAAATGCATTATTAAAAAATGATTTCTTCTTAAGAATGCGATAAAATCAAAGTTTTGGTAACAATCTAGCATGCAGTACCTGGTGTTTCCGGGTAAACACGTACTTTTTTTAAGTTATTCATTTCTTTTAAAAACTCTTTTTTAGGGTATAGGTGTACAAACCATAAGGTAGGTGAAAACGAAATCACAAACCATAAGGTTCTCTAAAACGAAATCACAGTCGGCAGACATCTGAAAGTAAACACGAGTACAATCGGTACATTCAAAACGAGGTGCTCCAATTTGAGCAGCGGTGGCAGACGCATGCACAGAGTCTGTGATGGTCGGCATCTCATTTTATGTTTTGCTCTCCCTAGAATCCTAGATGATAGTTTCTGTGCATGGCGGAAGTAGCCGAATCCAGTCAGATAACATTGTTACCAATCAAGCTGGAAAGAAAGCCAAGAATGCACGTACACACATAAGACCTTGAACGTAAGTGCAAAACAAGGGAGGAAGATTCTGTTGGTTCGCTACCCCTAATAGATCTCGTCTTGCGTCCAAGTGAAACAATAATACCGAAAACTGCTTCTTGAACCAGTGCTAAATTAAGTCGGTATGTTCAAGGGTATGGAAGTGATATCTTGTTCACTGATGGAATGATGTTGTTTTGTAAAATATGCGATACGAAACTGAATTACGAAAAGAAATTCTTTATTTCACAACATTTGGCAACAGCTAAACATAAAGCTGCTGTTATTCGGAAGATTGGTGGGGAAAAGACATGTTTGATATCGTCATTCGCTTCTACTTCGAGCAAGCAGTCACAGTTTGCAAGTGATTTGTGCCATGCTTTTATAGATGCTGGAATACCTTTGTGGAAGCTGAAAAATAATTCACTGAAGATTTTTTTGGAGAAATATACAAAGGAAAGTACTCCGTGCGAAGCAACTTTGCGGAAAACATACTTAGATTCCTGCTACGTCTGTATAATGAAAGAAATACAAGAAGATGCCGGGGATAAAAATATCTGGATCAGTATCGATTAAACAACAGACGCCACGGAAAGGTATGTGGCAAATGTTGTTATAGGTACAATGGAACCTGCTCAGTCCTCAACTATCTACTTACTTACATCAGAACAACTCCCAAAAACAAATAGTAGCACGATTTCTAAGCTTTTTGCCTCTTCATTAGTTCTTCTTTGGCCTGGCGGAATAAAGTATGAAAATGTACTATTGTTTTTAACAGACGCAGCTCCTTATATGAAAAAGGCTGCCCACAACCTGAAAGTTCTCTTTCTAAAAATGCTTCATTTAACTTGTTTGGTCCATGCTCTCCACAGAGCAGCGGAGGAAGTACGTGGGTTATTTCCGGATATTGATGCGTTAGTGAGTAATGTAAAGAAAATTTTCTTTAAAGCTCCTCATCGAGTTCACTTATTCAAAGAGATGGAACCAAATCTTGCTTTACCGCCTAAACCGATTTTGACAAGATGGGGAGCATGGATATCAGCCGCTGTATATTACGCAAATAATTTGAACAACATTGCTGAAATTGTTAACAGTTTTCAAGAGGATGAATCCTGCGCAACACGCAATGCTCAGCAGATACTAGCTAAAGATTCCATTCGTAACGATTTAACTTTTATTGAAGCACACTTTTCACAGTTGCCCGATATGATTACTTTGCTGGAAAAAAGGAACGAAACGTTAGTGAATGCCTTGAAAATATTAAATGCTGTTAGTACAATTAAATGTGTTCCCAGGAGAAAGGGTCAAATCGTTAGTGAAAAATGTCAACGAATTCTCTCAGCAAATAATGACTTGAAGAAAATTAAAGTCATCGCTGAAATACTCCAAGGTGAAAGTTCAACTTCTATTGAAATGGATCCTACAACTGCCTCATGTTTCAAATACGCTCCCAGTACCTCCGTAGAAGTTGAAAGATCATTTTCGCTTCTAAAACATATCCTAAGTGACAGAAGGCAGAGTTTTACGCTCGAACATAAAAAAAACACCTAGTACTCACGTGTAACCGCAAAAATAAGTAAGTGATAATCTGATAAATGATTTTGCCAATTCAGCTTAACACTTGTGTATGATTTAGAATTTTTCGACCACTTCTATAAATGCCTATTTTTGATGCCTATTTTGACTCTTTATTTCGCTAAAATAGACATACAGATGTTGCAGACAACTGAAAGAAGCATGTAGAAATGCATGTTTGATGTTACCAGGAAAGATACAAATACACTGCTGGCCACCCAAATGCAACACCAAGAAGGAAGCATCCGATTGGCCTGAAATTCGCAGCATGCGTCGCCCGCGAGAGGACATGCAAATGATTAGCATTGCAGGGCATATGCAAATCATGTGTCCCGGCACGCCACTGAGAAGCATTATAAGAAGGCTGCACAGAAGGCGGGGTGTAAGTAGTGGAAGTGTATTGTGCTGCCGGGCCTGCGCTTGGGAAGCTTTCTGATGCCTCGTCGCAGAATACGGCAGTCATTCCAGCACGTTTCGGAGTTCGACAGAGGACGAATAGTGGCTTATCGCGACAGCGGTTTATCGTACCGAGACATTGGCGCCCGTGTGGGACGACATCCAGCCACATTGCGGCGAGTATGGATTCGGTGGGTGCAGGAGGAACGGACGGACCGACTTGAGCGATTGCCGCAGCCGGGGCACACCACCGAACGAGAGGACCTGCATGTTGTGCAGCGGGCATTAACGGCTCGCACCACCACATCACGAACGTTAGCGCAGGAATTAGGGTGTGTTGCGTAGCAACCTGTGGCAGCACGTACCGTTCGACGACGTCTGCAGGAGTGGGGACTTATCGCACGGCGCCCATTGCTCCGATTACCATTGAAGTTACACCACCGGCAAGTGCGGTGGCAGTGGGCCGTTGAACGCCGCACCTGGACTACGGAATGGTACGACATTGTCTTCTCCGATTAATCCCGTTTCTGCCTGCAACACCACGATGGTCGGATCCGCGTGTGGCGGCACCGCGGCGAGAGACTGTATGACGCCTGCATTATGCATCTCCATATCGGTCCGTCGCATGGCGTTCTGATTTGGGGCGCAATTGTATATTGCACCCGCACCCCTCTGGTACGCATCGCCGGTACACTCAACAGCCACCGCTTCGTCTCCAACGTTTTGGAGCCTGTAGTCCTCCCTTACCTGCAGGACCTGCCAGCGGCCACGTTTCAAAAGGACAATGCGCGCCCGCACGTGGCATGCATCGTGCAATAATTCTTCACGGCCCACCAGGTGTCACTGCTGCCGTGGCCCGCCTGTTCTCCCGATATGTTGCCCATTGACACGTCTGCTCGCTGATCGGCAACTGAGTGGCCCGGCAAGCACCACCCGCAGCGTACATGACCTTGATGAACTGTGGCAACATGGCAGCCTGATGAACTGTGGGAACGTGTGGAAGCAGCCTGGACCGACATACCCCACGGCCACATCCAAAGCTTCTTTCGTTCGATGCCGCGACGTGTCGCGGCCGTTATTACCAGCCGTGTGGGGCCACATGAACTATTGATGTCTGCGTATTCTGCAAGTCGCACGGGCCTGTAAGCTCAATCGTTTCATCTTTGTATCTGTTGTTATGTGTCCAGTAAATCTGGCTTAGCTATCTCCTGTCCTTCTTGGAGTTGCATTTTGGGTGGCCAGCAGTGTGTGTATATATATATATAGCATAGGAAAGTTAAATTTTCACTCATGTAATATAATATAAATGACAAGAGTTGTGATCAGAATTCCTGAAATTGCAATGTGATGTACATATTGCTAGAAGAGAGAGCCACTGACGGAGAGTTGAAATATTGAACTGGATAGCAAGGGAAAAAACAATACCCAGAAGATAACACAAGAGGGAAATGCGTGCATGATATTCGAAAGCATGAAAGAATAAAGCTCAAGGCGGACTGTTGTGGAAGAAGAAACATGGAGACTCTCATCCAGCAGCAGCAGTGGATTGATAGTTGTTGCAAATTTTATATTCATGCATATACGTATATATACATATACAAGTGGGATGTAAGGTCAGGTGATGCGTAACATCACAGCCTCTCCTTGACAAATGTCAACCCCGCCTTCTCGTGGTGCATCCTGTTCCCACTAAAGAGGCTCTGACGACCACGAATAGCGGTATAACTATACCATCGGGATTAGAGAAAATGCTATCCCACACTCACCAACTCGCTTGGCCAGCGTGGTGAGTTATGGCCAAACTCCTCCAAAATGACTCCACAACTTAAATCTTGGCCCTCAGTCTCCGGCAGCTAGAATGTACCTGGCCAAGGCAGCGGCCAGTGCGACATGAAGGCAGAGGGTGCTAAGAATCCCCGGACGACCGGACTAGGCTGCCATTTGATGCTGACCTTGGCTGCGTATAATGGTCGCTCCTTAACTTCTGATTCAAGGCTTCTTGAATTGGAAGAGGAACTACAAAGGATCAAATGGGACATCATCGGGCTAAGTGAGGTAAGGAGAAAAGGAGAAGATCTCATTGAACTGAAAAGTGGACATCTCTTCTACTATCGTGGGACAGATACTGGCAGAACTAGTGGTGTTGGATTTATAATAAACAAGAAACTGAAGGATAAAGTTGTTGAATTTAAAAGTTCCTCTGACAGAGTGTAACGTATACTCTATATTCACTTTCCTTTTGATTTTACTATCTCTGGTTATTTTATTTTTCTATGTAAATTATCTTCTTACTGAACGAAATATTATTTCACCCGCTGAATGAGATCTGGCAATGAGTGTAAGTCATGACGTGGTGGTAGCCAGTATAAATAGGCGCGTTCAACGATACCCGAGGAGAGCGTTTTGTTGTTGAAGGTAGAGCGTTTGTTATTTGTACGGAGAGCGTTTATTGTTGTACGGAGAGTGTTGGTTTATGTGAAGGAGAGCGTTTGTTTATGAGTATAGAGCTCCGTTCATGTGCAAGGAGCTACGTGTTATTTGAGTAGCTGTGTGTGATGATACCAGTAGAAGGTCATAATAAAAGGTTTATGTAAGTACGTCTTTCTCAGTTCATAGTACTGTCAGACCTCTGTCTGGCTGTTAGGTTTATTTCAATTAATATTACTAGTAACAACCAGCATAAAACTTTATTCATCGTAATTACTACTACAACATTACTACCAGTTATAAGTTTGTTCATTACTATTACTACATTACTAGCAGGTGACTTTATTCATGATATTAATTAACTAGTAACAACAACCATTTGAATTCACTATTTGAAGCTTAGTACAAGCATATAATTCAGTAGCAGAAGCATTATACTTAGCTTAGCTAAAAAGAAGCTTTATTCATTATAATTAGCTTAGCTGGAAAAAGAGTTTGTTCATTATAAGAGTTCCACGACTCGCTATCCAACTCTCGAGAAGATACCAGGCTCAGATAATTCAAACTTATGCACCCACCACAAGTCATCCTGAAGAAGAAATTGAAGAATTTTATGAGGAAATTCGTCAACTAAATAATAAATGTAAGCAGCATTTGAAGATAATTATGGGAGATTTCAATGCAAAAATAGGGCAACGGCAACAGAATGAAACTTCAGTAGGTAAATTCGGTCACGGCAACAGAAACCAGCGTGGAAATACTCTCGTAGAGTTTGCAGAGGCAGAATGGTTTTTCATCTTGAACTCCTTTTTCAAGAAAAAGCCACACAGGAAATGGACATGGAGACATCCAAATGGAATGACAAGTGAAATTGATTTTATTATGTGTAACAAAAATTCGTCACAGAAGACTGCAGTGTGCTAAACAAGTTCAACACAGGTAGTGACTATAGATTGGTGAGATGTAAGATGCATCTCAACACTAAACTTGAACGTGGCAAGCTCATAAGACAAACAAAATGAATGTATTGACATAGCCAGCCTTAAAAAACACCATAATACCTTCAAGTTGGAACTGAAGAACAGATTCTCCGCTTTAGAAGGCCTAACATCGGAAGAAGTGGATATTTCTGAAGTTAACAGAAAAGTAACCAAAGCTCTTATGGAAACAGCAACAAAATTAGCTGGGTCTAAGAACAAGTTGCATGTGAACAAATTATCAGGAAAAACCAAAAGTTGATGCAAAAAAGAAGAGAGATGAGGACAACTAAAGAAGATGTGACTTCCAAAGTGGAATATATAGAGCTATGCAAGACAGTACGAAAAAGTATCACTGAAGACGTAAGGAAATTCAATTGTGAACTAGTGAGGAAAGCAATTGAAAACAACCAAAGCCTAAAGATAGCAAAGGGACATCTTAGTAAGGGAAGAAAACGGATTATGGCACTGAGAAAAGATGGTTCTGTAACACGAAATAGAGGCGAAATTTTGACAAGAGTGAAAGATTTCTACTCCAAATTATATGAAAGGGATGATACATGTACTCCAGACATCATGAAAGGTACCAGAGTTCTTCCAGTCCTCCCAGTAGAAGTTGCACATGCAATCAAGAACATGAAGCGGGAAAAAGCTCCAGGCGAAGATGGAATTACTGTAGACATCATACAAGAAGCAAGTGGAGAAATCGAAACAGTACTCGCCCAAAATTTCACTTGATGCCTTAATGAAGGGAAGATTCCTGAGGATTGGAACAACGCTACAATGTTCCTGCTATATAAAAAAGGTGACATTGAGGATCTCAGGAACTACAGACCTCTCAGCCTCCTATCAGTGGTTTATAAAATCTTTACTAAAGTTCTTTCACACCGCTTGAAGGTAACATTGGACATGGCTCAACCGAGAGAACAAGCTGGATCCAGGAGTGGCTACAGCACAATGGATCATATTTACGTACTGAGAGAACTAATTGAAAGAGCGAGGGAATATGAACTTCCATTGTGCATGGCTTTTATCGATTATGAAAAAGCCCTTGATTCGGTGAAACCATCAGCAGTTACAATGGCTCTGAAATCGTGTGGTATTGAAGATGCATACATTATATATTATTAATAACATCTATGAAAATGCAAGTGCAAATATTTGGCTGTTTGAGAATACAGCACAAATAAAAGTAGGAAAGGGAGTGAGACAAGGTGACACCATATCTCCGAAGCTCTTTAATGCCATATTGGAGGGTGTCTTTCAGTCGTTGAGGTGGGAAAACAAGGGGATAAAGATTAATGGAGATTATCTAACTCACCTTTGTTTTGCTGATGACGTACTCATTTTTGCAACTACCCCATCAGAGCTGCAGAGTATGATCCAGGAACTTGCTGACAAGAGTAAAGAAGTGGGATTAAAAATGAACTTTCAGAAGACAAAAGTGATGTTCAATGCTTTTTCAAGAAATGAAGATTTATCGATTGATGGGGAAAAGCTGGAGATAACAGACTCGTACGTTTATCTTGGACAGCAGATATCAAGTGAGGGTCACATTGATGCAGAAATTAATCGGCATACAAAACTTGCCTGGAGAGCTTTTGGAAGAAACAGCATAATTTTCAAGAGCAATATGCCATTATGTCTTAAAAGAAAAGTGTTTGATCAATGCATACTTCCAGTGCTTACGTATGGTGCAGAGAGGTGGACCTTAGCTAAAAGAGACATACAAAGGCCGCAGACAACTCAAAGTAGCATGTAGAGGTGCATGCTTGGTGTAACCAGGAGAGATAAGAAGAGGAACTCGTGGATCCAAAAATGACAAGAGTAGAAGACATCGTGATCGTAGTTAAATCCCTGAAATGGCAATGGGCTGGACATACTGCCAGAAGGACAGACCATCGATGGACAGCCGCAATTTTAGATTGGATTCCAAGGGACAGGAAAAGACACAGAAGAAGACCACATGCGAGATGGGCGGATGAAGTTTGAAAGTATGCAGGAGTGACATGGAGGAGACTGGCACAAGACAGACCGTTGGGGAGGAAACTTGGGGAAACCTTCATCCAGCAGTGGATTGATAATGGTTGACAATGATGATATATACAAGTATATAAGGACAAAAAATGCAAAACAAAAATTAATGCGTGTGGCAGTGGCAACGGAGACACACACACAAGGTCATGTACGCATTCTCAAGTGTTTCATTGTGACCCCTAGAAATATGACAATAAATATTTTTCCTTCTGATACACTCCCTTTGAAACTTCGACTTGATACCAACCACTGCAGCTTGGACGGCGATGAAAAACGTTTTGTAGAATTTTGAATTCTGTCAGGATCTCGCGATGAGTTGTTATTGCGATACTCACACACCGGCATTCTCTTTAATAAAAACGGATTGGAAACATATTCAGTCCAGTTTTAGTTTTGATGCCATGATAACAATTTAGTGTAGAAAAATTTGTTTTCCAAAATTTATACCAACTTCGTAAATTTTCTAAACAATGATATCTGATTAAATGTTCTTTTCAAAGCAGTTAAGTATAATGCACTACCTCAATTGAAATGCGCAGCTTATTTTGGGGAGGGAGGGGGGATGCAGCAGAAAAAATTGTACCCAGTGGAGTGACTTCAATGATTTTTGGTGAATAAAAATTTACGTGAGTTTAAAAGCGAAAATTTCGTTGTGCTTGGTAAGTGAAGAAATCAATTTTGTGCAAGTATTTCGCTGTAGAAATTAATCTCCCTCCCTCTCTCTCTTTTTTTTTTTTTTTTTTAATTTATCCAATACTGAATTCTATTCTTAATCGCAATTTGTTCACATGCCCATTTTGACCAGAAGAGAAAATATAAGTAAAACTTTTTTGCAAAAGTCCCGGCAACTGAGTATTTGTCATTAGCAAACACAAATATTTTACAGTTCGATGGTGTTAGAATTATTACGTTGAATAAAAGCAGGAACAAAACAAAAATTGGAGGGAAAAAACAGGTTGAGTAATAAATTCAAACATACCTTATTTAATATTTTATTTCAACATTCGTCATTATTTTAATTCATTCCCCTATTTTATTTCTTATTCGGAAGTATAAGAACAGTATTAATCAACAAAGCACACAGGCCCTGTGATGCATTCCCACCCAATGAGCGACTGCATTCGTGAGCAACTCGTGCTAGCGAAACTGCCATCAATGCAGTCCCCAGAGAAATTTTATTCAAATGAAACGAACTGATGTGGGAATAGGCAGAGTTTCCCACATGAGTTGGTTTCAACACCCGTTAGGGCTGCAAGCAGCGCAGTCAGGCGCAGTCCACCAACGTTCCTTGCGCTCCTAGTGGTATTATGCAGCGAAAACTTCCAGTTGAGTTCAGAAAATTTCTCTCTCTCGGTACGGCATGAAAATAAAACTGCTTTGGGTAGGGGGATGCAGCCATACAGCAGGAGCCGCCCCGGCTAGCTGTCCCAGTGGTCTCGGCGATGGTAGCTGACCATTCGTCCCAGAAAGATCCGGTTTAGAATCCCGATGAGGCAGGGATATTGTGTCTGTCTTACCGCACATGCTCACTCCCTTCCCTTGAAGCAGTGGTTCTGAACATGGTGTACGATAGACAGATGATTCAACTCCGTATGACCGTCGTGCTGGAAAAAAGGTCCTTTAATGTAATGACCACTAGAGGGTGTTAGAGGAAATGCGGGCCACTCGAATCTCCGTCCTCTGTGACTCGAATCGTCATATGAGTAAACTCATCGAAAAAGGTATTTGTTACAGGAGGTTAGAACAAGGTAAGTAACTGAAATCTTTGCCTTTTCTATTTCTTGACCTACTTTGAAATCAGTGTAAACTGCTTTATTTCTTTTGTCGGTTGTTGTATTTTACTGAAGCGTTTAGTTTTTCGAAGTTTTCGATTCCCGTGACATGGGACGAAAATGTTTTGTTCCGAATTGCTGTTCTTGTTATGATAGTAGTGAAGAACATGCTTCTTTATTTAAAGCAATTAAAAATGAAAAAAATGTTTCCAAAATGGCAGAAAGCAATCCCTCGAGCCAATCGGAAACTCAGCACTAACGATTTTGTTTGTGAGAAACCTTTCCTCTCCCATGATGTAATTAGACGCAGGAGTGAGACATTTAATTGCCAAGTTTTATATGATGTGCCTGTCCGTGTCTGACTTAACTCCACTGTTATACCTCTAACATTTCCTGAATGTCCAACCTACCTTTCAAAGAAGGCAGCAAAGTAATTACTCGATAATGTGTAGATTAGCGTCCTAAATTATTTCGTCGGATTTCAAAAAAGTGGGACATAAATAAGATTTCAAGCAAGTGAGACGTACGGGTTTTAAAGTATGCAATTTCAAGGCAAATGGTGAAAAAATTTCATCATTATGGTTCATTTTAAAGATTTTTACCGTAATATTTTCGTGCAAGTACGACGCTCTGAACAGAAGCTGCGTCACGCCTAACACAACGCCGCTGCAACGACTTTGCTCCGCCGACATTCTGCTGGCAGAAGAGTACAGGAGGAAAGGGAAACGTTCTTGCCAGCAAAGCGATCCAGTTTTTAGTGCTACCTGGCAGAAATTAGTTCTTCATTTCTGTCGCAGTTTTTAAAAACACATAATGAAAATTGTTTCGTTCTTATGCATATGATTCCCTGGTACGAAATAGAAAGTATGCAAATACCTTCTTTTCTTCTACCAAAGCGTTAAAGTAGAGGTCGTGTTCTCTTCAAAGGAAGTTACATAGCATCGGCAAATTAAAGTTTTGCTCCTCCTGTTGACAGCGTTGTTCGCAATTCATTGAAATTGGATAAGAAAAAGAAAAGGCTCTCGAAGAAGTGAGTTCATAAATTGAGAATCATACGCGAAAAAACCCCCAAGAAATTCTCAGATTGTGATATTAATATGTAAGACAGAAATGATGATCTATTTTCTGTAGCGCAGCACTACAAATTGGATCGCTTTCCTGGCAAGAACGCTCCCCTTTCCTCTTGTACTCTTCCGCCAGCAGAATGGAAGCAGAAACGAGACAACAACGAGACCTTCGTTTCAGCGGAGCAAAGCTTGATGTTGCTGCGCCGTGTGTTAGGCCTGCCGCAGCTTCTGTTCACAGCGTCGGCGTCGTACTGACACGTAAACATTACGGTAGAAATCTTTAAAATACACCATAATGATCAATTTTTTCACCATTTGCCATGAAATTGCAAACTTAAAAACCTGTACGTCTCACTTTTTAGAAATCCTTCAACATTTCCGACGAAATAATTTAGGACGCTAAACTATACATTTACCCATTGCTTATTTACATGGTATACCTAATATACATACAACTTATAATTGCCCAAAAAGCAGAGGGCTCTTGAATACTGCTAAGGAGCGTTAAAAAATTACGCACTTAAATTTCAGAACCTGTAATTGATATACTCTGCTGGCCACTCAAAACGCAACACCAAGAAGGAAGCATCCGATTCGCCTGAAATTCGCAGCATGCGTCGCCCGCGAGAGGACATGCAAACGATTAGCATTGCAGGGCAGAGCAAATCCTGTGCGCCCGGCACACCACCGAGAAGCATTATAAGAAGGGTGAACAGAAGGCGGGGTGTAAGTAGTGGAAGTGTGTTGTGCTGCCGGACCTGTGCGTGGGAAGCTTCCTGATGCCTCGTCGCAGAATACGGCAGTCATTCCAGCACGTTTCGGAGTTCGACAGAGGACGAATAGTGGCTTATCGCGACAGCGGTTTATCGTACCGAGACATCGGCGCCCGTGTGGACGACATCCAGAAAAAGTGAGGTGAGTATGAATTCGGTGGGTGAAGGAGAGACGGACGGACCGACGTGAGCGATTGCCGTAGCCGCGGCACACCACCGAACGAGAGGACCGGCGTGTTGTGCGGAGGCCATTGACGGCTCGCACCGCCACATCACGAACGTTAGCGCAGGAATTAGGGAGTGTTGCGCAACAACCTGTGACAGCACGTACCGTTCGGCGTCGTCTGCAGGAGCGGGGACTTGTCGCATGGCGCCCATTGCTCCGATTACCATTGACGTCACACCACCGGCGAATGCGGCGGCAGTGGGCCATTGAACGCCGCACCTGGACGACGCAATGGTATGACATTGTCTTCTCTGACTAATCCCGCTTCTGCCTGCAACACCACGATGGTCTTAACCGCGTGTGGCGGCACTGCGGCGAGAGACTGTATGACCCCTGCATTAAGCATTGCCATATAGGTCAGTCGCCTGGCGTCATGGTTTGGGGCGCAATTGTATATTACACCTGCACCCCTCTGGTACGCATCGCCGGTACCTCAACAGTCACCGCTACATCTCCGACGTTTTGGAGCCTGTAGACCTCCTTTACATACAGGACATGCCAGCGGCTGCGTTTCAACAGGAAACGGCGCGCACTCACGTGGCACGCATCGTGCAACAATTCTTCATGGCCCACCAGGTTTCACTGCTGCCGTGGCCCGCCTGTTCTCCCGATATGTCGCCCATCGAACACATCTGGTCGCTGATCGGCAACCGAGTGGCCTGGCAAGCACCAAACGCGGCTACACCTGATGAACTGTGGCAACGTGTGGAAGCAGCTTGGACCGACATACCCCAAGCCCACATCTAAATCCTCTTTCGTTCGATGCCGCGGCGTGTAGCGGCCGTTACTGCCAGCCATGGGGCCCACACGAGCTATTGATGTCTGCGTATTCCGCAAGTCGCACGGGCCTGTAAGCTCAATCGTTTCATCTTTGTATCTGTTGTTATGTGTCCAGTAAATTTGGCTTTGCTATCCCGTGTCCTTCTTGGGGCTGCATTTTGAGTGGCCAGCACTGTATTTTATGTATTATGCACAATGATATTTTGCGAGATATTTAGACGTAAACAGCTACTGTTGCTACATTCTCAACACACACCATCACCTTAAAATGCATGCAGGAAAGCTAAAAGCATATCTGCTGTATAAATACACAACAACTACATTAAAGCGAAAAGGTAATATAAATTTACGTGTCCAATATTTTTTTAAATGTTTAAAATAAGTGATTCAAAATGTTACGCGTTCATAATTATGACGCTGGTACCTTCTGCAGCTGTATATTAAATTACATCTGTAGCACTGTTTTTTATAACGAAAGCCTACCTTGTCCTATATATACTATATATGCACTGGTGTGCAAAAATTAAGGACGAAGAGGAGAAATTAGCATGACAGCGGAACAAGCAAGCGGAACGGACCGAAAAACCACTCAGGAAATAGACTAGGGTCCGGTACGGTAGGGCATGCGCATATATGCAGTGTAACGTAGGGGAGGGGGGGGTCGGAAGGGTATAAAGCACACGGGCGGTGTACGCTTAGCAATTCAATGAAAGCTATAGCACGGTGTGCATCGATTTGAATGACGTCGAGTTGCTGCTCCCGTGTGATATGGCCAACAGGCAATCTAGTAGGCGACATCTGGATGACTTTACCCGAGGTCGTGTCATTGGGAAGTTGGAAGAAGGTCGAAGTGTGACTAGTGTGGCCGAGGAGTTCGGGATCGCTCACAGCATCGTTTCACGAGCTTGGAGAGCATTTCAAACGACAGGAACAGCTATCCGAAAGTATAGTAGTGGTCGTCCACGAACAACCACGGCGGCTGACGACCGGTATAGTGTCCTACAGGCGAGACGAGACAGACGGCAGACAGCGGGAGAAATCGCAAGATACATGAAACAGACAACTGGACGTCTGTTATCGCGTTTTACCGTGGCCAGGAGGCTGCACTAAGGTGGCCTATTTGCACGACGACCAATGCAATGTGTGCCATTAACGCCTGCTCATTGGAGACGATGGTTTCTGTGGTGCCAGAAACACAAGAACTGGACACATAAGCAATGGGGTCGAGTTCTCTTTACGAATGAGAGCCGATTTAATCTGACGAGCGATTCTGGACGTATACACATCTGGAGAGAGCAGGGAATACGCAATCATACCTCCAAGATCATCGAAAGGGAGCGATTTGGAGGTGGCGGAGTTCTCGTTTGTGGCGGTATCATGCTTGGTAGCCGTACTGACCTCCACATCTTCCAAGGAGGTTCAGTCACTGCTGTCCGCTATTGTACCGAGGTTCTCCTGCCTCAGGTGAGTCTGTTTAGAGGTGCTGTGGGTCCTTAGTTCCTCTTTAAGGACGACAACGCTACACCTCATCGTACAGTGGCTGTCGCAGAGTTGTTGGAGAGTGAAATATTCAATGCATGGATTGGCCCGCAAGGTTCCCGGACCTAAATCCAATCGAACACGTGTGGTATCTTCTCGGGAGACGCTTGACTGCACGTTCCCAGTCACCAGCAAGGATTTCGCATCTGCGATTGGCGCTACAAGAAGAATGGGCCGCGATGCCTCAACAGCTCCTTGAGAACCTCGTTCTCAGCATGGACAGACGTAAATCCTGCAACGTGGTTAGGGGTGATCATATCCCCTACCAAAGACTGGATTTTTTTGGCAGCCGCCTGTCACATGGACGTTTCTGTCTTGAGTCCAGTTGTGCTCGAAGCTACCTTTTCAATAAAGTGCCTTTGTATCCTTTTGATTCCTTGTTTGGACGGTTTTGCTGACTTGTCGCATATTCTTACATCTTGGGGATCCTATGGTATGATTTGAATCGATGTGGAACACTTCTGCACGACGTTACATTCGAAAAACCGTCTCGTCCTTAATCTATGCACGCCAGTGCATATATAACACAAACGTATTATTAATTCATAAACAAAATTTATTTCATCCCTAGCATCACTGTTGTCATTTAAAGGTGTGTCATTTCTACATGGAAATCTGTCTTAAAAATACGTCCTCTTTTTTAATTTTTATGTTGGTCTACTTGATGTGTAAGAAATATATGAGAAGTACAATACGGCTATTTTCACGCGTAAAAACCACATTTCAACAACAAACCTTTACATCATCGTGATACAGACAGCGGTTTACTCACCTCTGGAATAGACCTTACTCGCGTGTCGTCATGATCACGTGATTACGGACTAGAATGGCTGAGTGTGCAATGCTATCACTGCTAGATTATCCGTTCTTATTGATTAATTTTGGTAATCTGAATGTTCTAGAATACGAAAATAAGCTAATTGAGATTCAGAATGGAAAAGGAGAAGTTAGTTTCCTAAAGGAGCAGATGAAAGGTGAAAAAATGTTATATGACAAGTTTGTATTGGATGTGTTCTTCATCGAGACGGCTACTCAGACGAATGGCGATGAAACTGAAGATTCTGCTGAAGTTTTCCTGATTTCTGAAAAGATTAAAGCTGAAATGAAGACAAAAACAGTCTATACTGTTGAGTGTATGCTCTCCAAAACAGGAAAGGTAAGATTATTTCGTTAGTCGAAGTACAAGGCATACCAGTGATCATAATGTTCGCCAAGGGAATGTTTAGTAAGTTTGTTTATAACACGCTTGAGATGTTGGAGGGACCACAGTGTTTGAGAAAATTATCAGTAAAACTTAATTGTGGGATGATGAAAGAAAACACCGTTGCATGCAAAATTACCAAGCTAAAAATAATAATTTTATATTAATAATGACAAATAGCTTGACCCATGAAAAAAAATACGTCGTCTTTTTTCAAGCTATAACTACAGTATAAATTTGGTGAGCAGAATTTGTAGAACTTCGATTTCAAAAACTTATCTATCCAAATATGCAATCCGTTTTCTCTTCAAAGTTTCTTTTTGGAAACAACCCTGTCTGGACACTTTCAGGTTTTTGTTCTGATTGGAGGTTTAACGACCACCGTGAGCACCTCAATGGGTTATAAGCAGTCGCCCGTCCCTAATCTAGGGTCACTGGTTCCAGGGAAGGGAGAGAGCCAGTGCCGTAAGACAAACACAACATCCATGCCTCACCGGGATTTTTTTGATTGAAGGTTTAAAGACCGCCGTGAGCAACTCAATGGGCTATAAGCAGTCGGCCGTCACTAATTTAGGGTCACTGGTTCCAGGGAAGGGAGAGAGCCAGTGCCGTAAGACAAACATAATATCCATGCCGCACCGGGATCCGAACCCAGACCTCGTTCGGACGAATGATCAGAGGCCATCGCTTAGACCACTGCGCCACCGGGGTGGCCTTTCAGGTTTTTTTTTTGGTTGGAGGTTTAACGACCACCGTGAGCAACTCAATGGGCTATAAGCAGTCGCCCGTCCCTAATTTAGGGTCACTGGTTCCAGGGAAGGGAGAGAGCCAGTGCCGTGAGACAAACACAACATCCATGCCTGACCGGGATTCGAACCCGGACCCCTTACGGACGAATGATCAGAGGCCAGCGCCTTAGAGCACTGCGCCACCGGGGCGGCCCTTTCAGGTTTAAATTGCCTACGGTTTGTAAAAGGCTGGTAAACAAAATCGTCCTCTACAAAGTGGGAAAAACATATTCTTCAATGCTCATCGGGTGAAAATCCTTCCTTGCTGCCTCGGTGGCGCAGTGGTCTAAGGCGCTGGCCTCTGATCATTCAGCAGTAAGGGGTCCGGGTTCGAATCCCGGTCAGGCATGGATGTTGTGTTTGTCTTACGGCACGGGCTTTGTCCCTTCCCTGGAACCAGTGACCCTAAATTAGGGACGGGCGCCTGCTTATAGCCCATTGAGTTGCTCACGGTGGTCGTTAAACCTCTAATTAGGCCGCCCCGGTGGCGCAGTGGTCTAAGGCGCTGGCCTCTGATCATTCGTCCGTAAGGGGTCCGGGTTCGAATCCCGGTCAGGCATGGATGTTGTGTTTGTCTTACGGCACTGGCTCTCTCCCTTCCCTGGAACCAGTGACCCTAAATTAGGGACGGGAGACTGCTTATAGCTCGTTGAGTTGCTCACGGTGGTCGTTAAACCTCCAATCCAAAAAAACAACAACCTCCAATTAAAAAAAAAATAATCCTCCCTTTTTATTTTGCACAACCATTGCTTCAAAATATCAAGTCTTTTCAGTGGAAAACTGTAAAAACTTATCCCTTCTTCAATGCATTTCCTGTGGCACGCCTTATTTACACAACCAAAAGCAGTACAAAAATTAGGCATAATGCAGATTTGTTAAAAAATACAAAATTTATCAATAACAACTATCACAACTCAACACTACGACGCCGCCCTGGTGTCGCAGTGGTCTAAGCGATGGCCTCTGATCATTCGTTCGAACGGGGTCCGGGTTCGAATCCTGGTGAGGCATGGGTGTTGTGTTTGTCTTACGGCACTGGCTCTCTCCCTTCCCTGGAACCAGTGACCCTAAATTAGGGACGGGCGACTGCTAATTGCCCATTGAGTTGCTCACGGTGGTCGTTAAACCTCCAATAAAAAAAAAAAAACAACTACGACAATCTATAACCGAAACGACTGAAAGATTATCGGTCCGCTGTCACGTGGTTAATTTCTCAGAATGCAACGAGCGGCGGGTAAGGTCCATTGATGGCCCGCTTCTCTCTAGCGGCATCTGGTGGCCGATTACATTAGGAGCCCACATTTTAGCTGAGAGTTGAATCACCTGTCTATCGTACACCATGGTTCTGAATTAGGAGTTAACGATTGCCAAGGAGGTTAGAATAAAATGTTAGGGTACAATTTTAACCTCCTTGACGATGGCCTATGCAGGCCCTTTTCCAGACAGAGAATTTGGGATGGGAAATGGGAAATTGTTGAAAGTCATACAAAGGATATAAAGGGGTCCGGGTTCGAATCCCGTGAAGCATGGATGTCGTGTTTGTCTTACGGCACTGGTTCTCTCCCTTCCTTGGAACCAGTGACCCTAAATTAGGGACGGGAGACTGCTTATAGCCTGTTGAGTTGCTCACGGTGGTCGTTAAACCTCCAATCCAAAAAAACAACAACCTCCAATTAAAAAAAAAAAATCCTCCCTTTTTATTTTGCACAACCATTGCTTCAAAATATCAAGTCTTTTCAGTGGAAAACTGTAAAAACTTATCGCTTCTTCAATGCATTTCCTGTGGCACGCCTTATTTACACAACCAAAAGCAGAACAAAAATTAGGCATAATGCAGATTTGTTAAAAAATACAAAATTTATCAATAACAACTATCACAACTCAACACTACGACGCCGCCCCGGTGTCGCAGTGGTCTAAGCGATGGCCTCTGATCATTCGTTCGAACGGGGTCCGGGTTCGAATCCTGGTGAGGCATGGGTGTTGTGTTTGTCTTACGGCACTGGCTCTCTCCCTTCCCTGGAACCAGTGACCCTAAATTAGGGATGGGCGACTGCTTATTGCCCATTGAGTTGCTCACGGTGGTCGTTAAACCTCCAATAAAAAAAAAAAACAACTACGACAATCTATAACCGAAACGACTGAAAGATTATCGGTCCGCTGTTACGTGGTTAATTTCCCAGAATGCAACGAGCGGCGGGTAAGGTCCATTGATGGCCCGCTTCTCTCTAGCGGCATCTGGTGGCCGATTACATTAGGAGCCCACATTTTAGCTGAGAGTTGAATCACCTGTCTATCGTACACCATGGTTCTGAATTAGGAGTTAACGATTGCCAAGGAGGTTAGAATAAAATGTTAGGGTACAATTTTAACCTCCTTGACGATGGCCTATGCAGGCCCTTTTCCAGACAGAGAATTTGGGATGGGAAATGGGAAATTGTTGAAAGTCATACAAAGGATATAAAGGAGTCCGGCCGCCCCGGTGGCGCAGTGGTCTAAGCGATGGCCTCTGATCATTCGTCCGAAAGGGGTCCGGGTTCGAATCCCGTGAGGCATGGATGTCGTGTTTGTCTTACGGCACTGGTTCTCTCCCTTCCTTGGAACCAGTGACCCTAAATTAGGGACGGGCGACTGCTTATAGCCCATTGAGTTGCTCACGGTGGTCGTTAAACCTCCAATCAAAAAAAAAAAAAAAAAAAAAAACCCTGGCAGAGTAGGGTAGAGATGCAAAAAGAAAATTTAACAGAGCCACGTTTTAATCCGCAACAATGCCATCATAACTGCAACCGTGCTGTAGTCGTTTAGTTTATATCCGTTTTTTTTTGTTTTTAATCTGGCACGAATAGTGAACGTCGGTAGCAGAATAAATGCTGGGATTTAGATACACAAACTCGTTTGTTTACGAAGACACGTAGTTTTATTTTTGTATTGTAAATTGTATAATGAATTTAAATGTCGTAACTGTTTTCATTGCGATGCTTTTGTTCCATACATACTGTAAAATTGAAGGTAAATGTTTAAAAAATTGATATTGTATGTCTTAAGTTCTTTACATTTGCCAAACAGCTGTATTTCGTTAGGGAAGTTCTTGTGATCATTTTGAATACTGTTCTGATTATTGACTGGACGGGGATTGAAGGATAATGGTGTAATGTGCGGTAAAAATGTGTTAATTGAATAGCCAAATTAAACCTGCAATGCTTGGTAGCATGCAGATTTAGCTTCAGTGAAATTGAAAATCCGAGTTCATGGCAGCATGATGCTTTCTAGACAGCCTGCTGTGTTACTTTGGTGCTTTATAGTTTTTGAACCCTGAAAGCATCGATGGTAGAGGAATTATTGCTCACAATGCTAGTGTAATAGCAAGTTTAAATTTCATTCCATGGTTCAACAAATTTACACATACTTTCCAATTTGGTAACTCCTGTTTAAGATATATTGTACTGTAGTTTTATATGTATGCAAAAACTAGTTCGGAAAAGTGTTCAAAATATACTCGTATTGATCTTGGATTCAGTCATCATGATGGGCAAATGTGGTGCTATAGTAATTTTTGGCTCCCCCTGGTTGTGCAGTGAGGTCTAACTGGTGGCTTCTGGCAATTCGTTGGGATTTGAATGCCATTGAGACATGAAAGCTGTTTGTGTCTTGCAGTATTGCCTCTCTCCCTTCCCTGGAACCAGTGGCTATAAATTAGGGACGGGCAACTGCTAATAGCCCATTGAGTTGCTCACGGTGGTCATTAAACAATAAAATAAAATAAAAATAGTAATTTTAAAACTTGCAGAGCTGCCCTTGTCAAGAGGTCAGAAGCTCTGTCTTCTGATCATTTGTCCGTCTGAGGTGAGCCTGGGGTCGAGTTTTGGATGAGGAATGGGTGGTGTTTTATCTATGCCATTGGTTCCGTCACTTCAGTGTGTTTTATCTATGCCATTGGTTCTGTCACTTCCCTGGTAGCAGTGGTCCCAAATTAGGAGGCAGCTCCGGTGGTTCAGTGGTCTAAGCGATGGCTTCTGATCATTAGTCTGAGAATGGTCCGGGTTCGAATTCTGGTGAGGCATGGATATTGTGTTTGTCTTACAGCACTGGCACTCTCCCTTCCCTGGAACCAGTGGTCCTAAATTAGGGATGGGCGACAGCTTATAGCCCACTGAGTTGCTCACGGTGGTCGTTAAACCTTCAATAAAAAAAAATTAGAGGATTGTGACCTTTTATAACTGTAAGAGTTCATGGTGGTAATTAAATCATGAAACATGAAAAAAAATGAGCAAACACTATATTTGGAGATAGGTAGCCTCAAGTTATAGCTGGATAAGTACATGGTGGTGTATGGTTTTGACAGTGAGAAAGCAAACAGGTCTAGACCTATGTGATTGTTAATGGTTCTGTAAATTAAAAGATCAAGCCTAGGTTTGCATCTTGATATAAGTTTCACTGATTCTGATTATATGCTAATGCAAAAGTAACAGTTTTAGTTTAAAGACCTTTGATAATTCCCTGATGTTAGATTTCCTTCATATTCTAGTAGTTGTGCCATCCCAGAATGTAATAATGTAATCCTGAATTTTTCTTCTGCTTCTGACTAAGGCTTGTAGTTAGACGTGGCTATGTAGAGAAACTAGAATTAACTCTAAAACTTCTCATTTTCCTATCTACATTGGTTTAATGTGAAATGTTGATGATGCTTCACTTTCTAAAACGTATTCAAAACTATGATTATAATTTTTTTGCATGATGTATTCCTTATTAGTTAATATAGTGTAGTCTAGTGGTTTCAACCATACTGATATAAGACTTTTAACAATTTTGTGGATTCCCTTCTCTAAAGTTGCACTTTTGTATTTCTGTGAAATGCTTAACCTGAAAAGTTGTGTGAATTAGCCATCGATTTTAATTATCTCCCCTAGAATCCATAAGTTTTTTCGTCAGCATAACACATAATGTAAAGTTACACACATATATAACACATTGTGTTATATATGTGTGGAACTGGGCAGTTGATTGATCTACATGTTTTATTTGCTGAATATGTTTATTTACGAAATACTGTTAGAAAGCACCAATCACTCTCCCTAAAGATCATGGTAATTTCCATCAACAACACACTTCCAACACGTCAATTAATAATTGACGTGTTGGAAGTGTGTTGTCGATGGAAATTACCATGATCTTTAGGGTGAGTAATTGGTGCTTTCTAATAGTATTTTATTTATGAATTGCACGTAAACTATGCGCACTTTGCAGGGGTTTAATACCTTAAAAGTGCAAATATAATAAATGTTTATTTACTTTTTCAGTTTCTGTAAGAATAATATATAAATGTTGCATACTAAATCAACTGCTTCATCTGTTAGGATGGCCAAGTGGTTAAAGATGTAGGTTTCTAGGTAGTCTGAGTTGGTCTAAGATCTAGTACCAGATGAGACATAAATTGTCTTGTCTTACTGCACTAGTTCCAGGGGCGGATTGGAATGACCAATCCAGGCCGGGAATTTTAGTCTTGCCATCCACTGTAAAAACATGCATGTATACAGGAGAGAACGTCATAAATTCCCTCGTAAAAAAAAATTCTGTTAGATCCTGGATGAAGAGCTGTTAAAATATGCATCATAAAACGACTAATTTTATTGTAAACAAATTTTAATTACAATTTAATGGTGAAAGAATTTTAAAAATCCTTTTGTGATTGTAGCATCAAGCACACTAAAAATAAGGTGTTGTACCAGATCATTATTTAAAAAAAAATAATTAGTTTCGCAAAAAAAAAAAAATAAATAAATTGCAGATCTCTTGAACATTTCCATTTCCAACAAACTTATTATAAAGGTCATGTTGATGGTAGTTGAGAGCACGCTTATTATAATACGTAACATAAGTGGTCTCAACTACCATCAACTTGTTTTTAGTTACATGCTTTGCCTACCACTCATTTATGATTTTGAAGATCATTCTGAAAGTTAAAATGTGCACATGCCACATAGCAATTTTCCTACACAACTACTCAAGGAGGAAATGCCAATACCTGTGCAATGGTATTGGCCTTTTCTGTGTGTACCCATTATTTTGACCCATGAGCTAGTACTGATAGTGATAAATCATTGTTTCATTTAAGATGCATGTGTGTGCATGTGACACAGATTTCAAAATATCTACTGGAGAAGCATTTTGTACACTGTGTCAGTCAGTGGATGTGTGTTTGGGACAATGGACTATTGCAATAGGTAGCAGTGTCTGCTGAATTACAAAATGCGACTAGGGCATACCAATGACTTTGAGGTCCCAAGTCCAGCAACATATGTCTTATAACAGCTTGTTGGTCAGGAGGCACTCTTCTCCCAGAAGTACAGAGAATATCATCATCATCATCATCATTGTCAACCATTATCAATCCACTGCTGGACGAAGGTCTCCCCAAGTTTCCTCCACAACGGTCTGTCTTGTGCCAGTCTCCTCCATGTCACCCCTGCATACTTTCGAATTTCATCCACCCATCTCCCATGTGGTCTTCTTCTGGGTCTTTTCCTGTCCCTTGGAATCCAATCTAAAATTTCGGCTGTCCATCGATGATCTGTCCTTCTGGCAGTATGTCCAGCCCATTGCCATTTCAGGGATTTAACTCTGATCATGATGTCTTCCACTCTTGTCATTTTTCGGATCCACGAGTTCCTCTTCTTATCTCTCCTGGTTACACCAAGTATGCACCTCTCCATGCTTCTTTGAGTTGTCTGCAGCCTTTGTATGTCTCTTTTAGTTAAGGTCCACGTCTCTGCACCATACGTAAGCACTGGAAGGATGCATTGATCAAACACTTTTCTTTTAAGACATAATGGCATATTGCTCTTGAAAATTATGCTGTTTCTTCCAAAAGCTCTCCAGGCAAGTTTTGTACGCCGATTAATTTCTTCATCAATGTGACCCTCACTTGATATCTGCTGTCCAAGATAAACGTACGTGTCTGTTATCTCCAGCTTTTCTCCATCAATCGATAAATCTTCATTTCTTGTAAAAGCATTGAACATCACTTTTGTCTTCTGAAAGTTCATTTTGAATCCCACTTCTTTACTCTTGTCAGCAAGTTCCTGGATCATACTCTGCAGCTCTGATGGGGTAGTTGCAAAAATGACTACGTCATCAGCAAAACGAAGGTGGGTTAGATAATCTCCATTAATCTTTATCCCTTTGTTTTCCCAGCTCAGCGACTGAAAAACACCCTCCAATGTGGCATTAAACAGCTTCGGAGATATGGTGTCACCTTGTCTCACTTCCTTTCCAATTTTTACGTGTGTTGTATTTTCAAACAGCCTAATCTTTGCACTTGCATTTTCATAGATGTTATTAATAATATTAATGTATGCATCTTCAATACCGCAGGTTTTCAGAGCCATTGTAACTGCTGATGGTTTCACCGAATCAAAGGCTTTTTCATAATCGATAAAAGCCATGCACAATGGAAGTTCATATTCCCTCGCTCTTTCAATTAGTTCTCTCAGCACGTGGATATGATCTATTGTGCTGTAGCCACTCCTGAATCCAGCTTGTTCTCTCGGTTGAGCCATGTCCAGTGTTACCTTCAAGCGGTGTGAAAGAACTTTAGTGAAGATTTTATAAACTACTGATAGGAGGCTGATAGGTCTGTAGTTTCCGAGATCCTCAATGTCACCTTTCTTATGTAGCAGGATCATTGTAGCGGTGTTCCAATCCTCAGGAATCTTTCCTTCATTAAGGCATCGAGTGAAAATTTGGGCGAGTACTGTTTCGATTTCTCCACTTGCTTCTTGTATGATGTCTACAGTAATTCCATCTTCTCCTGGAGCTTTTCCCCGCTTCATGTTCTTGATTGCATGTGCAACTTCTGCTGGAAGGACTGGAGGAACTCTTGTACTGGTATCTTTCATGATGTCTGGAGTGCATATATCATCCCTTTCATATAATTTGGAGTAGAAATCTTTCACTCTTGTCAAAATTTCGCCTCTATTTCTTGTTACAGAACCATCTTCTTTTCTCAGTGCCATAATCTGTTTTCTTCCCTTACTGAGATGTCCCTTTGCTATCTTTAGGCTTTGGTTGTTTTCAATTGCTTTCCTCACTAGTTCACAGTTGAATTTTCTTACGTCTTCAGTGATACTTTTTCTTACTGTCTTGCATAGCTCTATATATTCCACTTTGGCAGTCACATCTTCTTTAGTTGTCCTCATCTCTCTTCTTTTTTGCATCAACATTTTCGTTTTTCCTGATAATTTATTTACATGCAACTTGTTCTTAGACCCAGCTAATTTCGTTGCTGTTTCCATAAGAGCTTTGGTTACTTTTCTGTTAACTTCAGAGATGTCCACTTCTTCCGATGTTAGGCCTCCTAAAGCAGAGAACCTGTTCTTCAGTTCCAACTTGAAGGTATTATGGTGTTTTTTAAGGTTGGTTATGTCAATAGATTTTGTTTGTCTTATGAGCTTGCCACGTTCAAGTTTAGTGTTGAGGTGCATCTTACATCTCACCAATCTATGGTCACTACCTGTGTTGAACTTGTTTAGCACACTGCAGTCTTCTATGACGAATTTTTTGTTACATATAATAAAATCAATTTCACTTGTCGTCCCATTTGGATGTCTCCATGTCCATTTCCTGTGTGGCTTTTTCTTGAAGAAGGAGTTCAAGATGAAAAACCCTTCTGCCTCTGCAAACTCAACGAGAGTATTTCCACGCTGGTTTCTGTTGCCGTGACCGAATTTACCTACTGAAGTTTCATTCTGTTGCCGTTGCCCTATTTTTGCATTGAAATCTCCCATAATTATTTTCAAGTGCTGCTTACCTTTATTATTTAGATGACAAATTTCCTCATAAAATTCTTCAATTTCTTCTTGAGGATGACTTGTGGTGGGTGCATAAGTTTGAATAATCTGAGCCTGGTATCTTTTCGAGAGTTGGATAACAAGTCGTGCAGCTCTGTCAGAGGAACTTTCAACTTCTACAACTTTATCCTTCAGTTTCTTGTTTATTATAAATCCAACACCACTAGTTCTGCCAGTATCTGTCCCACGATAGTAGAAGAGATGTCCACTTTTCAGTTCGATGAGATCTTCTCCTTTTCTCCTTACCTCACTTAGCCCCACGATGTCCCACTCGATCCTTTGTAGTTCCTCTTCCAATTCAAGAAGCCTTGAATCAGAAGATAGGGAGCGTCCATTGTACGTAGCCAAGGTCAGCATCAGATGGCAGCCTAGTCCGGTCCTCCGGGGATTCTTAGCACCCTCTGCCTTCATGTCGCACTGGCCGCTGCCTTGGCCAGGTACATTCCAGCTGCCGGAGACTGAGGGCCAAGATTTAAGTTGTGGAATCATTTTGGAGGGGTTTGGCCATAACTCACCACGCTGGCCAAGCGGGTTGGTGAGTGTGGGATAGAATTTCCTCTAATCCCGATGGTATAGTTATACCGCTATTGGCGGTCGTCAGAGCCCCTTTAGTGGGAACAGGATGCACCACGAGAAGGCGGGGTTGACATTTGTCAAGGAGAGGCTGTGATGTTACTCATCACCTGACCTTACATCCCAGAGAATATATTATTCATTTAATATTTATTTTAGAGCCAACACATAACATAAATGGAAGGAAAATATATTTTTTTTTTTTTTGTGGAAATAACCTTTCAAGTAAAAATAAAGCTCAAGTGAAGTTAACCATTACATTCCTCATAAGTTCTAAGATGATTATTCATTTGTTTCAAAATATTCAGTCAAAAATAATATGAGAAAGTGGGCCATTTTCCGAATGGCCACTGAGAAATATCCCGGTGGGCCGATCCGCCCTTGACTAGCCCCCTTTCTTCCCTAGAACCACTGGCTGTAAGTTAGGAATAGGCAGTTACTTATAGTTTTTAAAGTTGATCATGGTAGGCATCAACCCCCAACCCCATTCACAAAAACCAATGGAGTGAGTAACAATATACATTATATTGACAAAAATCACTGGACACCCCTACAAAAGCAAATGAATGGATCTGCTGTGTTGTTAAGATGCGCGGTACAGCTGCAAATAGTATAAAAACAAACCTGCAGCTGACCGCGGTCATAGTGCACTGTGAGGTTAAGGGAAAATGTTGCGGCGGGAGAGTACTGACTTTGAGAAAGGAAAGATTGTTGGGTGTTGTATTAGTGGGTTGTCCATAAGAGAAACCGAGAGGTGTTTGAACATACCCAAGTCAACTGTTTTGGATGTACTGAATAAGTGGAAGACACATGGCATGCCTGAAGCAGCAAAACGCACCAGCAGACCAAAGAAAATCAGTGATAAAGGACGTTAAAGCCTCAGGAGAGTTGTTACAGCTAATCGACAGAGTACTGCACAATACTTCAGTGTACAGGTGAGTAAAAATGCTGGAACCTCGGTATGTACACGTACCATTCGCAGAGTACTTCATACCATGGTTTACCGTGGGCATGCGGCTGCTCATCGGTATATAAGCCTTTCATCTCCACTCGGAATGCTACTCGTCATTTAGAATGGTGTAAAGAACATTTATTGTGGACCTTAGATCAATGGAAATGAGTCCTATAGACTGATGAATCCAGATACATGATCCATCAGTCTGATGGCCGTGTGTGGGTATGGCAGCAGCAGGGGGAACACTATTTACCACATTGTACTGTTCCTACGGTCAAGTTTAGAGCTGGCAGTGTACTCCTGTGGGGGTGTTTTTCGTGGTATGGTCCTGGCTCATTGGTTATCATGCACAAACCTGTTAACCAGCAAGTGTACCTCGATATTCTGGACAATTGTGCCATACCAACTTTGTGGCAATACTATGGAACCGAGCCTTGTTGGTACCAGCAGGATAATGCACCGAGCCATGAAGCAAGGACTGTTATGGCGTGGTTTGATGATAATTCCGTATCGTGTGTGGACTGGTCAGCACAGAGCCCTGATCTTAATCCCATAGAGCACCTGTGGGATCAATTAGAGCACCACATAAGAAGTTTGGAACAAAGGCCTACTACTAAGCAACAGTTAGCGGTAGCATCATGTACTGAATGGAAGTGCATACCTATCGCTGTGTTCCAAAACCTTGTCAAAAGCATGTCTCAAAGGGTAAGTGCATGCATTAAGGCCAAAGGTGAACTGACACTGTACTATAATGTATGTCAATACATGCTATTGTGTTTCTCTTCTAGGTGTACAGTGACTTTTGTCAATATAGTGTATATATGATTAGATGTTATTTGGTATGTTTTACCTCCCTGGTGGCGCAGTGGTCTAAGCACTGGCTTATGATCATTTGGCTGGGTTCAGTTCCTGGTGAGGCATGGATGTGTTTGTCTTATGGCAAGGCTCTCTTCCCTCTCTGGAACCACTGGCCCTAAATTAGGGACAGCCAACTGCTTATGGCCCATCAAGTTGTTCATGGTGGCTTAACACACAAACAGAAAAAAATCCAGTTGCATGATGGGGGTTTTATCCAGCTGGTTGTGGTATTTTGACTTTCTTGTCCTCAGAGGTTGCTCTCTCATAACAGAGGTCTGTGAACATCCTTGAAAATTCCTTTCTGTTCCAAGTGGCTCTGATTAAGGATTCTTTGTTTAATTTAGTCTCATCCAGAGTATTCTCTTCTCCTGGATATTTTCTTCCCACAAGTCTCCTCTTTTAATTGATCCTGCCTTCTAATACAATTTTAAAATTGTTAAATTCCAAGTTAGATGAGCTGAGTTTTTCTTTTCACCAAACTTTGCAGTTTGTGGTTTTTACATATTCCCAATATTTCTTCATTATTCTTGTAAAAATCCATACCTGAAATGCTTCCAGTTTTGTTGACTGTGTTTACTGTAAAGCTGTAGATTATAACGAGGCCGACTGAATTCCTTATGTGGCACAGAATACAGTAGATTGTGTCACATTAACCACAGGGTGAGAATGACCATCTTAGCATACAATGAAATCAATTGGCTCTATGGAGGTGAGATCATGGTCTCTTGTGGTGCATGTACTGTGTTGGCTGACAGAAATAAGTGGCATTTCTCTGCTGTGTTGTGGAAGCTGAACAGATTTTTGCCAAGATCTGTTAATGAAGCACGCTTCTCTTGTTCCCAATCCGTTTCTAAAACCAAATGTAGTGTTACTATAATATCTTAAATTTTTTTGAATTTTTTTCTGAATCTTTAAAAATATTTTAACGATCTGGCCAATCAATTTAAAGTTGTCAAAGTCTTAACATTTTTATTTTTTTTATTTTGGTAAAAAAACTATTTCAGCCAGTCTTGTAGCCGTTTACCTGTCTCATAGATTTTATTAAATAACTTGTTTTTATTATTGTCCACTGGTTTTAGAACAACTGGTAGTAAGTTCATTAGGTCTAGAAGTTTTATGATTTCTTGTTGAATTAAATAACCTTTTTTTCAGATTTCAAAATAATTGGGCCTGCCATTTCATTTTGTGAGTTAGTCTCTGCCTTTCATCTGAAAAAAACTGTACCCAGTTTGTTCTTGGATCTCTTTCTCAATCATCAGTTATTACGTCACTTATTATTCCTAAGTGAAGTAGTAAATCATCACCTGGTCATTCCTCAAATTTCCTTAATTTCGTTATGGAGATAAAAGGCATTGTAATTTTTTGTAGTGATTCAGTTTCATCACACCTTTCTTTTCACTTGGATTACTGTACTGGTATTTTTCTTTTCCTTTTACTTTGATCTTTGTCTTCTTTATCACTTTGTAAGTTGCCACACCTATATTTTTGTGCGATCTACGTCAATCCCAGTACAGAATGTATTTCATGTGTCGTGCAGTTATTCTTCGTCTGAGGTGTTTCATAGCAAAATACTTCAATACTTTGTTTCCATAAGGCTTGCTCACCTTTGTACAAGTACATTTTTTGTCTGTTACACTAAAAGTATAACAGACAAAAACGTACTTGTACAAAGGTGAGCAAGGTAGATTTTTCAAAGGCTTTGGGTAGAGAATAACATATAAGCCAGATTTCAGCCGAATAATTTTACTTGAAAACTGCTTTCTGTGAGCTGAAACATGATGCCTAAGTAGGCTTTCTTGCCCTTCTGATATCAGTCTGACCTATTAGGTGTACAACTTAATTCTTGGACACAGGCACGACACTTTGACAGCAAATTATAGCGAATCGAATACATACCTAATCTGGGAAATAATCCCCGTCGTGTTGGATACATTTGAGTCATCTGTCAGGGAGCTGCCGAATGCTACTGCGGAAAAAAGAGGGCTGTTTCGAGTTGATAAAGTCATCAATACTTGTGTGGATCTCCTCGACAGAAGTGAAGTGCGTATCACTCGGATGATGTTGCAGAGAGCGAAAATGGCGATAGTCTGACGAGGCAAAGTTTGGAAAATACACCGGGTGAGACAAAATCTCGTATCCCAGGTCGGTGATCATGTTTAAAGTTGTTTTTTGTGGTGTGAGGAGGCATGTTATCCTGAAGCAACAAAACTGATTTTCTGCCCTTTCCGGTGTATGGTATTTTCGCCTCCATTGTGTCAATCACACGAATGAGTTGCTGACAATGACACTCATCATTGACCGTTTCACCAGGTTTGAGCAATTCATAGTGTACAACATCGTGCTGATCCCACCATATGCACATCAACAACTTCCTGGCATGGATATTTGGTTTGGTGGTACTGGTGGTAGGCTGACCTGGATAAAGCCACTATTTGCGTTGCTTAGGATTATCGTAGAGGATCAACTTCTCATCACAGGTCAAAATCTTGTGGAGGAAATCCTTCTTGAATCTGGAGAGCAAGAACACAGCAACATCGTAGTGCCTAGACTTGTTCGCAGCTGTGAGTTGGTGGTGCATCCAACGACCCTCCTGGTGAATCCGTCCAAGCTTGTGCAGGCACTTTGCAATGGCTCGCCACGCTACTCCGAGTTCCTAGGCGAGCTCCGACTGTGTGCGAGAGGTCCGTGTCCAACAGTTGTTCCAGTTCCTCATCATCAACTTTCTGCGGCTGTCCCAGATGTTCTACATCACGGAGATAGAAATTTCCCTGCTTAAACCGCCGGAACCATTTCTTACACGCACTGTAGAACACAGCAGCCTCACCTAAAGCAGCACAGATCATTTGCAGCGCTTCCGCGGCACTTTTTTCAGCCGAAACGCGAATAGGAGGCAGTGCCTGAAATGTAGGTTCTCGAAAAACAGCGCTTTCACCGTCAACTTTTGTCCTTTCTGTCACTACAGCTGCGAGCGGTCACGGTTGCCCGAAAAGCTGCGGAATGGCGCTGCAATCGGCCATTATCGCACACAGCCATTTGCATTTGCCGACGTACCGTGATCACTTGTGGTTAGATGCCGAGAATTAAGTTGCACACCTAATATAATCACAGTGCAACGAACACTTAAGAAAAGAGTTGTATAAAAAACAAATGTATCTGCGTACACAACCATTGAAACAGAAAACTTGCCGCAAGAGCGCGAACAATAGCATAAGATAATTTAGAGAAAAATTTATAAAAGAATAAATAATTATTACTTAACATTAGAGATTCCAATGAGGACAAAATAAGTATATTATAATTGAATGTGCAGCAGTGTGTGTGAAATGGATCTTTATGGCAAAACATTAAAAGATTAGAACTAGACTTTGAAAATACCTAAGGAAAAGATTTAAATTCAATAACTGACAGCTGCAGGAATAACCTGTCAACAATATTTAAATTCTTTCTGTGTCAACAAAACTCTGGATGCATTATGAACAGGCCTTGATAAAAATGTAGAGGCTAGAAACATCTGTAATAACGAAAGAACTCGGAAGATGTGAAAAATAATTGAAAGTTTTTCAAGTTAAAATATAATTAAGTTTATTATTTTAAAGGCCTTGAATAAGTATTTTAATTCCTGTAAATAACATTTTTATTTTATCTTTTACAAGCAAAACCTATCTGCAAAATGTGCTTATAATTTGGAAAGTATCCGCCGATGTCTACTTTCTGCAACTCTGCTTAAGAGTGATTATTTGTGAGCAGGGTAAACTTGTGACAGTTGACATTTTTGATTTTGCTGAAATGTTCACCAGATATTCTGTGTTGTGTCATAATACAAAGTGAAGCAGCGATTTTGAATTTGCCAAGTTGTGGCTATTTTCATAGGGAAGTAAATGGTGTTTTCTCGTGCTGTAACCCAAATATGGCAAAATGTACATTTCATTTATGAAAAACTTCGTACAAGTGCCAAAGTTTTTCATTCACTATTGGCTTATGTGGTACTAGTACTAAGATTTAGATGTAATAATTTCTTGGAAAACTGCTTAAGTTAGCAGGACCAGCAGTACTGGGGTTTTATGAGCAATTTTCATAAATAAAATTCAGCCCATTTTAGGCAGGTGCCAAATTTTTTTATGTGAATTATGTTTTAGTATCGTAACTAGGTTATTATTATACCAAAACAATTATGGCAACTCTAAGATGGTTTTTCAGAAATTCACTCAAAAAAACAATTTCTTGCAAATTTAGCCATTTTAGAAAACTACGTACCTCAAAACTTCAGTCCTAAAAATATAATATTAGTGTCGGAAGATAGTATAATTGTCATGTAACAGCATCCTATTATCAGTTCTACGGCACCTGTAGTTTTTTTTTTAAATTTTTTTAGGAGCTGTTTGGTACATTAAAATATTTGAAAACCACCAATTCTTTGCTGTATTTTGAAAATATATTGAAAATTCAGACAAATGCCTTGACTTTTTTTATCAATTTAAATTTTACGTTCCATTTTCAAAAATTAATAATCGACTGTACAAAATCTTTGTCGCTTGTCCGACGCTTTGAAAAATTTCTGCACCTCGGCTTTTCTAAATTAACATGAAATTGTCAAAAATCGTGTTTGTGACAAATATCCTTGAACACAATATATAAAAAAGTCTGCAACAACATTTACCAAATAATAAATATGATTTCTAAATAAAATGAAGGTATCTGGCATTTTTTATGCTTTCTAAATGGCATGTGTAAGAGTTATAGTGAACACTTGCAATATGATTACTAAATAAGGCAACCTAACAAATACTTCAATGACAAAATAGGTAATACTAGAAATTTTATTATCATACACAAACTGATGTTCATTCAAATAATACTCTTTGTAGGCTTGTGTAATTTTTACAAGCACCAATTGGTAACATATATGCTTAGAATCTTTGTTTCTATTATAAGTAGGTAGCTGAAATATATACTATAGCTTAAAAAAGTTGTCACTGTTGTGTTGTTCCTGAACTTCTTTTCTGGACTTTTGATGCAAGTCCTTTAAATCCTTCTCTTTCTTATTTGATAGGTGGAAAGGAGTCATTCCACTTATAGGCCCAAAGAAGATAAGTCTTGTCGATATGTTCAATATCTAGATGCCCATGCCAATCATATTGATTTACTCCCACTTTACAAGAAACTTCACTTCATGCATCTTAGTAACAGTGTCTCCCTGGAACAAAACTTTTCAGATGTAACAGGTTCCATAGCATTTCATTTCTTCTATTTCTGGCTATATATTTCATTCCTCCATTAGTAAGTTGTGCTGTATCTCAGCAATTGATCTACAAGTTTCTTTAAAGTACAGTTAGTTGCATGTTCTATCACAGATTCTAAACATCTTTTCCTCATCCTCTTCATTATCGTTATCACTCGCATCCAGGTCGTCATCTACAACTTTTGTGTCTGACTTATCTGTTTTTGTGTTCAAATATGTGTGCAGGATTTGTTTCTTTTTTGTGTGATGCTAATATAGAAAATTGTGACATTACCTGATATTTTGTGAGGTACTCTTAAAGAGTGAAGTATTTCTCACCATGTTTTTTAACAGAGCTCTTCATTTTCTTCATTAGCACATCAGGACTAACTTTTCTTCCCCATTTTTCCCCATTCATAAAAGCATTGTTATATTTCGTTTGTTTCTGGAACAGTTTGTGCTCATTTTTCCTTTTCTTTAAAGCCCATTGCATGAAATCATAGATTCTGTCCTTCGCATGAGCTGTAGATAGCGGTGTACCTCCTTGCAGTGATGTTGATGGAAATGTTAGATTTTTAGCTTGTCTTCATTTTCTTGACATACATCATCTTTACCCTATCTATTGTTGTACTGGCACTTTCTGCATTAGTATGTTGTAAGACGATGTCAATCACGTTCTGCATTAGTATGCTGCAAGATGATGTCAAGCACCTGCAGTAGTATGAGTAAAGATGATGTGTGTCAAGAAAATAAAGATTGAAGCTAAAAATCTGATGTTTCCATCAACATCGCTGTAAGGAGGTACAGTGCCATCTACATTTCGTACGAAGGACAGAATCTATCATTTCATGCGATGGGCTTTAAAGAAAAGGAAAAAGCAGCACAAACTGTCCTGCAAACAAAAGTAATATGCGCACGATGCTTTTATGAATAAAAAAAAAAAAAGTGGAAGAAAATGGAGAGCTCTGTTAATGAATATGGAGCGAAGTATTTGGGGTCCGGACATTTGCCCACCGGACACTTGCCCACTATGGATGATTTGTAGATAATACGTAACTTCGAAGGACGTTTCCGATCAAGTGTAGGAAAACTGATCACATAAATATTTATGGATCGTATAAAAATTGCACTTTGTTTCAGAAATGTTAAAATGTAAGGGGCTTCATTTAACATTTTTAAAATAACATTTCATATGCGCTTCTTCAGCCTATGACAGAAGAAGCGCATATGTGCTCAGCTTTGATCGTTTAAAAATACATATATCATAAAAAAAAAAAAAATAGGAAGGAAAGAAAAGAAAAATGCTGTGACACAGTGGTCTGAGCGTTTGCTTCTGATCATTTGTCAGAGATGTGTGTGGGTTCGAATCCCGGTGAGGCATGGATGTTGTGTTTGTCTTACGGCACTGAATCTCTCCCTTCCCTGGAACCAGCGAACCTAAATTAGGTACGGACAACTGCTTTTTATAGCCCATTGAGTTGCTCACTGTGGTCGTTAAACCTCAATAAAAAAATCGTCAAATCAAGTGAATTGCATTGCGCTTTTACTTAGACACTAAATATCAATTCATAGGCTCTAAGACTAGGCCTTTTAAACAGTTTTTATTATACCAATGCAATATTCACAACGTTTACACATCAAATCAAGTTAATAATATTGCGCTTTTACATTGGCTTGGAATATTTAATCACAGGCCCTAGGCCCTTTTAACAGTTTTTATCCTATCAATATCATATTCACAACGTTAACAGAGCAAATCAAGGTAATAATATTGGGCGTTTACTTAGGCACGAAATATTCATTAATAGGCCGTAGGTCTAGGCCTTTCTTGCAATTTATAATCCACAGAGCTCACATTCAAAATATTTACATTACAAATCAAGTAAAGAATGTTTCTCTTTCACTTGGTCATGGAACATTAATTGCAATTTCCTAGGCCTTGCTTGGCCTAGGTGTTTCTAACAATTTTCAATCAGCGGAGCTCATATTTTTAACGTTTACATAACAATTCAAGTTAATAGCGAAGCTCCTTTACTCGGTCGTGCAACATTAACTGCAAGACACTAGGCCAAGGCATTTGTAGCAATTTTCCATCTGTCGAGCTCATATTCTGAACGTTTACATAACAAATCAAGTAAATAATGTTGCGCTTATTAAAAACGTCTAAAAAGACCTCTGCCAGTACCAACTTGTCCTAAACTCAGGTCTCAGGCCTTATAAGAAGATGCAAGAATATTTCAATGTGGTGATGGACAGAAGAGTCTCTCACAGGAAATTTCCCCCACATTCGCAAAAGTTCCCTCCACCTTTTTCAGTCGGGGACCGTGCACAAATTGCATTTGACACAAAACATCGAACGTGGGGGAGATTTCCGGGGTCACCATTTCCATTCTCACGCGGTCTGAAACAAGATGTAGCCGTACAACAAGAACAAATATGTGGGGGAAATTTCCAGGGTCGGCATTTCGACTTTTACCGCACTTCATAGTAAAAAACTGTTGTAAGTAGCTGGATGAGGTGGGAAAAATTTCCGGGTCAGTATTTCGACTGTTACTGCGGTTTTTAGTGAAAAACGATCTTACAGTCAGCAGGCTGACAGGGTGGGGGAAATTCCGGTTTGGGCAATTCCGTATTCATTGCAATCTGCAGATGTTTTAAAAGTTGTAGACAAATGTGGGGGAAATTTCCGGGATTGGCATTTCAACTTTTACGGCAGTTTAAACCTTAACTTGTTACACAAATCTAATAAATTTAATCAAGGTGGATTGAAAATTGTTAAAAATTTTTGGGCCTTATAAATAATGTTTGGTGCTTAAGTAAACGGGCATAGTATTTACTTCACTTCTGATGCAATCGTTGAGAATATGGAAATGACTGATAAAGAAATTGCTAAAGTGGCCAAGGCCAAGCTGTAATTAATGTTTCATGCCAGAGTGAAAGTGTGATATTTTGCTGGTCTGAAGCTGATGTTCTTAGTCGGAGTGAGGTCATGTGCATGTTGTTAAAGCAGATATTTAACAGTTTCACTCTTTCGAAAAAAATACCCAGGTAAATAAATAAATCCCACCGTAATACCCCTTTTGAGAATATAGTATGATTCATTCAATAATTCCTCCATTTCATCAAACACCATAGCTGAAAAAAATTTACAAAGCAATGGTATTTTATTTTTCCAAATGAAAAAAAAAGGGGCAATTTTTAACTTAACCCCCTAGTACAAAAAATAAAGCGCCTTTTTTTTTTTTGGTACAAGAGTAATTATTTATGTATATCTATGTAGTTTCCAATTCAGTTCTCATTTTATAAGGGACAATAATATTTGTTGCACATGGCAGATTTTCAGGAAAATGTAATTCCGTTATCTAATTGTGAAGAAACTTTATTCGAGAATTTCCTAAACTGTTTTCGGTGACAGGATTAGGCCCTGGTTTGGTAAACTGTCCGTTGAGATGTCAAAACTCCATATGGGGTTTGAAACTGGTGTGTTTCTGCACATGTACAATGAAACAGTAATTTGGACCCTCTTATCACAGCCTTCCATCATTGGCAAGCGGTGAAGACGAAATAGCCGTGCCGGTGGCGCAGTGGTCTAAGCGATGGCCTCTGAGCATACGTCCGAAAGGGATCCGGGTTCAAATCCCGGTGAGGCATGGATTTTGTGTTTGTCTTACGGCACTGGCTCTCTCCCTTCCCTGGAACCAGTGACCCTAAATTAGGGATGGGCGACTGCTTATAGCCCATTGAGTTGCTCATGGTGGTCGTTAAAACCTCCAATCAAAAAAAAAAAAAGACGAAATACAATGACACCAGTCTGAAGTGAATTGCCGCAATTGATACTTAGTGAGATCACGCCTTTCGTGGGGAAATCTGTCTTCAGGCGAAATCTCTTTCACAGGGGATTGTCGAAGACAATATGTTTGTGAAAAACAGCGATTCAGCATAGCAATGAGGGTAGGAAGCAAAGAGTCGTCTACCGCCTCAGGTTTGTGGACTAATGTGTTAAAATATATGTTTGTGAAAAGCAGTGATACAGCATAGCAATGACGGTAAGAAGCAAAGGGTCGTTTACCGCCTCAGGTTTGTGGACTAATGTGTTCATAGATAGCAGATGTTTTGAGTTTGCGATCCTTTATCGGGATTTCCCTCCACCATATACCAAGGTTTCCCATTTTATTGCAGAAGATAGGAAATGTTTCATTTTAGTATCCACATAAATAAATACATAATGAAATAATTAAAAATGACAATAATAAAAACATTCTCAATTAGGCTATGAATGTTTTCTCTGTGATTCATTTAAAGATTATGGGTTCAAATAAAATTTTGATTGTTTTCTTTTTTTCTTTCTTTTGGGGGGTTTAATGACCTCTGGGAACAAATCGATGGGCTTTGCCGGGTACCAATTTGCCGTCCCCCGCTATAAGTAGTCGCCCGTCCCTAATTTAGGGCCATTGATTTTAGGGAAGGAGAGAACCAATGCAGTCAAGCAGACACAACATCCATGCCTCTTGGCATTCAAACCGAGAGCCAACTCGGATGAGTGATCAGAAGCCAGCTCTTAGACCACTGCACCAACGGGGCGGCCCCAAGCTTGTATCAGAACTGTCTGCCTTAGGCCAGTCTCCTCTGTGTCACTCCGGCATGCTTTCAAATTTCATCGATCCATCTCCTACGTAGTTTTCTCTTGCATTTGTTTTTTATACCTTGGTACTCAGTCTAATACTTCAGTTGCCTATCGGTGATCCGTTCTTCTTACAACATGTTCACTGTCCAGCCCATTGTCATTTCAGGGACTTTACTTTCATCATGATGTCTTCCACTTTTGTCATTTCTTTGATCCAAGAGTTCCTCTTCTTATGCTTCCCAGTTATGCTAATATTATTAACATGACTTGATATAAAAATGTTATGAATATGACATCGATAAAATAAAAACTGTTTAGAAGGCCTAGTCTCTATGAATTAATATTTAGTGCCTAAGTAAAAGCACAATATTATTAACATGACTTGATACGTAAACGTTGCAAATTTGACATAGCCAGAATAAAAACTGTTTAAGAGGCCGAGGCCTAAGGCCTATGAATTAATGTTCAGTGCCTAAGTAAAAGCGAAATATTATTTACGTGAGTTGATACGTAAATATTTAGTGGCCGTGAATATGACATCGTTAGAATAAAAACTGTTAAAAGAGCCTAGCCCTAGGGCCTATGAGTTAAAATTAAGTGCCGAAGTGAAAGTGCAATATTATTAACATGAGTTGATACGTAAACATTGTAAATGCGACATAGGCAGAATATGAACTGTTTAAAATGCCTAGGGCCTATAAATTAATATATAGTGCCTACCCAGCAAAAACAGTCTTGCTGGCCCAGCACTATGTTGCCGCTGCCGAACTGTCAATAAAATGTCCGGGCGGCCAACAGTTCAGGCCAACAGCTGGCCAACAGTTGGCACCCCATCAGTTGTCATATGCCACAACAGGGTCATCAGTTGTCCATCACGGGCAGTAGCTGCCACAAGTGGCCCTTCAGCGGTCCTCCAAGCATGTGCCAGAAATGACGGCTAGCCTAATGTGGTCCGCTAGTTTGCCGGTAGTGGTAGCTGGCAACCACGTGACATAACTGGTGGCTTGCCGAATCTTGTCCGACAATTTCCCAGTAGTAGCCATAAAAAAAAAAAAATCAAGGATAACCGCAGTTTCCCAAAGCCACAACTTTTTTTTTTTCTACCTTTACGAAACTTGTTAATTATAGCACTGCGCTAAGGAAATTTTCTCAACAGACCGGAAAAACGCCCGTTTGGATCTGGGTGGATACGAACCAGGGCTGTTGTCATGGGAGCTCAGCTCTCTACCGACCGGACTAATTTGCCACGCACGAGCGTGTGCTTAAAGCTGTCTGTTTAGTGCGGAATGTGTAATCGAGTAGTTCCCTCTTTCATTGTACAATATTGCGAGGTATTTTTAATAAAAGTCAGTTTCATATAATTTATAAAAATTATTTTTTCAACTTAACGATAGTTTACCTTGGCATTCCTTTCTAGCGACGGGGACATTTCACGCACATGTTTTCCGGTCTTTGTTGAGGTTATTGTCCTAAAGTCCGTTGTATGCGATGACTGGCTTTACTTCTCACACTTTTCGCTGGGTATGCTCATTGGATCTTTGCTTTAGGATTCCAAACATCAATTTTTACCGTTCTTTATACTCGAAATTTTCGCCCATACTCTGGGCATCTTCAGGAGCGTGGCGACTTTACCACCGATGTTCGTGGCTAACTTCGCGCTAATGGAGTCCGATACTCCTTGTTGCCATTCGTCGGAAAAACTTTCCTGGATATATTTCGTTAACAAGCCCGGCTGGCGCCATCTATGTTTAGTTACGAACACTTTTTTTTTTTTTTTCCCCGTATTTTTTTTTTTTTTTTTTAATTTTTTTATTTATTTAATTTCTTCTCCTATCCTGGTTTTCTTGTCTTTTTTGCCTGTTTTTCTTTTGTTGTTGTTTTTCTTGTCTTATTAGTTCTTTCCACAGGCCTGATAATGTGCTAGGGTCGTTCTGGTTACATACCCTTGCTTTATTTTTGTAGATTAATATTGCTTCTTCCCTCCTCATTTGCCTTTCCGATTTTTTATTCTTTTTAGCATTTTAATTTCATCGAACTTTGGGAATGTCCGGTTTTCCAAGCAGAATTGCACTAAAGCCGTTTTGGCTTCTTTTTTTGCCAGTTAGATATGTGTTGTTTAACTGGCAAAAAAAAGAAGCCAAAACGGCTTTAGTGCAATTCTGCTTGGAAAACCGGACATTCCCAAAGTTCGATGAAATTAAAATGCTAAAAAAGAATAAAAAATCGGAAAGGCAAATGAGGAGGGAAGAAGCAATATTAATCTACAAAAATAAAGCAAGGGTATGTAACCAGAACGACCCTAGCACATTATCGGGCCCGTGGAAAGAACTAATAAGACAAGAAAAACAACAACAAAAGAAAAACAGGCAAAAAAGACAAGAAAACCAGGATAGGAGAAGAAATTAAATAAATAAAAAAATTAAAAAAAAAAAATACGGAAAAAAAAAAGTGTTCGTAACTAAACATAGATGGCGCCAGCCGGGCTTGTTAACGAAATATATCCAGGAAAGTTTTTCCGACGAATGGCAACAAGGAGTATCGGACTCCATTAGCGCGGGTTAGCCACGAACATCGGTGGTAAAGTCGCCACGCTCCTGAAGATGCCCAGAGTATGGGCGAAAATTTCGAGTATAAAGAACGGTAAAAATTGATGTTTGGAATCCTAAAGCAAAGATCCAATGAGTATACCCAGCGAAAAGTGTGAGAAGTAAAGCCAGTCATCGCATACAACGGACTTTAGGACAATAACCTCAACAAAGACCGGAAAACACGTGCGTGAAATGTCCCCGTCGCTAGAAAGGAATGCCAAGGTAAGCATTGTCCGCTAGTTCTCTGTACAAGTTACTTTGAAATATCGCACGTAAAAGAGAATAGTACAATAATTAGAGCTATATAATAGTCAGAATTAGAACTACTAAGTGGAATTGACTTAACGATAGTTTTTTTTTTTTTTTTTTACCGTAAGGGAACTTCACTCATTTTCAAGGAGTGTACATACTTAGAGTCGCTTTCCAAAGTTTTGTACTGTCCTTGTCGTCATGAAAGGAGATTGTTGAATTAATATATATTTACCCGGGTTCATGTCACATTCTGTTACATTTTTAACGTTGTATCTTTCCTTACCGTTGTCCGAAGCTACATTTGTTTTTAAAGAGGAAAGATATTTTATTTTACTTCTCATTATTTTTAGAAGCAAATTCCTCCCAGTCTTGTGTTTTCAACCCATGGATGAGTACATTATATCCACATAGCGTTGCTTTTTTTTTCTTTCAAATAATTAATAAATTTTGTATGCGTATAATTCTTTTTTGTTTTCCAACAAACATTTTCTAATGGTTTCCAGGACATTTGTTTCAAGCGGTTTCAAATTTTTTCTTGTTATTCACCACTTTATTCCACGAATTGTTATTCATGAGAATGGAGTTTTCATGGCTGTAATCTAGTATTTCATGGCTTAATCTGATATATTCGTAGACATGGAATTTCCTTAGGAAATTAATTCGCCTCTCTACATATGGATTTTTTTTTCTTAACATCCACTAAAATAACACGATGGCGACCCCATAGCAGAAAGTTCTTGGTCAGTCTGCGACAGATATCATTGTGCCACAAAATAATCTGCGGGTGGTCACTGTCCAAGATAACTACTAAATGTGTAAAACAATAAAAATTATGCAGACGTATCTTTCTACCCAAAAAAATGCCTAACCTAGGTACTACAGCAATTGAAATGTTAATTAGAACCAAGAACATTCTGGTCCTCTGTATCTGGAATTTTACCAATATCTTCAAGCTGAAATGCAGATTTAGGGAATCAAATGATATTTAACAACAATAAAGAGCGCAGAGACATCACTAGGAAAAAATTGTCATAAGAGGAGAAATTTTCGCTTCGTTGTAATTCCGTTTTCGGAACATTTTTCTCCATTTCCCATCTCCAATGCAAACATTTATGTAATTAAATGATGATTAAACAATAATACAGAAGCACAGTGGGTGGAGGGTTATTAGAGGGAGAAATTTTTGCTCCATACAACTTTGGTTATCAGAAAATTTTCCTCCATTTTCTATAATTAGAGGGAGAAAGTTTTGCTCCGTACAACTTGGTTTTCAGAAATTTTCCCTCCATTTTCAATCTTAAATACAAACATTTATCTAATAAAATGATATTTAATGCCCATATAGGGCTGAGGGAATATCACAAGAAAAAGAATTGAAGATTATTGGGTTCCGTCAAACTTTCATTTTCATAAATTGTTGGCCTCTAGTTTCAAACCAAACCACAAATATTTATGCAATAAAATGATAGGCCTATTTAACAACAATATGAGATAATTCCCTCTTCAAGCATCGAGGGAACGTCGGGAGAAAAAAATTAAGATTAGAAGAGAAATCCTCACTCCGCCTAACTTTCGTTTTCGGAAATTTTAAAAGGCGGAAAACTTGCATCTGTGATAGTCTGCAAGATGGTTTAATAGGGTTCTGGGGATATCATTTCTGTCTGCAGGGCCAGAAATGATATCCCCAGAACCCTATTAAACCATCTTGTGTCGGCCGTCGCCGCGATTCTGTTATGAGGATCATACATGAGATTCTTCTGCAATTTCCGGAAATCCGCTTTTTTCGTCATCATTTGGGTCATTCTCGAGATCGATGCAGAACTAAAGAAATTTTTTTGGGGGGGGGGGGGGGGGTCGTTTTCCGTCTGGAGACGATATCTCATTTTTCAAAACTTGCGAAAACGGAAGTTTAAACGCAGTGATGATTTTTCCCGTAATCGTAATATTTTTTTACTTACGACGTTGCCTGTGTCCAGTATTGTTAAATATCGTTTTAGTGCATTAATGTTTGTATTCCATCATGAAATTGTGGGCAACGATTTCCGAAAACGGGAGTACAGAATGGCGCAAAGATTTCTCAATAGTATTTTCAGGCATGAGTTTCTTCTGTGAATTCGAAGAATTCTGCCATTTCCGTTATCATTTTTGGGTATCCTTGAGAACAATGCACAACTGAATGGCTATTGTTTTGGGGGATAGTGGGGGATAGAGATTCGTTTTCCATTTGAGGATGGAATTGAGCCCTTCGAAACTTTGAAAACGGAAGTTAGACGAAGCGAAGATTTCTCCAGTAATTTTTTTTTTTTTTTTTTTTTTTTGTGATGCCATGTTCCTTTTGCCCAGTATTATTCTTATATATGCTTTTATTCCAAAAGTACTGCATTTCAGCTTAAAAATTTAGGGAAGTTTCTGAAATCCGAAGCAGGTCGAAGTGAATATTTCTCCTTGTAATGGTATTTTTTTTTCTTCCTGCGATGTTCTTACTATCCAGTGTTGTTTTTAAATGTTACTTTCCCCCATAAATGTTTGCACTTCAGCTTGATAAGGGAGTTGAAATTTTCCAAAAACGGAAGTGACGAAGTTTGAAAATTTGTTAGAATCGATGCACGGTGTCAGAAAGTATTCATATTCTGAAAATTACGCCATTTATTTAAAGTAGTGAAAGCTTTGATATCTTGCATTCATGGTCCTCAGGCTGAAATTTCTTTCATCATGATGTCTAAATTATTGTCATCTGAGGGAACAAAAGGAAATAAAAATAATCAGAAAAGTGAGGAAGAAATTTGAAGAGAATGATATCAGCAGAGAGAAAAATTAAGCAAAGATTGCTGTGCAGCTGCAGAGTCAACAAAAGACAAATACGGCCATGTAACTTACTGAGAAGAAAGCAACACAAGAGGAAAATAAAGCTGATGTTCTAGCAAGTACAAAAAAGAGAAAAAAAAAACCCCAACAGTTGTGTGCTCTAAATAACTACATAAATAAATTAGAGTGAACAAAGACATCTTGCTTATGCTGTGTTATACTGTATACACACTTTTTCGTCGCACGGTCTGATTTTTCACCCGGTTAAAAAGTTCAGCTTTTTTGTTCCGTGGTCGGTCTCATGTATGTAGGATGAGTAGAAAATGAATCTTCGATGTATGTCAGCCGTTGCCGCGATTCTGCCATGGGAACGAATACAAAATAAATCTGCGATGTACGTCACCGCGATTCTTCTACGGGAATGAGTACAAAATAAACCTACGATGTACTTCTCCGCGATTCTTCTACGGGGATGAGTACAAAATAAATCTGCGACGCACGTTGGCCGTCTTCAGGATTCTTCTACGGGGATGAGTACAAAGTACATCTGCGATGTACGTCACTGCGATTCTTCTATGAGGAAGAGTACAAAATGTGCGATGTATGTCGGCCGTCGCCGTGCTTCGGGGATGAATACAAAATAAACCTGCGATGTACGTCGCCCGTCGCCACGATTCTTCTACGAGGACGAGTACAAAATAAATCTACAATGTACATCGGCCGTCGCCGCGAATCTGCTACGGGGATCAGTACAAAATAATTCTGCAGCCTACGTCGTCCCTCGCGAGAAAAAAATAAAAAAATAACGATTACGAGAGAAATCCTCACTACGTCTAACTTCCGTTTTCGAAAATTTTGGAAGGCGAAAAACTTGCATCTATGATAGGGAGTCTGCAAGATTGTTTTAATAGGGTTCTGGGGATATCGTTTTTGTCTGCAGGACCAAAATAAATCTGTGACGTACGTCAACTAACTGGTACCATGAGAGATGCAGCAAGTGTTGCTTCCACCTGCTGTTGGGGTTGCATTGGTTGCCAGCAATGGGCCACTAGTGGCACTTGCTTGGAGGTCCACAATTCGTGACGGTGCTGTGGGACCATCAATGGCTCGCCAACTGATAGCGCTGCCAGCAACAGACCGCTACTGGGCCGCGAGCGGCAGATTTCAGCCAGCAGTTTCCCAGCACTTAGGTTTTTGCTGGGTAGATTAAGGCGCAATGCTATTAACTTGAGTTGAAACGTAAACGTTATGAATATGGAGACAACGGTTTAAAAATCGTCAAAAAGGCCTAGGCCTAAGGCCTATGAATTAATATTTTGTGCCTAAGTAAAAGCGCTATTTTATTAACTTTATTTGATGTGTAAACGTTATGAACATGACATTGGTGGAGTAAAAACTATTAAAAAGGCCTAGGCCTAGAGACTATAAATTAATATTTCGTACCTAAGTAAACGCCCAATATTATTAACTTGATTTGCTTTGTGAACGTTGTGAATATGACATTGATAGAATAAAAACTGGTAAAAGAGCCTAGGCCTAAGGCCTGTGAATTAATATTTCGTGCTTAACTAAAAGCGCGATATTATTAACTTGATTTGATGTGTAAACGTTGTGAATATGGCATTGATAGAATAAAAACTGTTAAAAAGGCTTAGGCCTGGGGCCTGTGACTTTAATATTCAGTACCTAAGTCAAAAGTGCAATGATATTGACTTGATTTGATACGTAAACATTATGAATATGGAGTCAGCGGATTAAAAGCTTTTAAAAAGGCAAAGGTGTAGTGCGTATGAATTAAGTAAAAGAAAAATATTACAAACTTGACATGTTATGTAAATATTTAGTGCCTAAGTAAAAGTGCAGCGTTATTAAAAAAATCCCACCTTGTCGTCCTTTTCTGAACACGGCAATTCTCGCTTGTCTTACACAGAACGTTTTCTCGACATTTGTTTGGAGTTCCTAATTCAGTTTTCAATATAGGCCGAGAAATGGCAATCTTTACATCCCCCTCCCCTGTTGAACTTTTGTGGCCAGATGCCCCAAGTACAGACCTCAGCGCAAGTCACATTTCTCACTATTTGTCACCTTTTTTTAAATTTGTTAAATTTGTCACTTTTTGTTACCTTTTTTAAAATTCTGTCACTATTCTCACCTTTTTCTTAAGTGTGCCCACATTTTTTTTCAATTTAGCTATAGTTTTGCATTGTTGTTTTTTATATCTAGGGGATTTTTTGTCAGACGAAAAAAGAAATCCTGAAACAAAAATACGTTGTTTTGTTAAACACCCATTCCTGTTGAACACACATGTGGGTGGGGTCACGAGTTGTAAACGCGACTCACCAGCCACCGCAGCAGCGAGAGCGAGCTTTGTAAGGAAGAAAGAGCGGAGCTCCGGCAAGAGGCAGTGACGCCCACAGCAGCCGGCGGGTTCTCTCAAAGATTTTTTCGAGTGGGATAAAAATGAAAAAGTTTATCTCCGTGGACTTTTCATGAAAATCTCTGAAATTTTGATCAACGCCATAAATCTCTAATAGGAATGAGCTCTCCAAATTTCGCGTAAATCAATTAAAAACTTTTTAAACGGGCCATAATTTTTTTTATTTGCTCTTTATCATGTGGCTGGCATGACCAGAATTCGTAATTGGCATCTTACGGCTGATTTAACAAGTTAGTAAAATCATGCAGTGCATTGATTATAATATGCTTTCCAACATACCAGAAATTATTACTCAAGTTATTACTCAAGTTATGAGGATAATGGCTGTTGGGATAAATCTCGCTCCTGTGCCCTGACCTTTGATCCCACTTCAATGATAATCAACAGAACCGGTTCAGTATACCTCCGAAATAACATGATAAAGTTTTGTCGCAATAGAAGCATTTTTACGTAAGTTATGATGCATAAGGGCTATGGAATAGATCCCGCTCCTGTGTCCTAACCTTTGACCCCATTTCTCCCATTTTTAATAGGATTCGTCCCCAGGCAGGCCCCTACAACACACTAACATTTCATCCAAATCGAAGCATTTTTACGTAGGTTATGACACATAACGGCGATGGAAGTGATTCCGCTCTTATGTCCTGGCCTTTGACCCCATTTCGCCCATTTTTAATAGGGGTTGTCCCCAGGTGGTCCCCTACGGGTAATTACGCGTCAAATCAACCAGTGACTGTTGCTGGACATTTTTAAATATTTTTTATATTTTGACAATATTCCCAATATATTAACACTTCAAAAAAAAAAAAAAAAAGAAAAATTATAAGTCATTTTTATTCTGGCGGCCATTTTTCTTCGGCTTCCCATGGCGTTTTTGACCAAAATCATTGTTTACGTAAAATTTAATAACTTCTTTACTACTAGAGCTATCATGTTCAAATAAAGATCATTCTTTTTTACATGAAATGTTCTACGGTTTTGACCAAGAATGCTTTAGCTACACCTCTTGTGAAAAGATATGAAATGGCCCTTACAAAATGTTTAATAATTTCGCTCAAATTGCTGATTTCAGGCACAATTTTTTTAAGAATGGTAAGAGTCTCATATTTCGGACTTTGTATGTTTACATGTATCTAGTTGGACTATTAATTCACAAAATTTGAAACTTGAGACTGTAGTCCTTTTTTTCTATAGACCTCCAAACATAGTCCGAACCTTAAAAGTGTCACTTTTTTTAGGCCTAATATCTCAAGAAGGACAGCTCCTAAAATTCTAATATTTTTACACAGCAATGTGGTCTTAGGGGTAAACCTGCAGTAAAAATTTCAACTTGTGGACACGAAGTTTTAACGCTGTGCTACATCAAAATAACGGAAAAATACGACCATTTTTATTTGCGAACTTGTGAGCCAGTTGCTTTTAAATCATCTTAAATATGTAAGGAAAATTGTAAATGGTACAGTAACATTTTATTATTCATTGAAATAAAGAAATATTAAAAAAAACACAAAGACAAGCAGCAAAATAAATTTACCTGATTTTGAGTGCATGATTTACAATCGTCCATAAACATATATGTAGTTATAGACAGTAATATAAAATTTTTTGTCATATATATTTTTTTTAGATGTTCATGTGATTTCCTGTTGGAGGTAGCATAATTCCTGTCACTACATGTCCAGATGAGTCATTGTTTTTGTATCATGTTCAATTCTTGTTAAGCTTTTAAGACCTATTAAGCTTTTAAGCTACCTGTTAAGACCTGTACATTTAATGCAGCTATATATACCACCACCCTCATTCTTGTCCCAGAGTGATGTTTCCTTTGTGACTGGCAAGTAGTTCAAATGTGACTTTGTGATATACCTGCAAATAAGTGTATTTGTGCCAAATCAAAATGGAATGCTCTGTTGGTGTATATGTCAATGAAGAATGCCATAAATGTGATTATGGATCTGTGACTGAGGATTTATGTAGTGTAAGTGATTTACCACAGAATGAACAAAATGTATTAAAATTAAGGGTGTCTAGTGATATTGAAACTATTTGTAAATATCATCAACATAAATATCTTGCAAACTATCACCACATATTTGGAAGAAAATGTTGCAACCCCATGAAAATACATACAATACCAATCAAAAAGGGCCTAAGGGAAATTCTTTATGAGCATATGAATAAACCAAAAAATAAAAAAATATTTCAGTGGATCATGTGCCAAGTCAGTCATTATGCATAACCTGTATTTCAAAATTATTTGGTATTTGTACAACCTAAATCATGTGAAACGGTAATGGAGAATTTTTGCGATCCATCTGAGGAATTAAATACAGTAAATTTAGTGTGCAACTCGTTAAATTTATCTCCAGTTACAAAAATTACAAAATTGAATAAAAATCAAAGACCTCATGCATTATTAAAAAAACCTGGAAAAATTACTGAATCTTTAAAAAGGAAATTAGAAAATTATTTTAGTGAGTGTATGCATACAACCTCCTGCATTGCTTCTACTAATGAAAATGATACTTTAATAAATCTGCTGAAAGAAAAATGTTCAGTGGCTAATAAACAAGAAAAAATCAAAATAATTAGTTTGCTTCCAAATTCTTGGTCAAACAAAAAATATGTGAGGAATTTGGAGTAACAGACCATTTAGTTAGGTTAACATGAAATTTAATGAAATCACAAGGAATACTTCCTGATCTTTCAAAAAGAAAATTGAAAACATTAAGTGGAGACATTGCTAATGCAGTAGAACATTTTTACGAAGACGATGAAAATAGCAGGATTTGTCCTGGCCAAAACGATTGTGTATCTGTCAGAATTAACAATGGAAAGTTACAGAAACAAAAGGTTAATGTCGTGCAATTTAAATGCGTTATATGCTTTATTTAAAGAAAAATATCCCAAACACAAGATTGGGCGGTCAATGTTCTGCTCCCTAATACCAAAATGGTGCATTCTACCCAGAGCTGCAGGCACCCATGTTGTTTGTGTTTGTAAATATCACTAAAACATTAAACTTATGATAGATGGTGCCAAATTAAAGGCAAACTATAAAGCCTTACTCAATCTTCTTGTTTGTGATCTGAATAATGAGGATTGCATGTTTGACAAGTGCACAGATTGTCCGGGTGGACAATATATACAGGAAATGTTATCAAGTGAAATAGATGAACTGCCGGATGAAATAAGTTTCAAACAGTGGGTCAATACAGACAGAGCTGAACTGGTTACAGTTGTCCAGCAAATAGATGCATTTGTGGATACTTTAAGTGAAAAATTATTGTTATTAAAAAAACACCATTTTGTGTCAAAGATTCAGGGACAATATTTAAGAACGAAAAAAGATAACCTTAGCCAGTCAGAGTGTGTAGTACTTGCAGACTTTTCAGAAAATTTCACCTTTACAGTACAGGATGGAATCCAGAGTTATCACTGGGTTAACCAACAAGCCACGGTTGATCCATTCGTTTATTACTACAAATTAGGAGAAGTTGTTAAGTGCAGAAGTCTTTGTATTATAAGTGATCATATGGAGCACAACACAGCTGCTTTCCATGTATTCCAGGGCCATCTAATTTCCGACATAAAAAAAGTTGCACCTTCAGTGAAGAAATTTATTTATTTCAATGATGGTGCTGCCAGCCAATATAAAAATAAAAAGAACTTCGTTAACATTTGCAAACATTTTGACGATTTTGGACTTGAAGTCGAATGGAATTTCTTTGCTATATCCCACGGCAAAAATGCTAGTGATGGAATAGGTGGTACTACAAAAAGAGAAGTAGTTTGCAAAGAACATATACAGACCAAATTTTAACACCACAGGATATGTATAAATATTGCTCCGAAAAAATTACTGGGATTGCATACATTTATGTATCAACTGATGAGGTACAATCAAAGTATGCAAGACTCAAAGCAAGATTTGCAAATGCCGAAACAGTAACACACACAAGAGATTATCATAGAATAGTTCCTCTCGATTCATCTCAAATAAGATGCTTTAAAACATCCCAAACATCAGAATTTGAAGACGTGTATTAGTGTCCTCAATCACATCTCATCAAATATTTTCATTCCATAAAAATGACTATGTTGCCTGTGTTTATGATAAAAAATGGTAGATTGGAAAGATTCAAGACATCAGTGAAGAAAACAATGATATGCAAATTCACTTTTTCCATCCACATGAGCCATGAACATCCTTTCAGTTGTCATTTCCACAGCACATTGTATGGGTTCCCATAAGCCATATCTTACAAAAACTAACTCCAATGGACGTGCCGACAGTGACTGGCCGTTCTTACAATATCGCGGAAACATTGTGTAATAACATTTCTCAAGCAATGAATTTATTTATTTCTCAGTACAACTAGAACATCAATAGAACTGTAAGTAACTTATTTTTTCATAGTTATTGTAATTTAATGTGTTAATGTTATTGTTTATACTGTAGTAACACATATATGTAAAATGAACATTTGTAAACCATGCACTCAAAATCAGGTAAATTTATTTTGCTACTTGTCTGATTTGTGTTTTTTTAATGTTTTTTTATTTCAATGAATAATAAAATGTTACTGTACCATTTATAATTTTCCTTACATATTTAAGATGACTTAAAAGCAACTCTGGCTCACAAGTTCGCAAATTAAATGGTCGTATTTTTCCGTTATTTTGATGTAGTACAGCCTTAAAACTACTTGCATCTACAAGTTGAAATTTTTACTGCACGTTTACCCCTAAGACCACATTGCTGTGTAAAAATATTAGAATTTTAGGAGCTGTCCCTTTTGAGATATTAGGCCTAAAAAAGTGACGCTTTTAAGGTTCGGACTATGTTTGGAGGTCTATAGAAAAAAAAGGACTACAGTCTCAAGTTTCAAATTTTGTGAATTAATAGTCCAACTAGATACATGTAAACATACAAAGTCTGAAGTATGAGACTCTTACCATTCTTAAAAAAAATTATGCCTGAAATCAGCAATTTGAGCGAAATTTTTAATTATTTTGTAAGGGCCATTTCATATCTTTTCACAAGAGGTAGCTAAAGCATTCGTGGTCAAAACTGTAGAACATTTCATGTAAAAAAGAAATATCTTTATTTGAACATGATAGCTCTAGTAGTAAAGAAGTTATTAAATTTTACGTAAACGATGATTTTGGTCAAAAACGTCATGTGAAGCCGAAGAAAAATGGCCGCCAGAATAAAAATAAGACTTATAAAAAATTTTATTTTTTATTTTTGAAGTGTTAATATATTGGGAATATTGTATGCAAAATATAAAAAATATTTAAAAATGTCGAGCAACAATTTAATTCGTTATTGGTTGATTTCACATGAAATGACTCCTACCACATACTAAAATTTCCTCGAAATCGAACCTTTTTTACGTTAGTTATGACGCATAAGAGCAGTGGAATAGATCCTGCTCCTATGTCTTGACCTTTGACCCCATCTCATTCACTTTCAATAGGGTTCCTTCCCAGGTGGTCCCCTACCACATACTAAAATTTCATCGAAATCGAACGATTTTTATGCGAGTTATCGGGCAGATGGGCATATGCACACAATGCGTGACGTAATGAGGCAGATGGGAATCGCGACCATCTGCTCGAAAGAGTGCGACGTCATAAAACTGTAATAGGATCCACACAGAATGCGTGACGTAATGAGACAGATGGTGTGACTGCGCGCCAACATCTGATGGGACGACGCCATGACACCACACTAAAAACGTGGTAATTCGGGGTGGTTATTTAACTCACTAAATGAATTTTCCTGAAGTCTAGATCAAGCTAAATCGATTTCTAGTACCAGAAAACGGTAGGTTAACGACTTTCTTCAAAATCCTTAGAGCCGTTTTCAAAATAAAATTTTCATGGATACAAGAATTGCTCCTTTAAGGTGGACGTCAAGTAATTTTGCTTCCTATGATTCCAACGGAAAAACTTCTGTACACGTTTTCTTCACAATTAATGTGTTCCCAAGGATGAAAATTTGAATATCGATTAAAATAGCTTCATTTTATAACATGGAATACTTAATATTTTCTAAAACATAACCATAATTATGCAATCCAACATTTGTCTATTGACGTCATCAAAGTGCAGGTCGCACCATCTTTTTTCTAGTTTCAACACCACCAAAGGAAACGTTATTGTTTTTTAATTTAATTATGGTTATGTTTTAGAAAATGTTAAGTATTCCAAGTTATAATATGAAGTTATTCTAATCGATGTTCAAATTTCCATCCTTGGGGACACATTAATTCTGAAGGAAATGTGTTGAAAAGTTTTTCCATTGGAAATACAGGAAGCAAAATTACTTGACGTCCACCTTAATAGTATGGGATAAGGGTGTGGAATGTATCCTGATCCTATGTCCTGACCTTTGACCCCATTTGTCCCATTTTCAATAGGGTTCCTCTCCAGGTGTCCCCTACCACATACTAAAATTTCATTGAAATCGAACCATTTTTACGCACGTTATGATGCATAAAGGCAATGGAATGCATCCTGCTCCTATGTCCTGACCTTTGACCCCACTTCACCCATTTTCAATAGGGTTCATCCCCAGGCGGTCTCCTACCACATACTAAAATTTCATTGAAATCGAACCATATTTATGCACGTTATGAAGCATAAGGGCAATGGAATGGATCATGCTCCTATGTCGTGACCTTTAACCCCATTTATCCCATTTTCAATAGGGTTCGTTCCCAGAGGTCCCCTACCACATACTAAAATTTCATCGAAATCGAACCATTGAGTTATCGTGCCGACAGACGGACGGAAAAAGCTGGAGCATATACGCTTCTTCAACCTATGGTTGGAAAGCGTAAAGAACGTTTTTTGCCAATTTACTTGAAATTTTTAAGGTCATCTCCTAGCCAATTATAGTATATGCACAAATTTCAGCCAGTTACTTGAAGAATTCGGAAAAATAGTTTTCTTAATTTTTTTAGAACATCATTTGTAAAAAAAGATCGTGCTTATGTTATCGGTTTGTCCGTCCGTCTGTAGACACGATATCTCTGCAACTATTAGTCCGATTTGGAAAATTCATTTTGCATTGGAAAGCTTGAAATATACCGTTCATTTCGGCTTTTTTTTTACAATGTACAATTTCACTGCTAGAGGGCGTAAATGCAGATGATATCGAATTCAAAAATACATTTTATTCCACATATTTGCTTCTAAACATCTGATTGAAAAAATTCTTACATCTTTCGATTCCCTTTATGTCGAAGAGTATTTAGGAACAGTTGCTTTTTCAAATTACGCATAGAATTTCCGCTAGGGTCGTAAAAGGAAATTACGTTTTTCCCTATATCTCTTCTTCTACAACTCCAATTTGAAAAACGTTTTCTTTAGGGGATACAGCTCCTGATGAAAAATCTTTTGCATATAATTTCTAATTTTTGGTAAAGAATATTTTGGCCTCCAGGGGGCGTAACTGTTAACTTTTGCTTCTGATGTATTTGCCATAAAATCTGAGCTTCTAAAATCTCGATTGAAAAAAATCTTTCGTGTACTGATGCCACTTACGTCGATAAACCTTTTCGGAGTATTTTCTTTTAAAAATATTCCAGGGTTTCTCCGCCAGGGGGTGTAGACGTATATCTTATTTTTGTCAATATCTCAGCTTCTAATGGTCCGATTTGAAAAATTCTTTCTTTATTAGATAGTTTCCGGTGTGACATGTTTTTCATATAATTTCAAAATTTTCAAGTAATTCATAGACTTTTCGCTAGGGGGTGTAAAGGTAAATTGCGTTTCCTTTATATCTTTGCTTCTAAATCTCCGATTTGAAAATTTCTTTCAGCAGCGGATACGGCTCCTGATGGGAAATCCTTTGCACATAATTTTAAATTTTTGTAAAAAATGGTTTGGCCACCAGGGGGGCGTAAGTCTTAATTTCTGCTTCCGATGTATTTCCAGCAAAATATGAGTTTCTAAAATCTCAATTGAAAAAAAGTCATTTGTGGACCGATATTACTCATGTTGATAAACCTTTTAGGAACATTTTCTTCTTAAAATAATTCATGGTTTCTACACCAGGGGGCGTAGATATGTCTTTTTTTTTTGTCAATATCTTCTACTTCTAGGAGTCCGATTTGAAAAATTTCTTCTTTGTTGGATAGTGTTTCCGATGCGAAATGATTTGAAAAATTAGGCGTCCGATTTGAAAAATTTCTTTGTTGATAGTGTTTCCGATGAGAAATGTTTTTCCTATAAATTCAAAATTTTCAAGTAAATCATAGACTTTCCGCTATGGGGCGCAAAGGTGAATTGCGTTTTTTGCGCTATTTCTGCTTCTAAAACTCAGATTTGAAAAATTATTTCTGTATCGCATACAACACCTGATGGAAAATATTTTTCATATAATTTCTAATGTTTGATAAAGAATGGTTTGACCACCAGGCGGCATAAGTGTTAATTTCTGCTTCTGATGTATTTGCAGCAAAATCTGGGCTCCTGGAAACTCAACTAAAATTTTTTTTTTCTTGGACTGATACCGCTCATATGGAAATTTTTTTGCGAATTCTTTCTTCCTAAAATAATGCATGGTTTTTCCACCAGGGGGCGTAAAGTCACATCTTATTTTTATCGATAACTCTTTTTCTAAGTGTCCGATTTGAAAAATTCTTTCTGTGTTGGAGAGCGTTTCCGGTGCGAAATGTTTCTCATATAAATTCATATTTTTCTTAATGCACAAGCTTGCAACCAGAAGGCATAAGCTCACGATTCCGTTTACAGCAATGTCTGAGGGATTAAAAACCCGATTGAAAAACTTCTTTCTTCCGTCAGATACCATTGTTTTCCATACCGGTTCCATTGACTTTGAATAGCTTTGATAAATTTAATTTGTGTCAGAATGGATTAAAAAGACGTGCTAATTACACCCGAAAATTCTGTGTCATCTTTCTTGTTTTATCTAGTCCTGCCATGGGGAAAACTAAAGCGAGGCGGCGCTGTTGCTGGGAGCCAAGGAAGGGAGAAAGCCGGCAGTCTTTTCATGCTCTAGTTTTGATTGGTAGCTAGGCATTTTGTGTGTGCCTATATTAGCACGTGGTATGTAAAAAAGTTCGTTCTTATGTTATCGGTTTGTCCGTCCGTCTGTGGACACCACATATCTGCAACCAATTGTCCAATTTCAAAAATTCTTTTTGCATTGGGAAGCTTGAAATGTGAGAATGATGATCCTTTATTTCATTTTTTCCCCCCACCAATCACAATTTTGCCTCCAGAAAGCATAAATGCGGATAATGCCAAATTCAAAATACATTTTATTCCATATATATTTGCTTTTAAACGGCCGATTGAAAAAATTCTTTTACCTTTTGATTCTATTTATGTGGAAGACTATTTTAGGTATGGTCACTTCTTTAAGTTACGCATAGATTCTCCAGTAGGAGCGTAAAAGTAAATTGTTTCTCCCGACATCTCTGCTTCTAAAACTCCGATTCGAAATTTTTTTTTTTTGCAGCGGATGCAGCTCCTAATGGAAAATATTTTTCATGTAATTTCTAATTTTTAGTACTAAATGGTTTGGCCACCAGGGGCGTAAGTGTTAATTTATGCTTCTGATATGTTTGCAGCCTAATTAGGGCTTCTAAAATCTCAATTGAAAAAATTCTTTCGTGCACCGATACTACTCACGTCGATAAATCCCTTTTCAGAATATTTTCTTCTTAAAATATTACATGGTTTCTCCGCCAGGGGGCATAAATGCATATCTTATTTTTGTCAATATCTCAACTTCTGATAGTCCGATTTGAACAATTTCTTCTTTGTTGATAGTTTCCTGCGCAACATGATTTCCATATAATTTCAAAATTTTCAAGTAATTCATTGACTGTCCGCTAGGGGGAGTAAAGGTAAATTGTGCTTTCCCTGATATCTCTGCTTCTAAAACTCTGATTTGAAAAATTCTTCCTGCACCAAATAGAGCTCCTGGTGGGAAATGTTTTGATTGTAATTTCTTATTTTTTTTATAAAATATGGTTTGTCCACCAGGGGCGTAAGAGTTAATTTCTGCTTCGTAGGTATTTTCAGAAAAATCTGAGCTTCTAAAAGCTCGATTGAAAAAATTCTTTCGTGAACTGATATGCTTGTGTTGATAAACATTTGAGAATATTTTCTTCGTAAAACAGCGGAAAGATACAGTCAAAAGCATGTAACGATGCTTCCAAAAAATGAAGATCTTGAAGAAGTCTTAATTTTTTCTTTTTTCTCAGTGCCATCCATATTTTTATTTGCAATTAACATTTTTAATTACGAGGGTTGTACAGAAAGTAATGCAAAAGTGGTCGTAACTTTATTGACTGACAGTGGTCGTTCAATTGCACATGTTGGTAGAGTAACTGTACCTCTATAGTAACCATTTTTCTTCATTGCAGGTAAATAATGCATTCCAAGCAGAAGCAACATGCTATCATTGAGTTTTTGACAAAGGAAGCAAGGGTGCACTCTGTCCGACATCCACAGAAGGCTACAGAATGTTTACAGAGATGACACTATTGACAAGAGCAATGTGCACAGATGGATAAAGAAGTTTAAAAAAAGAGGAAACCAGCATTGACGACAAGCCACACAGTGGGAAACCATCATCTGTGACCAGTGACACGAATAGTCAGTGAGTGGAATTGATTCACGCAGAGAAATGAATCACAATCTGTGAGCTTGTTGCACAACTGGACCATGGTCACAATCCCATACAGAAGATGGTGGAAGACTTAAGATATTGGAAAGTGTGTACCTCGGCAGTTGTCACCCGATTTGAAGGAGAGAACGGTGGAAGTCTGCTCTGATTTGCTGGAAGCGTTTGAAGCCAAGAAGACATGTTTTTTTCCTGATCTGGTGACAGGGAATGAAACATGGGTGTATCTTTATCATCCGGAATACTGGAATAAAGAATCAATCCATGGAATGGTGTCACACCTTCTTACCAATGCCTAAGAAGTTCAAGAGCCAGCAATCAGCTCAGAAAGTCATGGTGACTGTTTTTGGGATGACAGGGGTGTCATTCTTGATTTTCTGGTACGTGGCCATACTGTGTCCAGCAAGTGGTACATTGAGACACTCAAGAAGCTTAGATAAGCCATAAGAAGGAAGAGAATGAACAAGAATCTGAAAAGGATCCACATTCACCATGACAATGCAAGACCACATACATCTTTGGGAACAAATCAGGTGATCAGCAAATTAGGCTGGTCAGTGGTTCCCCATCCACTATACAGCCGCACTGTGGCATCGTCCAACTTCCACCTGTTCGGTCCAATGAAGAACAGTCTCCGGGGACAATGATTTGATGGCACAGATGAGATGAAAGTGGCTGTGAAGAAGTGCACACCTGAATTTTTTCAGAGGATTCGAGAGTTGGGTTCAACGATGTTGCAAATGCATCGCTTGTGATGGAGACTGTTGTGTTACTCTACCAACATGTGCAATTTGAACGTTAATAAAAAAGTTATGTCCACTCAGTCAATAAAAAAGTTATGTCCACTTTTGCATTACTTTCGGCACAACTCTCATATTATTTTAACTTTTATGCGAACTAGTAGAATTTTATTCAATTTTTTTTTTCACTTTCTGTTTTATTTTTGGCGGAAGTGCAGAAATTTGAATTGACCCCCCCGCCTATGAAAGTTTGGCGGACGCAATCTTATATAAAATATTTAGATTTAGTAAAAGTTCTGGTGTTTGTGTTGAAACCCAACCGGGCATGGTTATTGCATGGTAGTGTTGGGTGAGGAGGGTCTGGGTGTGTCCAGGGCAGACTTTAATGGGAACTATTCCCTCCCCCTATTCATGTAAGGATGTCGAAGGAAAACACTGGAAAACCAGTGGACAGGGTAGTCAGCCACGGGAATCAAACCCATCATCTCTTATTCCCAACTGGTTCTTGAAAAATATACCACCAAAACTTGCTTACCACGTGACCTGGGGGTGGTCAGCGAAGTTGTGGAATTGCTTTCTTCATGTGAATCGGCATCATTTTAAATATAAGCTGCAAAAACAAAATTTCTGTTGAAAAATGCAGGAATAGTGGGCAAATCTTTTCCGGTAATGTTTTTAATTTTAGCATCATCATCGCAGTGTTCAAAATATTGCATAAATAGCAGTAAAATCCCCTCTTTTTATTAGGATTTTAAACTTCAAAAAATAAATGAGTAAAGAAATTGTGGATTCGTGTTTGTATTTTCAGAATTGTAGGAGTTCAGGGTGTCTACTATCATGAAAAAGGCACGAATTCAGAAAAGGGTAATAAAAGTCAAGAAAAAGTCACAAATTTTGCTTTGGGGTCATGAATTTTTTTTTATATTTAGTAATTGTTCATTTTCTGGTGACAATCTGAGTAATTCTCCATGCACCAACCACATAAGACATAAATGTGGTTTCCATATAATGGTACAAGAGTTTTAAAAAAAGGGGGTACTTGTGCTCTCCTGTGTGCAAAGAACTGTTAAAGGAAAAAATGTTTTAGCATAGAAATATTTGTGTAAATGTTGTTTGCAAAATGTTATGGTCAATTTAGCAATTTAAATTATACTGCTTATAGAGTCATTGACATTTTCAAATATAAATGTTGAAGAAAGGTGTGTAATGAAATTGTTTAGCACAATGTTGAGTATTTCAACTTACTTCAGGCGTAGTCAAAGTTTGATGAGTCAGATTTTTGTTACTAGCAGAAGGCCAGGAGTGTACTTTTTCCGTAGAAAAAATGGGAAGCAGAGTGTCTCCCATCTTTAATATATGTACGTATCCACACATGCATGCATACTTGGACACACATGCACATACACACATACATGACTTTTAAAAACCATCCTGAAAATTGTTAATTGGTCATGAAATTGCATTTTCCAAATTTGGTAGACACCCTGGAGTTTTATGCTTTCCTAAATCTACATTTCTTGCTAATTGCAATTACAAAATCAAATTTCCTGTCATAGACTCTGTCGACTCATTATGGATTTCACTTAAAAGCACCCTGTACATATAGAGCCTTTATATAATGTAGAGAAAAAAATCTGCTTTTCAATTTTACTCATTATACCTTTATGAGACAGTAAAGTTGAAAATGATTGAAACTTCATAATGTTGACATTAAAAAGCATGTCAGTTTCGCTAACCCAACAACCAAATATAGAGAAACCACCAGCACATCAGTCCCAGATTACTCGCAGATGTGGTAAGTGAGGATATTAAACTTATTGCCATTTAAATACATCGTTAATTTTATATTAGCTTTGTGTTGAACAGTATAGTTCGAATTTATCTGGCGCCATTTTGATTTATAACTAAAATCTTCAGAATTGCATTTTTTATTGCTATGTTGCTCCGTGCTTCCATTTTCGATTGCATTGATGTTTGAAATAGGTATCTAACCAGTGTCAGACTGTAAAACACATCTGCTAACAAATTAAAGGTTTGATGAAATGTGTGTGTATGAGTAGTTTACAAATAAAAATTCATTTAAATCTAACTAAAACAGGCAAATTTGTTGAAACATCGTTGGAAATTGAATTTGTTAATATGATTGTAAGAAAATGCAGGCAGTGGAGAGTTAAAAATGCAAAGCGTTACTGTACTTTTTTAAACATTACATTCATTCTTTATTAGTAGTCTTTCATTATACGTATAAACCTATGGTAGTTTGTATATGTAATCATTTCTAGAGCATACTTATTCTGCTAGTGCAGTATATAAATCGTCAAATGCCATCATGCTGATAAAATAAACTACTGTTTGTGAAAATTGCAACACCATGAAGGAATGATGGTAATCACATGAAACTTACAGGATATGCAGATCAGAGTAGGACATGCAAATGGTTAGAAATGCAGTCATTGCGCATGACTTGGCCCAGCGAGTGCCGCCTGAACAGTCTAGCGAAGGATATAAAGAGAGGGCTGGTTTAGGATACACACCAGTGCATCGTGGAAAGCAAGTTGTGAAAGTGTCTCCAGGATTCAATAATGCTTTGGCGACGACGAAGGGCGCAATATCACCATTCTTCCCTGGCCTGCACGTTCACCGGACATGTCGCCTATTGAACATGTCTGGAATATGGTCACTTGGCAACTGGCCCATCAAAGTCCCCCAGCGGTCAGCACCAGTTATCTATTGCTGTGTATACATGCTGCCTGGCAAGCAATTACCCAGGACACCATCCAACGCCTTTTCGATTAAATGCCAACTCGTCTCGAAGCTCTTATTGCAGCTTGCAGAGGCTTCACAAGATACTGATTTTTGCAGGTAAAAATTGTTGTATTGTTCCGGAAATTAAATCACTTTTGTACAGTCATATCAGTAATGTTTGGTATAAATTTCATTCGAATCGCATGGTTCCTCCTTGGTGTTGTAATTTTCACAAACGGTAGTGTATAAAAAAATATCGAAAGGAATAACCTGCCCATCCAATACATTTTTTTTTTACAACAGATAATCACATTGATTAACATATGTTCTATCACAAAATATAAAGTGAATTGTTCACTGTTGAGCAAAGAATATAGTAAATCCATTCAAAGTGCAAATTATATGTTCTATCCATATATTGTGTGTTTGTGTGTTCTATTGTTTTAAATGGTTTAGCCTGGTTTTCAATTATTTAAGCAGTCACTATTTAGTCACTAAAAAAAAATTGTCACTTTTCTCATTACTTTTTACAATGAAGTCTGTGCTGAGGTCTGTAAGTATGAACCGGCATGAAAATTCAGACAAATAAAAGAGCTCCTTCCCGTCATTAGGTACCTTGGAAAACTGCCAAACCGGAAGACTGCCACACATTCAAAGTGTTCCTTGGAGGAACAGCAATTTGTGCCGGGCCCCTTAATGAAAAACATGTGGCAGTTTTCCTGTGTGGCGGTTTACCGCCAACCAATTCAAAATGTGCGTTGGGTCACACTGCATACAAATTTAAATTTCGACGGGTGTACAAATCTGGTGGGTGTACCTCATATCCCAAACGTGCGTTGGGTCACGGTATACAAAATTAAATTTTCGGCGTGTGCACATCATTTCCCAAAATCAAAGCAGGTCATAATGCTTAAATTTCGAAAATATGGTAGCGATGATTACTAAAGTTGGTGTGCTAAGTGTGCTCAAGTTCAGTTAGCTCGTGTCCAGTGGGCAAATTTCCGAGTGGGCAACTGTCGGGTGGGCATGTGTCCAAGTGGGCAAGTGTCCGGTGGGCATCTTGCCGGTGGGCTTTTGTCCAACACCCGAAGTATTTCACTGTTAAAGAGTACCTCACAAAATATCAGGTAATGTCACCATTTTCAGTGTTAGGATCGCTCAAAAAGAAATAGATCCTCCATGCATATTTGAACACAAAAACAGATAAGTCAGACACAAAAGTTGTAGATGATGACATGGATGTGAGTGATGATGATAATGAAGATGAGGAAGAGATGTTTAGAATCTGTGATAGACATATACAACTGTACTTTAAAGAAACTTGTAGATCAATTGCTGAGATACAGCACAACTTACTAATGGAACCAATACCAGCCAGATACCAGCCAGAAATAGAAGAAACTAAATACCATGGTGTATACTATACTAAAACCTGTTACATCTGGTAAAGTTCGTCCCAGGAAGACACTGTTACTAAGATGCATAAAGTCAAGTTTCTTTGTAAGGTGGAAGTAAATCAATATGATAGGCATAGGAATCCAGATATTGAACATATCAACAAGAGTGTTATCTAGGAAGTAGAAACACTATACTAGTGATCCAATGTATTGGTGTAGGAAATAGACACAAGCGTTTCCAAGATTTTGCACATCAACTAGATGGCTTTTTCAAGGAAGTTAAACAGAAACTCAATAAATTGCCTCAATGATTGCCAATATTTCCTAGGCCAATGAATTGGATCACTAGTATGGTGTTACTATTTCTTACATAATTGGTGTACTGTTCCTCGTTATCAAAGAGTGTTATCTTTTTTGGACCTGTTGGAATAAGTGGAATAACTCTTTTCTACCTATCAAATGAGGAAGAGAAGGATTTAAAGGACGTATAAAAAGTACAGAAAAGAAGTTCAGGAACAACAGAACAGTGGCAACTTTTTAAAGCTATAGTATATATTTCAGCTACCTTCTTATGATAGAAACAAAGATTCTAAGCATATATGTTACCAATTGTCGCTTGTAAAAATTATTAAAGCCTATAAAGAGTATTATTTGAACATACGTCTGTGTAAAATAATAAAATTTCTAGTATTATCTATTTTGTCATTGAAGTATTTGTTAGGTTACCTTATTTAGTAATCATATTGCAAGTGTTCACTATAACTCTTACATATGTCATTTGGAAAGCATAAAAAATGTCAGATACCTGCATTTATTTTATTTAGAAATCATATTTATTATTTGGTGAATGTTGCAGACTTTCTTATATATTGTGTTCAAGGACATTTGTTACAAACATGATTTTTGACAATTTTATGTTTATTTAGAAAAGCCGAGGTGCAGAAATTTTTCAAAACGTCGGACAAGTGACAAAGATTTTGTACAGTTGATTATTTATTTTTGAAATTGGAATGTAAAATTTTAATTGATAAAACAAGGCATTTGTCTGAAGTTTCAATATATTTTTAAAATTCAGCAAAGAGTTGGTAGTTTTTAAATATTTTGATGTACCAAACAGCTCCTAAAAAAAAAAAAAAAAAAAAAAAAGACAGTTTCCAAAGAACTGATAATGGGATGATGTTACGTGACAATTATACTATCTTCTGACACTAATATTATATTTTTATGACTCTGAAGTTTTGAGATATCATATATACTCGTGTATAGGTAGACTTTTTTAATGAAATATTTAGGTCGAAATTAGGGGTTGAATTATAAACGGAAAATTTTTCTGATAGGTTGAAAACCAAAATTTTGATGCTTTATGGAAATGCGCGTACTTAGTTAGCCCTTTGCGCCATCAGTTCATTTGTAGTTGTATATTTAGTCATTTTCCAGGTGTTACTGGTACAGAAGAAAGTTATTGCTAAGAATTTTCTTGATTTTATATGTAAGAGTTTTTTTTTTTTTATTCATTAGTAGAAAAACTCATTTCGCAAAGTCCATTTTAGATCTGTCGATATGGCTTGACTGCCCCACTGGTAAATCACCCAGAGGAAAGAGGTGAACACATCAGCCAGTAGTTTAAGTTGCACCGTGCCGTGACCTATGACAGTGCTCAATTCTCGACGGGGGGATGAAGAGGGAAAAGAACAGACTATTGAAAAAGGAGACCACTGCCCCTGCTTAGCGACGGCAGAGAAGAGAGGTGTGACAATCTACAGAACAGCAGTAACTTGATCAATGCATCCCGAAAACGAAAGTGTTTAAACTTGGCCGATCGCTCAGAATAACATTGCCACTGATAGTAAAAAAGCACATTAGTTTAACAACCTACTTACGTTTGTTATTAAATTGAGTGTGTCCCCGGCTCTAAAAATAAAAAAAACAGTAACCTTATCTGAAGACTCAGAGCGAGCAAAAAGGATTGCATCTTTACTGAATGGGGCGATGTTTGGTTTTGTCACTAACATGGTGGAGAGGGGAGGGGGATGAAACTCGGAAGTAGATAAACGACCTCTCTGTCAATCACCCACTCGTCCAGCTCAGCAGTCGACCGACAGCTGCTACGCTGCACAGGGTAGTGGAAGAAAATTTTATAGGACAAATTTTCTTAAATTTTTCAAATAGCTGTGTGCAAATTTTACAGTGTCCACAATACATCAAAATAAGGATTCATTTTAAATTTTGAAGAGATCTATTGAAAACTTCAAAAGTTACACATTTATTTTTTACGGCATGCATATTCTTTATGGGATAAAAAACCTATCAATTTGACATCAAGACCTATTTGCGCTTTCCAAATATGTTTCAGGAAGTGTTTTTTCTTTTCTTTTTAAATAACGATGTGCCTTACGATGTTTGGTAAATGCATCACGATTTGTTTGCTACGGGAACAAATGCTTTACTCTCCATGAATGAAGTAACTGCAGAAAACTCACTCGTAAAAAGTGGAAGAAACGGGGGAGGGGGAAGGACAATGTGCAAAAGTGGGTTCATATACTGTTAAAGTGTGTAACCTTCCCCTGGAAACTCTAACCAGGGTGGTGAGCCCTATCATCTTCCAAGAATTGTGCCTCAATTCCACCCACATTTTGCGGGAAACTGCCGCAAGCAACATTGTGAGAGCCAGAGCTACAACAATAAATAGTAGGTTCACATTTCCGCATGCGGGCGCAGGCCTCGGAAAAGAATTTTTTCTTTTTTTAATACACAAGGATAGGTAGGTATACAAAAACTGCAGATATTCACATAAAAATCCGGGGGTCGACTTATACACGGGATATACAAAAACTGCAAATATTCAGATAAAAAAGGGGGGGGGTCGACCTATACATGAGTTATATATGGTATATAGTTTTCTAAAATGGCTAAACTTGCAGGAAATTGGTTTTTTGAGTGAATTTCTGGAAAACCTTCTTAGAGTTGCCATAATTGTTTTGGTATAATATAACTTAGTTACGATGCTAAAACATAATTCACATCAAAAAGTTTGGCACCTGCCTGGTCTGCTGAATTTTAGCTCTAAATTTGTGAAACTTGCTCATAAAACCCCAGTTCTGCTGATCTATTTCCTGCTAACTTCAGTAATTTGCCAAGAAATTATTGCATCCAAATCTTAGTACTAGTACCATTTAAGCCAATAGTGAAAGGTAAACCTTGGCACCTCTCTGAAGTTTTTCATACATTAAATGTACGTTTTGCCATATTTCGGTTATGGCACAAAAAAGTGCCCTTTACCCCCCCCCCCCTTCCCCAAATAGCCATAACTCTCACCAATGAGATAAAATTTTCAAAAATGGTTTTCTGGCGTATAATCAGAACACATAAAAGCTTATTTGGTGCAAATTTCAGCAAAATCAAAAACATCAACTATCCCTGTCCCATTGAAGGTGTACCTTGCATACAAAATATCACTCTTAACAACATACAGGGTTCCTAGGAAAGTACGTTTATCTCCCTCTAACTTTTAAACCGCATATCATACCACCACGGAAGTAACGTGTACTTATAGGAAAGTGACCATGCTCAATCGATTGGACGTGCTTTTATCTCCCCTAGTGGCAAAATACGGAACTTAGCAAAACTAACTCGGCAACCAAGAGAGATACGCAAAAAAGCCCAATTACAAAATGAAAGAGCAGTGTTTAATTAGTACAAAACGACACTTGGTTCAACAGAAACACTTACAGAGAAGACATGTTAAAGTAGTAAACTTTAAATTACACACAAAACAACACAGACTCAACACACAGTTTGTGTAGTACAGGTGCAACTAACCTGGCAAGTAGTCCACTGTACACATTGTTCGAAGTGCGCACCATCAGCGTCGATGCACTTCTGGACTCGGGACAGAAATGCATCTGGAACAGCATGCAGCATCGCAGAGGTTACAGAATTACAGGCCCTGACGATGCGTTCCTTTAAATCTGCTACTCTGGAAGGTTCCGTAGAGTACACTTTATCTTTCAGGTATCCCCAAAATCCCTATCGGTGTTAGGTCTGGTGACCGTGGTGGACATTCCGTACAACCACCGTATCCAATAATATTGTTGCCGAACGTGCGAGATAAGAACGAGCGAACTCTAAAGGTTTTGTGGGAAGGACAGCCGTCATGTTGGAACCATATGCGTGGTAACGTATTCAAAGGAACATCATCCAACCAATCTCTTACTGGACCACATGACATCTGCAAGTAATACTGACCTGTTAAATTTCCCTCAATGAACACAGGTCCAATTACGGATGTTTGTCACATTCCACAACACACATTAAGTGGCCAGCATACTTGATGGCATGCTTGTCTCGTCATGTGTGGATTTCTCACATCCCAGTAGTGGGGGTTCTGGTGATTGATGATCCTGCCCCTTGTAAATGTTGACTCGTCCATCCATAGGATGTTGTACACAAACCACGACTTTTACTGTAAGGTGTTCAAGACAAAGTTACAAAAGTCAATACCGCCTTTGAAGGTCTCCGGGCATCAGGTTTTGCACGACAGCATCACGGTAAGGATGCGCACCATGTTTGTTGAAGATTTGCCACACCTGTGATGCCGATAATCCACACGCACGGCTCACTGCCGTCGTACTACTTCGGGGATTTGCAAGAGCATATCCCAAAACAACTGCAGGATGTACTCGCACACAGGCACCAATGGGACGACCGGAACGATGATGCTCAGTAACGCTTCCTGTTTCTCGCAGGCGCGGGACAACTTTAGCAATTGTCTATGCAGCTGGATGCTGACGAGTGGGAAACCATACTGTATACAACCTCTCAGCTTTTTTTTGCATTCTGCTGACATTCGCCATACAGCAAGACCATATCACAGTACTAGTCATTCGTGAAGATAGCCATCTACTTGCCGACATTATACTCTGATTCACTCCGAATTCCCACCCATCATTTATAGCCATTTGGCTGTCGGATGTCATTTTATGTCGGACTTGAAATTAGCATAACTACGTGTTATATCATGTAACCACTTTTCTGTTGCTGTCGCGTGCTAGCAGCCTGACATCTGACACTTTGTTCGCGTTTTCTTGTCTTTTCTGTGGAACCAAGTGTCGTTTTGTACTAATTAATCACCGCTCTTTCATTTTGTAATTGGACTTTTTTGCGTATCTCTCTTGGTTTCTGAGTTAGTTTTGCTAAGTTCCGTATTTCGCCACTGGGGGTGACACAAGCACGTCCAATCGATTTTGCTTGGTCACTTTCCTATAGATACACGTTACTTCCGTGGTGGTACGATGCACGGTTTAAAAGTTAGAGGGGGGGTAAACGGACTTTCCTAAGAACCCTGTATATACAGCAAAACTTCTGTAACTTGGACCTCAATATGAGACACTAGCTGAAACATTTTCTTCAATTCCTTTCCTTTAGTAAATCAAAGTTTTCAGTGTAGACACAAGAATGCTTACGTAACTCTTTTTTTCGAATATCCTTTTGTTGTTAAATTGATTTTGTACACTCTTCAAAATTTTCAGTTTATCGTTTAAGAATTGACATCATTTGCTCAAAATAGTATAACTATACTAATGATCAGAATTTTTTTTCATAGAATAGAAATAAAAATTTGCAAGCTTTTGCACATCAACCAGATGGCTTTTTCAAGGAAGGTAGACAGCAGTTTGCTGTTTTTTTTTTTTTTTTTTCGTATCTTGAGCTAGGGAATGTAAAACGTGGATTTCTTTTCGGCCTTGCATGTAGTGTAGTTAACAGGCCTTCAACAGGAAAAAACTCATAATTATTGGTTCTTTCATTATCACACATGAAAACCTCCTTATATGGGAAATTAGGGTGGTTTCTTCCTCTATCTAAACACATAAACCACTGTAGGTTTCAACCATAAGCTAAATGATGTTCACCTCTCATTTTGCAGGCTGATACCACACACTCGTCCTGTGAAACATTTTCAGTCTCTCTTTCACACTCTCCCTCTCCCATAAAGAGGGTGTCCATAAACAGGTCTTTTACCCCCTGGGAGGAAGAGTTACACAGGTACAGCAATGAAGCAGTGGTGCGGACTGCCATTTAGTGCGTAACTAACTCCTCATCTAAAATGCATTCACTTCACTTCTGATGTTATTTAATGTGAGTTGTGCAGGTGGTACAAAGTGTATTAAAAATAAAGTTTTCCTACCACTTCCTTTATTTTTTACCGATGCGAGTCATATACTGTACTCCGCTGCCGTATCGACGGAGAGGATTGGAATGATAGTCGAATAAAATTTCCTTTGTGGTACATTTATTTGTGGTTTTGAACTAGGTGCTGCATTTTTTCTGATTAAAGACCAATGAGATAAATGCAACTACGGTGTTATACTTAGTGCAGCGTTATTCTCGGAAAATGTGGTACATGTGTGCAATGAATGGCTACATTGCTATGACCACCTGGTTAATATATTGTTGGGCCACCTTTCGCCGTTAATACTGCTTGAATTTGTCTTGGTATAGGCTCTATCAAATGTCCGTAAGTGGCTTGGGGTATGTTAGCCCAAACGCGAGGAAACCCTCCAGCTGAACAGATTTCATGGTAGCAGATCCAGCTGTCTGATTCCCCTGTTGACTTCATCGCACAAATACTCCATTGGATTGAGATTCAGTGATTGAGGAGACCAGTATAGTAGTGAAAGGTCACTCACCACGATGCTCCTCAAACCATTTGTGTATAATGTGAGCACTGTGACATGGAACCGTGTCCTTCTGGAAGTATCCATGTCCATTGGGATAAACCATCAACATAACTCGATGAACTTGGTCAGTAATATCATTTAAATACCTTTGGGCTGTCTGATGATGTTACTGCTCACGAATCAAAGGGCCCAAACACTCCCTCAAAAACATGCCCTGGTCGATAATGTTGCTTCCACCAGCTTGAAGAGTAGTGATGATCCAAAGTGGGTCTATGCTTTTGTGCTGCTATCTCCATATTCCCACCCTTCCATCAGCATGGTGTAGTTAAAAACATGTTTCATCCTACAACATTACCCTTTTCCACCCATTTTCTATCCAATTCTTGTGTTCCTAGTGAACTAGAGGTGTTTTTCTTGTTCACTGCAGATAGCAATGTCTTATGGACAGGCTGTCTGCTTCTGTAGCCCACATGATACAATATGTGGCAGAGGTTAAAATTCAGGGCAGGATGGCAGGATTCCTGCCGAGAAATTTATACTCTTGCCAAAATAAAGTTGTTAGGCGGGAGTCTCCCACCTTAGAAATTTTAAGAAAAACTATATAAATATATAATGTTGGGCAGGGCTTGACAAATATGTTCTACGTCTAAGAGCCAGCTCCCAAAATTTAGGCGCCTGGTGAAACAAAGTTAATAATACATGAGCAAAAAAACATGTTTGGTTATGATGCTGGAACAAAGAGTGACAAACCATATTTGTCAATTTCTTTTTCTTTTTACCCAAATCACTTATTGCAAAATAAAGTTCCAATTCTTTCAGTAGATGATCTCAAAAAAAAAAAAATTTCAGACTTTGATTTTATTAAAATACTGTTTGTGGATGTCTTATTTTGTACATGTTAATACTAAGTACCATTTTTTTCTTTGTATAATCTGTAGACTGTAAAATTCAGAAAAAAATCCTTCGTGAGATTTGAAATGGTGTATAATCCAAAGGCCATGACAAAAAAAAAAAAAAAAAAATCCACATATAAAAATTTTGAGAAAAACAATTTTTTCCTTCGCAAAATTTGCAGCAACATGTATCAGACCATGATATTTGAAGCAAAAAAAACAAACAAAACAAAACAAAAAAACAGTCCATAGCTGCCAACATTGGCAAGAGCCTTGTAGTAGTAACTAGTATTATTGCGTGGCATATATAGACAGCTTTTAACGAAATGATCCATCTCTTTGTGAAAAATAAATATGTGCCCCAACAAAATGTTACAAGAAACAAGGACTCTAATGAAACAAACCTAGCATGTGCGAAACACAAAGTTGATTCCCTGCCTAGGGCATGATTGCCAGATTTAAATTCAAAACTTCCACCAGTAAAAATCAGTAAGATGTGTTCAGAATTCCACAATGCTTGACGTATAGGTAATCCAAGCAAGTGAATGCCCAGTGAACAAACCTCCAGTGTACAAACCTCCACTTACAATATGATCATACTGCCTCTAAAATTACAGTTTAAAACAAGATTAGACCAAAGAAAGAAAAAAGCTGAACATTTTAACAGGTGAAAAATCAAGTTGACTACAAGAATGTGGACTACTGTTAGTTTGTCTCTTTTGTTGACTCTGCAGCTACACAGCATCCATTGCTTAATTTTTTTTTCTTTTTTTTTTTTTAATGTGCTAGGATCACAATCATTAATTAGCCTGGGGGCCATGAGTACATGTCCCAAAGCTTTTTTACGATTAAGGCAAATTCTTTGTACTCCGTTTAACTGCCGTTTTCAAAAGCTTTGAAAACACGAAATACCGTCCCCATACTGAAAATGACCCCCACCCCCCCAAATTCTCTTCAGTTTTGCATCAGTCTTGACAATGAACTAAATGACAAAAAAAAAAAAAAAAAAAAAAGCCGAATTCCGCGAATCCACGTAAGAATCTCATGTATATCATAAAATAATAGCAAAAAAAAAAAAAAATCCAAACAAAACCTAAAATTCATAGAATCCGTAGTTGTGAGAGTGAGTTTCGTAGTCAGACAACTAAATCTGTAGAACTACAGACATTCCAAAGTAACTGGCATGGTATGACAGTCGTATAACCCGCACCTATCACGTTACTCGTGAATCGTAATTTCTGACAGAAAATTACGATTCACAGGGCTGACCCAGAAATCCAAAAATGTAAGAAAGAAATGATCGTCTTATTGAAAAAGTAACTGTCATTTTGAAATATTCTTCTGTGTTACTTATAAGTAAATAAAGAACTAAAATCTCTAGCTGTTGCAGCATTACCGTAGTTCATTAGTTAGACTAAAAAATCCGTTGAAACTGCGAACAATCCATAGCATTGTCTCTTTTCTGATTGCGTTTCAACTGAATACCGGAAAAAAAAAAAAAACCTCAACCCATACAATTAGCGCACCAAAACTACACAATACGATTCCAGAGATGAGCATGGGCTACTTTTTCAACTTTTTTTCGATGTTGGTCTCTAAAAGTTACTTTTGGACCCAAAATGGTCACTTTTTGTAAATTCGGAACTTGAAAAAAAAAAAAAAAAAAAAAATTAAGAACATTACGAAAAAATAAATAAAATAACCCCCGTTGTTTGCAACGATCATTTGCGGGCTTGGAGAGCAAGCACACTCTTTTGGCGAAAAGCCAAGTAGTACTCCTTGTACCCTAGAATGCAAAAGCTCACTGCAAGCTGTGTGTTTAGAAAAAAATGTCTGTTAGGTCTCGTTCTCCTCTGCAACTGTACACCTGTCTGTTTTGTGTGTTAATTGTGTTACGACTGTTGGTAAAGTTATTATATTTTTTCGTGTGGTTCGTGTTTCTCTCTTGCATACTTCAACATTCCATGGAAAACAAATAAATTAATTCTGAACTTCGTCAGTCACGTGGTTGACATACAACTCTTTGTTCTACTGCTTTCCTGGTGATGAATTGGTACCACACATTCAACTTTGTGAGGTATGTATTTATATTTTATAAATCATTTATTGCTGTTGAATGTTAGCTATTTTATGAATTTGTATTTATTTATATTAAGTTCAACATTTTATAAATATCTCATTTTCTGACATGCTCATATATTTGGATTATAATTTTCCTTTCTCATACGTTAGTATGAGGGAGTATTGTAATCGTGCAAAAATTCGAATGGCAGATTATTGGATTTCAAGAAGCATGTTGTTTTTTCTCTAAATAAAAGCAATTAATTGTTTCATTTTGGTAAGATACTGTGAACTATGTATAAGCCGCCCCGGTGGCGCAGTGGTCTAAGGCGCTGGCCTGTGATCATTCGTCCGTAAGGGATCCGGGTTCGAATCCCGGTGAGGCATGGATGTTGTGTTTGTCTTACGGCACTGGCTCTCTCCCTTCCCTGGAACCAGTGACCCTAAATTAGGGACGGGCGACTGCTTATAGCCCATTGAGTTGCTCACGGTGGTCGTTAAACCTCCAATCAAAAAAAAAAAAAAAAAAAAAACCAATAAAAAAAACAAACAAACAAACTATGTATAATTTCTAGTTAGTTTATTCAGTGGCATCTATCGCTAAATGGCCGGAGGCCATGTTCGAGATTGCTATTGGTTTTTGTTTGAGTCATTTTTTTACGGATTAATATTTTTCTTACTTTGCCATGCATCAAGATATGTATCTTTTTTTGCTTTTGGGCCCTTGAGATGGCTTCTGATTTGGAAACTTAGGGATTTCAATACTTAAGGCTTGGCCTTTTCTATCAATAGCTAACTTTATTTTTCGTCAAATATTGAAGAGAAATTAGATTGTTTACATTGTCAGCACTAACTTTCGTGAAAAACAATTGCTTTTCAAAAATGCTGATTACTGTCCCAGAGGTAACGACCATTACGAATTTTCCGTAATTATTACTGTTTTGGCTGTCTGATTACAAACAGGTTGGAAGAATTACAGATCTCAATTTTGTATCCTTTTTTGTTAAAATAATATGAATTTATGGAAAATTTGTAAAACTAAATAAGAAAAGATTTAACACGGCGCTCGAAAGACCACCCATCCTCGATGGTCAAAACATTGCAGATGATTAAGTTCTCGAACACGACGTCCTCCCCGGTGGCTCTTTTTATCGCAAAGTTGCGTTCTGATTGGGATCGGCAGGTTATAATTTTTTTAACCTCCTTTTAGCCAGTTTTAAATTTCTGCCAGCCAAATTCCCCATTTTACGAAATTACTACTGTCGCACCATGTAATTACGTTTGACGGAAGCTCGGTATTTTCCGGTAGATTTCGCCATACATTGATGGAAATAAATATCAACAAAATGGTAGAAAAAATTATTGAATAGATCAAATTTGTTAACAGATCTTTCCGTTTTTCGTTATTTTACCTGATTAATTATTCGCACAGTTCGAATTTTATGGACTGGGGCGAGGGGGATTCGGGAACTTGTTCAGCGAAGAAGAAAAGCAAACTTCATTGATTAGCTAATCATAGTTGGTAAATGAAAATAATATAATGAAAATTAAAATATATAAAGTGAAATAAAACTTTTGAACATCAAAAACAAGTCCCAAAAGCATTATTTGACTAACTTGGAGGATGGTTTTGAAAACCGCGTAATCATGATCCTGTTTGTTGTTTTTTTAAAGTTCTCTCATCAATTGTAATAAATTTCGCACGAAATACCTATTTCTGCTAATGAACGATGAGGCTTCGTATGGTGATGACTGATAGGCACCTCAGAAGGTTGGCACCTCTGCTGTCTGATGCATTAAAAAAATTAGGGGGGGGGGGGGGGGTGAGAATTTTGACGAATATCTGGTATTTTTTCACATTTTGAAAACAAATGGCTTAATGTGAAATTTTTGAAAAACACAATCCCCACCCCTGAAAAAAAAAAACAAAAAAAAACTCATCATTCTACAACCCACCGCGTAAAGTTATTTAATGCATGCATGTTTTTCTGGTCTCACTTTAACACTGATTCGCAAAAAATAGTTAAAAAAAATCGCTGACAGTAATCACGAAGTTGAAGTTGCAGAGAATTATTTGTCCTTTTTTTTTCTTTTGAGAAATTTTCTGCCAGTTATACAAAGTCAATAAACACCCGAGCATTCAAAACCTATGTGAAGGGAAGTGTTTTGAATTTCTGAAAGTATCTTATAGCAATGTTTTTGAATGACCAGGTTTCCCATTAAATGTGATTGGTGTAAAATATGAAATGCAAAACTGCTGAAATATATATTATCAGCAAAAATAAAAAAAATCTCTTCATTGCAGAAATTCCTTTCTTTTGGAATTAATGGACTTGCATTTTTGTTTTATCATTATTTAGAATTTTGTTAGCTCACAGAATTATAAATTGATGTTACAAATATCAGCAGGGTGCGGGGTTGATTGTATGAAATTTGCTTTGTGAAATGTGGTTATACTGTGCTAAATAAAACTGTATTAAAGTTCATTTGTACTTATTATTATTATTATTTGGAATTTTTTTATTCTGGTGTTCTTGCAGAAATTCAAAACAGTTCAGAAAAGATTGCTGAAAATTTGTTGCTTTTACTTTTTGTTTTTATTTTTTCTAACACAGTTTTTACTTCTTTTTTTAGATTATCTTCTGAAATGTCCTGCCAGAAAGCCAGTTTGCAGATTTGAGGTTTCATACCAGGAAGAGGATGTTCTGCTTCATCATGGGAAAATGCCATTTCAAAGAAGGTTGGCTTCTAAAGACTGATTCTTCAGGATATAAAATTTCTACATGGGCAAAAAAGCAGAGTGATTCAGAACTGTTTTGTAATGTTGTAACATCACAGACACTCGATCACAACACATAACATTTATTACTTACTATTTTACACAAAAACATAAACAGGAATACACTCCGCGGTACACATTAAACTTGTCGTCTCAGCCAAAGCTCGGCATGTCCTACTCGTTCAAAATCTCTCACGTTCCTCCTCACATCACTCACCACACGCTCAAGTCATTAAGTGTCAATGTATCATTCCGCACTTTTGTGCGTGGAAGTTCGTATTTTACAACCCCTCCTCACTCCAGAGGAACTTTTTCCAGTGGTAAAAAGTTCTTGTCATTTTACCATACAATAGTCATAGTTCACATAATGAGTCATAATCCATTTACAAAGAGAAATATATGAGTTAATTTAACAATTATCTTTACGTGTTTTCCAACAATTTCTATGTATTATATACCACAACCAAAAACAAAAAAAACAACAACAAAATGTTTTCACGAGCAGACACATGATCAGGGTGGATCATCTAAATTTGGAATTCTGCTCAGTCCATCTGCATTTTTGTGCATAGTTCCCGATCGATGAATTATAACAAAATCATATGCTTGTAAAGCAAGGGCCCATCTCATCAGACGAGCATTTGAACTTGCGTTGGTGCGTAACCAAACGAGAGGGTTATGATCAGTTTGTATGAGGAATTTTTGACCATCCAGGTAGCATTTCAGTTTCTGTACCGCAAATATAATGGCGGCACATTCTTTTTCACTGGTACTGTATGTCTTCTCTGCTGTCGAAAGTTTTCTGCTTAGATAGAGTACAGGATGTTCAGCGCCATCTTCTTGTTCTTGCGAGAGGACGACTCCCATTCCTTGATCTGAAGCATGTTTGTAGAATAAATCTACGTTCATAGTCAGGGGCATACAGAACAGGAAAACTAGATAAAGATTTTTTTAGTTCCACAAAAGCTTTCTCACATTGTTCTGACCATAAATTTACTCTTTACGATTTTTACCCTTCAAGATGTCTGTCAAGGGAGCTGCTATCGAAAAAAACATTGGAATATGTCTGCTGTAATATCCCGCCAGGCCTAAGAAAGATCTTACTTGCGTCTTGTTCTTTGGCGTAGGAAAATTTTTATGGCCTGAACCTTTCGTCCCGCTGATTTTCGATATCCTTGTCCAACAATATGACCCAAATACAAGACGTGATCTTGAGCAAACTTACATTTGGAAGGTTTTATGGTCAAGGAAGCCCTCTGCAACCTCTGTAGCACTTCTTCAAGATGTATCAAATGATCCCCCCAGTTTTCGGAAAAAATGGCAACATCATCTAGATATGGTACGGCAAACTCTTCGCAGCCTCTCAAAAGTTCCGTCATCATTTTGCTAAAGAAATAAGGTGCGTTCTTAAGGCCAAATGGCATCTTTAAGGGCCGATACGTTCCAAAAGTAGTCACAAACGCTGCCAATTGTTGAGCTCTAGCACTTAATGGAATTTGCCAGTACCCTTTTGTTAAATCTAATACTGTAATATACTTCGCTCCAGAAACCTTTTCGACTCTTTCTTCTATGTTGGGCAATGGATAGAACTGGGTCCTTGTCACTTCATTCAATCGCCTGTAATCAATACATGGGCGTGGATCTCTTCCGGGTACTTCTACCAAAATCATGGGTGATGTATAGTCTGATTCACCAACTTTTATAATCTTGTACTGCAGCATTTTATCTATATCGGCTTTAAGAATATTTATCTGCCTGGGCGACATTCTATTAGGCTTAACTCTTACAATAGCATTACTAGCTAGCTCAATATCATGTTCGACCAAATGAGTCTTTCCTGGAATATTATAAAACATATTCAAGTAATGACATAATAGTTTTTTCAGATCCTGGATTTGTTGGCCACTTAGGCGCTCTCGAAGTTTACTGTTCTCCTCGATATCAGAGAAGTTAAATATATTTGGATTTTTTTCAACTTGCGGAAATTTAATCTCTAAATCCATTTCACCATTTTCACAAATGGGCAGTAAGTTCACAAATTCTGGTCGTTTATGGTATGGTTTCAGTTAATGTGATATACCTGATGCTTTACATGTTTGCCTTTAAAGCTTACTACATAATTAGTCTCAGAAATTCTTTTCTCAATTTTCCCTGGTCCTTTCCACTGTTCCGCTAACTTTATTTGGCCTGCAGGTAACAAAAACCAATACTAAGTCTCCTTCTTGAAATTCACGTTTTACCGCATTTCTGTCATACCAATATTTTCTTTTCAATTGAGCCACTTCCATGTTTTTAATGGCAAGTTCTTGACATCTTTTCATCCTATTTATTAACTCAAATACATATTCAGTGACATAGTTTTCTTCTTCTGGATGACCCATCCATTTTTCATACAATAGTGTCATTGGCGTCCTCAAATTTTTTCAATGCACCAATTCAGCAGGCGTAAACCCTGTGCTTTCATGTGTCACAGTTCTCAAAGCAAACAGCGCCGCCGGTAACTGTTTCTCCCAATCCGGAGCAGACTCAAGACGTAAAACTCTCAACATCCTTTTAATAGTTCGATGGAATCGTTCTACCGGATTACTTTGGGGATGATATACAGAACTATGAGTAACTTTTATTCCAAACCGCTCCAGAAATTCTAGTGTCAAAATGCTTACAAAACTGGCTCCGTGATCAGTTTGAATTTCTTTCGGAAATCCCATGCGGCTAAAAATGTGTAACAAAGCATCAACTACCGACTTGGATCCTATGTCTGGGACTGGTACCGCATCTGGATATTTGGATGACAAACACATAGCTGTAATTATGTGTATCTATTTCCGCTTGAAGTCTCGGGCAAAGGCCCACAGGCATCAATGTTGATCTTTGTAAAAATTTCAGGAATAATTGGAACTATTTTTAAAGGTGCTTTCTTTTTGTCCCCAGCTTTTCCAGCACGTTGGCATGAATCACAAGATTTTACAAATTCTTCAATGTCTTTATAACAGTTAGGCCAATAAAAATACTTCGCTAGTCTGTCTTTTGTTTTTGTCACTCCTAAATGCCCCGAAGTTCCCTCATGACACATGTTTTTTATTTGTTCTCTATATTGTTCTGGAACAACAATAAGATCTCCCTCTTCGCCAATCTTGTTGATCTTCTTTACCACCACCCCATTTCTTAGTACAGCATAACCATTTGCCTTTTTACAATCTGTTTTCTCTATTTCTTTGAGAATTTTTCTCAATTCCAAACTTCGCCGTTTATCTTCCATGAAACTTTTTGAATCCAAATTTACCAACTCTAACATGGCTTTATCTTCATCATGCCTCAGTGGCAGAAGTTCTTCTTCTAATTCATCTGATTCTTCAGAACCCACAGCCTCTCCTTTAAGGGCTTGTTTTTCTTTCTTCCCTGAATCATTCTTTACTGAATTTCTCTCTTCGTTGTTTCGTTTCTGTTTTTCTTGATACCGAGTAACCACAACATTTACCTGTTCTGAATTAAGTGGCCACTCCATATCAATTTTTTTTAACAAAGCAGCAGTCTTATTTCCAAGTAAAAATCTACCTTGATCTAGTGACTTCCTAATCACTGCAGCCTTAGTTACAATATGACCTAATTCACATTCTAGTTCAACTTCTGCTAATGGTAAACAAACCTTTTGTTCATCCAGAAGATGCTGTACCCACACATGTTCTCCAGTAAACTCACCTGGCGACACATACTCTTGACAAATGATATCAACTGATGAACCTGTATCCCGGAGAATAGGCATGGTAACTCCATTTATTTTTCCTTCAAAGGTATAGGGTGCCAAGAGATCCCCTTCAGTTTCCTCTCTGATTCTATTTACGCTTCCTGAGTTCTGTGATTTTAGCTTAGGACACTGAGGTCGAATGTGATCATAAGATGCACACTCATAACATTGAATCTTCCGTCTGCAATCATACTTTTCTTCATTCTGAGATACATTCCGATTTGACCACCCTTGTCCTACATCTGACTTAACATAATTTTTGTTATAAAATCCATTTTTCATAAAATTTCCCCGATCATAGTTATCTCTAGTTTTTTTCTGACTGCCTTGCATTTTCTTTGAAGCACAAAATTCATTCGACAAATTTTTCTTGGTTCCTCTTCTTACACTTGCATAATTGTCCACCATATCAGCCAAATCTGAAGGTGAGACAATATTTGACCATGTATCAATAAAATGCTCCCTTATTTCTATAGGCACTCTCCGCTTCAATTGATCTGTGATCATTAATTTTTTAGCCCTTCAAAATCGCCTATTTTAAGTCCTGAAATCCATTCATTAAAATAATTTTCTAACTCGAAGGCGAAATCTCTCCAGGTCTTCTCTTATGTACGCATGTGTTGTACAAATTTCAATCTAAATTTCTCTGGACTTAACATATATCTTTTAAGAAGTAACCTTTTAACATATTCATAGTTTTTAGCATCTTCCACATTTTCTCTGGCAATCAATTGTGATATTTCGTAGGGCAAAAGTCCTATCAAATTCGCGACCCAATCTTCCCTTTTTATTTCTGCTTGTTGTGCTTGCCTTTCAAATATAACTAAATAAATACTTATATCACTGTCTTTTGGGTCAAATGTTTTCATCAAATGATGAAGTTCTAATTTTGGTTTATGAGCATTTCCATTTTGCTCCAAACTGCCTCCCAGCGGCTGACGTCCAGCTTCTAGTCTGAGTTTTTCAAGCTCAAATTCCATTTGTCTTTCTGTTTCTCTACGCTCTTTTATACCTGCCAAAAGTTCTTCCACGAAATCCTCTTCATAACCTTCAAAGTTGACAATTTTATTTTTTAAATCCAGAATTTTGATATTTGGCGTAACTTCTATACCCAATTCTTCCGCCAACTGCAGAAGTTCTTCTTTGTGAGCTCTTCCTAAGAAAGCCATTTCAACAATGCCGAATTTAGACAAGTTCTACGTGTACCCAATGTTTATTTATTATCGTATATGTGTATACGTTTACAGAAATTGTTTACAACAATATTCTACATTTACCTATACTTTAGGCTCAAACAGTTGATCTGAATGTACTATTTCTTGACAGAATTTTTTTTTCTTCTATTATCGTATATGTGTATACGTTTACAGAAATTGTTTACAACAATATTCTACATTTACCTATACTCTAGGTTCAAACAGTTGATCTGAATGTACTATTTCTTGACAGAAATTATTTCCTTCTATTTAATTCCGTGCCCAGAAACTTCTAAAAAGCTTGCTTTGATATCTCATCCCTTTGGATAATTCTCTAAGAACAACAACAAAAACAGTACTTACATAAACATCTAACATGGTGTAAATCCGATACGGAACTTGTTTGTTTTCTCACGAACTAATTTCGAAAAACAACAGTCACCATCCTTTGTTCTTCCCAACACAAAGAGGAAAAAAAATTTATCCCTGTCGCGTTGGTTCTTTCTCACGCTTGAAGATCTTTCAACTCATCGATTCCCACGGTTATAAAAACGCCGCGAAGCTCGCATATCTCACCGGTGCCTCCACTTCTTTCTTTTGTTACTGTAACATCACAGACACTTGATCACAACACAAAACATTTATTACTTACTATTTTACACAAAAACATAAACTGGAATACACTCCGCGGTACACACTAAACTTGTCGTCTCAGCCAAAGCTCGGTATGTCCTACTCCTTCAAAATCTCTCACGTTCCTCCTCACATCACTCACCACACGCTCAAGTAATTAATTGTCAATGTATCATTCTGCACTTTTGTGCGTGGAAGTTCGTATTGCACTTGTACTGTGAATGTAGGAAAAGGTTTTCAAGCAGTAACCCAGCATTACAATTCAAGCAAACACAAGGAAAATATTCACTTGAAGTTGCATCCAGGCCAACTTGCAGTTGGCTACAGGTAATCTAAAACATGGCACAAAATCTAAGGGTGAGTGTGTATGTGGTGCTGCTTCACAGTTATCTTCATCAAATGCTACTCGCACCTTGCAAATGTGCATGGCAAAGGACATGGCAAGAACTGCAGAACTCGTATGGACAATCAAAACAGTGTGGTGCAATTTGTCATTTACTTCATCTGACGGTATTGCAGAAACTTTTTCAGCCATGTTTCCAGGGTGTGTTCCTGAGGGATTTTCTTTAAATTGTAAGAAACGTTCTTACATTGTTACTGAGGCCTTAGCACCTTATTTTAGAAAACAAGTTATTGAAGATGCACAGCCACCTTTCTATGTTTTGAGTTTTGATGAAACAACCAATAGTGCTGGAAAAAAGGAATTTCAAACCCAAATTCACTTCTGGTCAGACTCAAAAAATGAAGTGGTTTCTCAACACTTTGAAACTTTCTTCATAGGTCAAGCGACAGGAATAGTTATACACAATAACTTATGTGCTGCACTGGATAATGCTCAGCTGCCCCACCTAAATCTGACTGCCCTCAGCTGCGATGGTTCTAATGTTAATAAAACAGTTATTCGGCTCATGAATGAAGAAATGCTAAGGGTGAGGAAAAAAGGACTTCACATTGGCACATGCAACCTTCATGTTATACACAGCATATTTCACAAACGACTTCAGGATCTGGGTAAAGATGTTTTGGAACTAACAATATAAGTATATTATTTCTTCAATGGGTGGCCATTGAGGTTGGAAGATTTTGAGGAAATCCAAAAGGTTTAATACTTCCAACCCACCACTTCATCAAACATGTCCCATCAAGATGGCTGACCCTGGAGCCTGCTGCTTCAAGACTTAGAACAGTGGGATGCCATTGTGCAGTATTTCCTAATACATGTGCCAAAGAACCACTCAACTTTAATGCAAATACAAAGAGTTACAAAAAGATAGTAAGTTATTTGAAAGATCAAACAATGAAGGCCATTTTTTTTTGTTATCAGTAGTGTCTACATATTTACAAAGTTTTGCAAAACTTTTCCAGAGAAGTGAACCTTTGATTCATGTAATGTCTGATTAACTGAAGTCACTTGTCTATACCTTCTTTGGGCAGATTTGCACCTCTAAAGCAATGGCAAGCAACAACATGGATTTTAGCTTACTTGAAGATTCCCAAAACCTAACCCCGATTATAGAGATCATATGCAGTGATGATGTGTAGAAAGAATTAGCCGAACTTCCAGAAAAAGACCAAACTGTTTTTTGCAGACAAGTACAGAAACATTTTGTTAGTGCTTGTAGACATATACTTAAGCAAACTGAACTAGGAGATTCACATCGGGTTCTGCAATATTTTCGATGTCTCAAGTGTGAAGAAAGGAAGTCGGAACGTAGCTGTAGTGACATCGTCAAACTGGGCCAAGCATTTCCATGCAGTCCAGTTTGTATTGACCAACTATTTGATGAATGGAAAACACTGCAACTAGAAGAAGAACCTGTGGTTCCTGTGAACGAGAATGAATCTGATATTTGTGAGGAAGGAAAAGAAATCCGTATTGACCACTACTGGCAACATTTTTTCAATCTTCATGACAGTGCTTCTGGGAGTCCAAAATACTCGACTGTAACAAGATTACTAAAAGCTTGTTTAGCTATATCGCATGAAAGTGCTGATGTAGAAAGGGGTTCTTCACTTTCAGGAAGAGTACTGAGTGATGACAGGGCTTCAATGAGTGTTCGTACATTAAATGCAAGACTCACTGTGAGTAATGCTCTAAAAATGTATAATGGCAAACCTGAATTTGTTACCATTACTAAAGAGCTGCTTGCCTTGGCTCATAGTTCCGACAAAAGCTACAAGTCATACTTGGAAGAGAAAAAAAGGGCTGAAGATGAAAAACACCAAAAGAAGAAGAGGAAGAAAGAGCTAAAGAAATAGAATTAACCCAGAAATTCTCTGAAGACCAAAAGGCTATAGAAAAGATGGAAGAGAGCCCAAAAGCAACAAGAAGCAACAAAGAGAAAGCTTGTGACACACTATTTCATGAAGCAAATGAAAGGCTTAAAAAGGCTTTGAGAAGTAACAGTATGGATAAGGTACGTCTAGCACAGGCAATGCTAGGAGTGAAATCTGTCAGAAGTGAAGAACTTAAACACAAAAGCGCAGTTGATTTGCTTCAACGTCTTGTTGAAAAAAGGAAATCTTTTATAAATGACTTTTTGGCCAAAAAGGGGAAAAATTAAACTTTATAAAAATCATATTTCACAACAGTACAGGATGTCAAATTTTCTACTACTTTAATATAAATAATATAGATCAGATTTAAATTATCAGATTTTCTTTCACATAATCTTTGCAGGTTGCCTGTTCTCAGTCAGGAAAAAAATAATATGCTGGATAATGCTCCACTTTCCACCCTGATGGTTTAAAAAAAATTGAAATTCTTTAGCCTGCACCATCTTCTTATAAGGACAGGAAGTGATAAGTTGGGGAGGGAGGGGGCATTTTTCTTTTCAGAATGTGAAAATAAAAAGGGAACAGTAAAATTGCTTATTAACTATTCCAAGGTGACTATTACCCATAATAACCTCTGCTTGATAGGTAAGCAATTAGTATTATGGGAGTGAGTTACTTTTTTGGCTATATTTTGTGAAATTTTGGTTACTTTTTTTTTTTTTTTTTTGACTTTTTTGTTACTTTTTTCAGAAAAATTGTCACTTTTTCAACTATTTTGGAGCTATGTGGTTGTGCTCAGCCCTGCAATTCGCAGAATGGTTACTTGCTATGTAATAGCTCTGCGGGATTCCCGAGTCATGGATTCTCACACCATGTAGGCTTCCGGTTGCGCAAATAGTAACAACGCCTTCCTTGCATCGTATTTTCTGTCAGAATGCTTCTCAGTAAAAAAAGTATATTCTTACAATCTCTTTTCAGTCTTCTGTTTCTCTGTTATGTTACATTTTTTCTGTTACCGTGTTTTTGGAACTTATTCAATAACACCACCTCTCCTAACAATACCACATGGATTTTTTAAAATGCCACACCAACAGGCTTTTTTTTTTTCTAATTTTGTTTGTTTTTTCTTTACTGGTATCTGCAGTACTTAATTTTATAACTTTTTAATACATAATCTATGGATTACACAACAAAAAACACGATATTTACTGCAAATTACAAAATCTGAAGTCAGAAAAAAAATTGGGCAACACACCCTGAATTTTAGGCGCCTGGGCGACCTGGTGCCCAGAATTTGTAGAACCCTGATCTTGGGTCCATTTTTGTACCACTCACAAAATTCTCGTTAAATGGAGTGAAATTTTTCCCCGCTATCTTCATTTTCTTGCAAAGTTTTCTCTGTCCGGTATTGTTATTAAATAATATTAATTTATTGCATAAATGTTTGTTTTTCAGCTTTAAAGTGTAGATAACAATTTTCGATAACGGAAGTTCAACGGAGCAAAAATGTTCTTGTGAACTTTAGGCATGAGTTTCTTCTGCGGATTCGAGGAACTCTGCTTTTGTTGTCATCATTTGCGTCATTCTTGAGAACAGTGCAAAACTGAAGATAATTGGTGATTGGTGGTGGTGGTGGGGGGAGGGGTTGGTGTGTGCATGTGGCGGAGGAAGGGGTTGGTGTGTGCATGTGGCGGAGGAAGGGGTGGGGATTTCCGGCTGAGGACGAAATTTTGTCTTTCAAAACTTTCGAAAACGGAAGTTAGACGAACTGCAGATTTAATCTGTAAGCATAATTTTTTTTCTCGCAATATTCCCTCTGCTCAGTATTATTGTAAAATATAATTTTGTTCGATAACTGATTGTGTTTCAGCTTGAAAAATAGAGGAAAAATTTCCAAAAATGGAAGTCGGGCTGAGCAAAGAATTTTTCATAACCGTAATATTTTTTTTTTGCGATGTTCCCACTTTTCTGAATTATTGTTAAATGTTATTTTCCCACCATAAATAGTTGCAAAGTGAAAAAACTGGACATTCCTCATATCAGAAGAATGGTTGAATTAACCAAGTTTCAATTATGTGAATTGTAAACATCTTGTACGTAGTATTGAAGAAGAATTTTTTTTTTTCCAGCTGAAGGAAAACATGTTCAAAAATAATAAATTAGTTGACCCTTGTGATACTAGACTTGCCCATCACAATGCCAAGTGAAGGGTTATTTTATGTTTCGTGATTGAGATAGACTGCAGATTTCCTTCCTCCACAATGGAATTCTTTTTGAAGTTTGTACGTGTAGAATCTGAACCTGTGAAGCAACACACACACACACACCAGTTCTGGTGCAGTCTTTCAAATGCCTGGCAGACCATTTTTTTTTTCTTTTCAAAAATTAATGAAGATGCATTTATGAAACATTCACTATTCAAACATAGCTGTAAAAAATAAATAGTACATGTGCCAATGTCCAAAGTTTTCTAGTAGTTCTGTAAGTAACTCTTGTGTTGTGTTTAACAAATGTACCATGTGAATGTGGCTTTAGCACACAGAGCATAATTCAGTCAAAATTTAGAGATTAACTGAGCAACAAAAATCTTAATGCATATTTCTGAAATTGGGCCAGAACCCTCAGAAATAAAACACCTGATCAAAGCTTGCTAACTGTGGCATGAAATGAAAGACAGACATATACTTCAGGTGCAATTTTATGATATCAATGTTCTGCCAAATGAACAACTCTAGTTTTGTAAAATGAATCATGGTAATTTGTATTAGATTGATTCAGTAGTAAATTTTTTGTCTAATTCACCTGTTTGTTTTAAAAACCAAGTATAGCTTATATTGTTCAAAAAATTACTACTGTTTTCCCAGAGTCTTTTAATGTTATTAAGTCACATAATCAAAACTCCCCATTTGAAATTTTTAATACCCTCCCCATTTGAAATTTTTAATAGTGCTGTAGCCACTCCTGAATCCAGCTTGTTCTCTCGGTTGAGCCATATCAAGTGTCACCTTCAAGCGGTGTGAAAGAACTTTAGTGAAGATTTTATAAACCACTGATAGGAGGCTGATAGGTCTGTAGTTCCTGAGATCCTCAATGTCACCTTTTTTATGTAGCAGGATCATTGTAGCGTTGTTCCAATCCTCAGGAATCTTCACTTCATTAAGGCACCAAGTGAAAATTTGAGCGAGTACTGTTTCGATTTCTCCACTTATTTCTTGTATGATGTCTACAGTAATTCCATCTTCTCCTGGAGCTTTTACCCGCTTCATGTTCTTGATTGCATGTGCAACTTCTGCTGAGAGGACTGGAAGAACTGTGGTACTGGTACCTTTCATGATGTCTGGAGTACATGTATCATCCCTTTCATATAATTTGGAGTAGAAATCTTTCACTCTTGTCAAAATTTCGCCTCTATTTCTTGTTACAGAACCATCTTCTTTTCTCAGTGCCATAATCTGTTTTATTCCCTTAATGAGATGTTCCCTTGCTATCTTTAGGATTTGGTTGTTTTCAATTGCTTTCCTCACTAGTTCGCAGTTGAATTTCCTTATGTCGTCAGTGAAACTTTTTCGTACTGTCTTGCATAGCTCTATATATTCCACTTTGGAAGTCACATCTTCTTTAGTTGTCCTCATCTCTCTTCTTTTTTGCATCAACATTTTGGTTTTTCCTGATAATTTGTTCTTAGACCCAGCTAATTTTGTTGCTGTTTCCATAAGAGCTTTGGTTACTTTTCTGTTAACTTCAGAAATATCCAGTTCTTACGATGTTAGGCCTTCTAAAGCAGAGAATCTGTTCTTCAGTTCCAACTTGAAGGTATTATGGTGTTTTTTAAGGTTGGTTATGTCAAAACGTTTTGTTTGTCTTATGAGCTTGCCACATTCGAGTTTAGTGTTGAGGTGCATCTTACATGTCACCAATCTATGGTCACTACCTGTGTTGAACTTGTTTAGCACACTGCAGTCTTCTATGACAAATTTTTTGTTACACATAATAAAATCAATTTCACTTGTCATCCCATTTGGATGTCTCCATGTCCATTTCCTGTGTGGCTTTTTCTTGAAAAAAGAGTTCAAGATGAAAAACCCTTCTGCCTCTGCAAACTCTACGAGAGTATTTCCATGCTGGTTTCTGTTGCCGTGACCGAATTTACCTACTGAAGGTTCATTCTGTTGCTGTTGCCCTATTTTTGCATTGAAATCTCCCATAATTATCTTCAAGTGCTGCTTGCCTTTATTATTTAGATGACGAATTTCCTCATAAAATTCTTCAATTTCTTCTTCAGGATGACTTGTGGTGATTGCAAAAGTTTGAATAATCTGAGCCTGGTATCTTCTCGAGAGTTGGATAACGAGTCGTACAGCTCTGTCAGAGGAACTTTCAACTTCTACAATTTTATCCTTCAGTTTCTTGTTTATTATAAATCCAACACCACTAGTTCTGCCAGTATCAGTCCCACGATAGTAGAAGAGATGTCCACTTTTTCAGTTCAATGAGATCTTCTCCTTTTCTCCTTACCTCACTTAGCCCGACGATGTCCCACTTGATCCTTTGTAGTTCCTCTTCCAATTCAAGAAGCCTTGAATCAGAAGATTTCTAGGGAGCGTCCATTATACGTAGCCAAGGTCAGCATCAGATGGCAGCCTAGTCCGGTCCTCCGGGGATTCTTAGCACCCTCTGCCTTCATGTCACACTGGCCGCTGCCGTGGCCAGGTGCATTCCAGCTGCCGGAGACTGAGGGCCAAGATTTAAGTTGTGGAGTCATTTTGGAGGGGTTTGGGCCATAACTCACCACGCTGGCCAAGCGGGTTGGTGAGTGTGGGATAGCATTTCCTCTAATCCCGATGGTATAGTTATACCGCTATTGGCGGTCCTCAGAGCCCCTTTAGTGGGAACAGGATGCACCACGAGAAGGCGGGGTTGACATTTGTCAAGGAGAGGCTGTGATGTTACGCATCACCTGACCTTACATCCCAAATGTATATATATATATATATATATACTATTAAGAAGAGACAGAAGCAAAAACATTTTTTTAACCAATATTCCAAAAACAACAAATAACTCTTATACTGACAGGTATGAGTAAAAAGAGGATAAAATAATAGCAAACTGAATGTAGAAAGTGTCGAGAATGCCGAGCCTTGGCTTTATCAAGGACCAGCAAAACTCTGCATTTTCTCACTTGCACAAAGACAGTTGGAAATGGGTTTCTGCAAAGCCATAGATGCAAGTAATAAGCCCACCAAAAAATTTTATTTAAAATATCACAACCTCCTCAGAGTTGCATGACAAAATACAAGATAATATCATTTTTTCATGCATCTATAGCTTTCCTGGCCCAACCCATGCTCGTCATCTGCTACTAAAAAACAGAAAAACGATTGCAAAAAAACACAAGCTGAGAGAGTGACTGATTGAATCAAAGGGATTATTCAGCAATATCACAATGCCAATCCACCTAGCTGCCCTAGAGAGAATTTAAACTAGAGTATCTATACTAAAGTATTACTGATTCTTATGCCTTGCAGTGAAAAACCGCTTATTCAAAAATGCCATACAATAAAAAATAATAAATTTTCAAATGAACAGATTCCTGAAAGAAAACTGGAATATTGAACCCCCTACTCCTCAACAACTGACAACACAAGAACAAAAATAAACAAGTTTGTAAAATCATGCAATGCATTGATTATAATACGCTTTCCAACATACCAGAAATCATTACTCAAGTTATAACACTCAAGTAATGAGAATAATGGCTGTGGAATAAATATCGGTCCTGTGCCCTGACCCTTAATCCCATATCGATGATATTCAACAGAACCGGTTCGGTATACCTCCGAAATAACATGGTAAAGTTTTGTCGCAATTGAAGCATTTTTACGTAAGTTATGATGCATAAGAGCTATGGAATAGATCCCACTCCTGTGTCCTAACCTTTGACCCCATTTCGCCCATTTTCAATAGAATTCGTCCCAAGGCAGGCCCCTGCAACATACTAACATTTCATCCAAATCGAACCTTTTTTACGTTAGTTATGACGCATAAGAGCAGTCGAATGGATCCCGCTATTATGTCCTGACCTTTGACCCCATTTTGTCCACTTTCAATAGGGTTCTTTCCTAGGTGTTGTTCCCCTACCACATACTAAAATGTCATTGAAATCGAAGGATGTTCGCGAGTTATCGTGCGGACGAACATACGCACACAACTCGCGACGTAATAAAGCAGATCGGAATCGCGACCATCTGCTCGCAAGAGTATGACATCATAAAACTTTAATAGGATCCACACACAACGCGTGACGTAATGAGACAGATGGAGTGACCGCGTGTCGACATTCTCAAACGCGAGATTGTGACGTCATAGGATTTCTAAGCACTGGAAACATTAATGGAACGACGCCATGACACTAAAAACGTTATAATTCAGGGTGGTTATTTAACCCACTAAACAAATTCTCCTAAAGTCGAGATCAAGCTAAATCGATTTCTAGTACCAGAAAACGGTAGATTAATGACTTTCATCAAAATTCTTAGAGCCGTTTTGAAAATAAAAGAACATACATACATACATACATACAAGAATTGCTACTTTAAAGTGGATGTCAAGTAATTTTGCTTCCTATACTTCCAATGGAAAAACTTCTGTACACATATTCTTCACAATTAATGCGTTTCCAAGAATGAAAATTTGAACATCGATTAAAATAGCTTCATTTCATAACTTGGAATACTTAATATTTTCTAAACCATAACCGTAATTATGCAATACAACATTTATTTGTCCACTGACGTCATCAAAGTACAGGTCGCGCCATCTTTTTTCTGGTTTCAATACCACCAAAGGAAACGTTATTGTTTTTTTTAATATAATTATGCTTATGTTTTAGAAAATGTTAAGTATTCCAAGTTATAGTATGGAATTATTTTAATCAATGTTCAAATTTCCATCCTTGGGAACACACTAATTGTGAGGGAAATGTGTACAAAAGGTTTTCCATTGGAAATATAGGAAGCAAAATTACTTGACGTCCACCTTAATAGTGTGGGACAAGGGCAATGGAATGAATCCCGATCCTATGTCCTGACCTTTGACTCCATTTGTCCCATTTTCAATTGGGTTCCTCTCCAGGTGGTCCCCTACCACATACTAAAATTTCATCGAAATTGAACCATTTTTATGCACCTTATGACGCATAAGGGCAATGGAATGCATCCCTCTCCTATGTCCTGACCTTTGACTCCACCCATTTTCAATAGAGTTCGTCCCCAGGTGGTCCCCTACCACATACTAAAATTTCATTGAAATCAAACCATATTTATGCACGTTATGAAGCATAAGGGCAATGGAATGGATCCCGCTCTTATGGCGTGACCTTTGATCCCACTTCACCCATTTTCAATAGGGTTCGTTCCCTGGAGGTCCCCTACCACATACTAAAAGTTCATCGAAATCGAACCATTTTTACGTGAGTTATCGTGCCGACAGACGGACGGAAAAAGCTGGAGCATATACGCTTCTTCAACCTACGGTTGGAAAGCGTAAAAAAAGATAACAAACTAAAAAATGCTTTGTGAAGATTTATATGACTTTAACAATTAGTTGCAATATATACAAAGTATTCCAGGACTGCTTTAAGTGCCTATTAATGTAGTAATTACGTTCTTACTGACATTGAAACACATCGTTGACTACCAGAACATTAAAATGGCCAGCTACTTTGCCTAAGTGCCCAAAAAACTTGCTAAATTTCCAAGTAAAGCAAAAGAGAAAAAAACATAAAGTTTATAGACTTGCTTGCACCTAATTGCCTGATGCGAAAAAAAAATAAAATAACTGCTTAAAAAGTTCATAAATTGAACTTGGAACTCCCAAACTATAAGAACAAAGAAGAGAGCTTACCTCTTATGCAACTTTTCTGTCACAACTGCCAAAAAACATGGCCAAACTTTCTCCCCTAGCTTTCTCCTTGGCCACTCCCTAGATGCTGGGGGCTGCGTGAGAGGGTCTGAAGGCTTCTACACACTGAAAAAGATCCTACCCGCCGAGTTTTAAACAAGAGAAATATACAACTAAGAATGCAGTCCTGTTTGTTCAGATAGAGTAGAATTAACTCTCCAGAATACATGAAAAATACCATCAAATACACCTGCAGTGTATTTAATAACATTTATATGTATTTAATTACCTTAGTGAACTTCTACAAACAATTCATAATCCTATTTATTTTAACGTTAGTTTTGCTATTTTTAGTTTAGATATTCTAGTGAGTGAATACCTAGTTTTCTTTTTATTTATTTTTATTTTATTTTTTAATAAAATTTTAAAGTTTTTTTTGTGTGATTTTATCTGTATTATTTTATTGTTTATTTTTAATAGGACTGTCCTGTCCATAGCACTAAGGTTTCTTTTTGTAGTTAATATGCATCCTCTAGACCAACTTCCAAAAAAGGCTTTCATTGGCCAGAATCATATTATTAACTGTGTAGAAATTAAAACATATCTGCTAACCTTACTCTATTATTCAAAATAATTTTTCTTAAAGTTCTTTTGATGAAAGATGTTGGAACTTTGTTTTAAACTGTTTAATAGTATTCTAATGTGGTTATTGAAGTCCAAATTGTTGCTGCAAATTCTTGATATTCTAAGTACCTGAGAAATTAGTACATTCTCAATTACTTTGGTTGAGATGTTATTGTTCCAGTACAGATATTTAATTACTTTGAAAGGAAAATTAACTCTTTTATCAAAAAGGCTGATGGATGGGTTACCTTTGTTAAGTTTAATGCTTAAGTCTAGAACTTTAGTTCCTGGTTACTGTGGTTGGTTTTACATAAGTTAAGAGAGCTAGGATAGATATTTGCAAAATCACTTTCTATAACTTCTGAATTATTTATACAAAGCAAATCGTCAATATATCTAAAAGTGAAAAGGTAGTTATCTGAGCAAGAGGAGCTATTTTTAATGAATTTATATTCTTTAAAGAACAGGAATAGATTTGCTACACTTGTGGAGGGAGATATTCCCATAGGTATACCGTTTACTTGCTTATAGAGAGTATTATTATGTAAAATATGGTTATTTATGCAGCAATTGAGATAACCAAGCTCCTACATTAACAAATTGGTTAAGCTTAAATTCTTCATGCAGCTCTTTAAAGGTAGTGATGATATCTGTGATAGAGGCAGATTAGTATATAGGTTCTCAAAATCATAACTATTTATATCTATGGAATTAATGTCAAGAATAGTAGAAATTACTTCTGAATTATTATTAATTATCCAAAAATCTGTACTTCAAATTAGTGCAGTTACTAATGTGTTTCAAGACCTTCTTCGAGATGTTTTCAAAAGCTAGATCAATTTTTTTTATGACTCCTAACTCTACTAGCTATGAATCTAAATTTTACCGGATCTTTCTGAACCCGTTTTTCTGTTTTTTAGTAGCAGATGACAAGCATGTGTTGGGCCAGGAAAGCTATAGATGCATGCAAAAATAACATTATCTTGTGTTTTGTCATTTCAACTCTGAGGAGGTTGTGATATTTAAAATAAAATTTTTTGGTGGGCTTATTACTTGCATCTATGGCTTTGCAGAAACCCATTTCCAACTAGGTCTTTGTGGAAGTGAGAAAATGCAGAGTTTTGCTGGTCCTTGATAAAGCCAAGGCTCGGCATTCTAGACACTTTCTACATTCAGTTTGCTATTATTTTATCCTCTTTTTATTTTACCTGTCAGTATAAGAGTTATACTATGTTGTTTTTGGAATATTGGTTAAAAAATTGTTTTTGCTTCTGTCTCTTCTTAATAGTATGTGAATTCTGAATTTTCATGACTGCTGCGTTGCGCGTCTTGATCTTCAGGTTATTTTGCAAATATCGTCTTAAATTCTTAGGTAATATCTTTTGTTTTTGTCTCTGCTCTTTATACATAAATATATAACTTACAAAGCAGAAACTACAACAACGAAAAACATAAAACTCCAAAGCCAACAAGCAGGGAGAAAAAAACAACAACAAAAAACAGGGATGCAGAAAGTGTCTAAAATTCTGAGCCTTGGCTTTATCAAGGACCAGCAAAAATCTGCATTTACTCACTTCCACAAAGACCTGGTTGAAAATGGGTTTCTGCTATGTCTTAGATGCCAAAAGTACAAGTCCCCAAAAAATAACAAATTAACAGAACCGCCCACAAAGGAACGGAAAACTTTAAAAAATAAGCATTTTTAAAAAAAAATTAGCATACATCTAAGACATGATTGGCCTAACCCATACTCATCATCACCCACAAAAACAGGAATACTACTGCACAGAGCTGACAAATATTGTGAGAAAAGCAAAGAATTTTAACCCAAGAAACATGGGGAAAAATAAACTGCAAAAAATTTTTTTTTAGAGAAACAATGCAATGCTAATATTGCCCAACTTGTAAGAAAACAAAAAACCCCCGCCAAAAACAAGGATTTTATTTGAAGCCAGAAGTTCCAAATACTTTTTACTGCAGTACCACATGGCCAAAACATGTGGTGAGCTACCCAAGGGAAAAACTCAACCAGGAACCACAGTAAAAAAAGACAAATAAAATGTAACAACCCCTATGTTAAGGAACAAGCAAAAAAAAAAAAAAAAAAAAAAAAAAAAATAAATAAATAAATAAAAAAAAAAAGCAGAGAGAATAGGAGCAAATAACAACTCTTTACAGACAGTTCCCATGAAACACAGCATCACTTCAGACAAAAACACGTAATATAAAACATTGGAAAGGTACTTAAAAAAGTAAAGAATAAAAGTTGCAATATGTACACTTATTATAGGAATGCTTTATAGAGTACAACTACGCAAAAGTACCGCCAAACAACGAAAGTTGACGTACAGCCATGTGGCCAAAAATGATACGATAAAAATGATACGATGTATTTTCCCTAAATGGAGCTTTACACAAGAGCAAGTCAAAATAAGGCCAACAGCAAAAAAAAAAAAACCCCAAAAAAACTGCAAGTAATAGCAAAAAGCAAAGCCGAAAAAGAAAATATATTTCAGCTAGCACAGAAATGATAAAAGATATAAAAACCCTCCATAAGAATCAAATGAAAGGGCCTACTTGCAAAGCCACCAACATGTTGCAGATCCACAAACAAAATGGCTGACTCAAATCCGGCGGTCAGGAAAGAGATAGCTTGAAGTACTATCCCGCACAAAAAGCACGCCACATACAATATTCCACCAATCAAAAATTTAAAAGCGAGAAAGATGACCTCTTTGTCAAAAATTCACCGGAATACACGGAAAATATCATCAAATACACCTAATGCGTATTTAATAATTTTCATCTGTATTAAAATACCTTAGTATACATCTACAGACAAAAACAGTTTCTTATTTAGTTTTACATAAGTTTTACCATTTTTATGTTAGCTATTCTTGAGATAGAATATCTAGTTTATGTTTTAAACTTTTTTTGGAATTATTAAATTATGTATTATAAACTTTTTTGTGTGATTTTTAAATATTTTATTATTTTTATATTTATAATAAACTGTCCTGTCCTGTCCTGTCCATAGCACTAAAGGTTCCAAATAGTTAGTGAATACACATCCTCTAGACCAACTTCCAAGAAGGCTTTCATTGGCCAGAATCATTTTATTAACTGTGATGTAATTAAATTAGATCATTATATTTGCACTTTTAAGGTATTAAACCCCTGCAAAGTGCACATAGTTTACGTGCAATTCATAAATGATATACTATTAAAAATCATTAATCACTTACCCTAAAGATCATGGTGATTTCCATCCACAACACACTTCAAGCACGTCAATTATCGTAATGTTTTTGGCCTTCAAAGGTTTACAAACATCTTGCTTACGATTCCTTCTTCGGGGGATGAAACATCATATTTTTTTAATTTTTTTTTTATTTGCTAGACTAACAACGCTGGTTTTTTTAGCCATATGAGATGTAACCATAGCTTGTCAATTCCATAAAAACCACACAAGCATACTACTCATTCATACATTCAATTAAAAAAATATGTACATATTTGCACTACATTACATTCCCAGGTGGTTAAACCTTTGTCAACTGTGAGTAACAAAATGCTCCATCTGTTTCAAAACCCGTGCTACTCCTATTGCAAGTGTCTCACTCATTCAGCCCCTCACACACAATCCTCTAGCGCTTTCAACAGGCTACTGTCGTCCTCAGGAGGCAGGTGTGTCTCACCCGCCCATCACAGCTCAAGTGAGCAGAGCCATCGAGGCACGGGCTCCAGTCGCAATCTCTGAATCTTTGTGTCTCTGGCGCCATCTATTGTCATTGCTGCTCTCTTTTCTTTTTTTCTTTCTAAGCTGTTGTTCAATTTTCATTAAGGCCTTCCATTGTTCGTTTAAGTTGCTAGGCTCATTAATGTTGCATAATCTTGATCTGTTTTTTTCAATTAACACTGACTGCAATTCTTAACTGCCTTTCGTTTTTACAGCTCTTAATAATTTTAATATCCTCAAACCTTGGACATTGTTGATTTTCCATACAGTATTGGGTTAATGCTGTCTTAGCTTCTTTTTTATTCCAATTATTTATATGCTGGTTCAATTTATACTTTAATTTATTCTTGGTGCTGCCTATATATGACACAGGTGGTTGCTGGTTTATAGGGATTTCACAAATTCCTGCTCTATCTAATTGGCTGATTTTTTCATTTTTAATCACTAAATGTTTTACAGTAAGTACCTGATTTCCTACCTGTATGTCATACTTGCCACAAACTTTATTAATTTCAGCTGAAACATTTTCTACTTATGGTATTGCCCCTACATATTTTCCAATTTTTTTATCAATCTTGGCTTTATTGTTAGCTTGAGTTACTTCATAAATCCATTTTTTAATACCTGTTTAAGGTAACCAAAATCATATGCAATTTTTTCAATATATTCAATTTCTTCTTTTTATATTGTTCCATGGATGAGTGTGTTAAACTTCTTTTAATTAGTGTTTTAACACTATTTCTTTTATGTGTTAATGGATGCGATGACTGAAAAGGTATAAGTACTGGGATATATGAAGATTTTCTATGCACTCTGTATTGCATATTATCATTTGTTTTAATTATCAAAATATCCAAAAATGCCATTGAAGTATTGTCATGTTCTTGTTCTACTGTCAATTCAATAGATGGATAAATTTCACTATACTTTTTTGTCAAGTCTTCAAGTTCATCATTTTTTAGCCTGGACAACAGAAAAATGTCATCAACATATCTGCAGTATATCAGTGGTGGATCTTCGAGTTTACTTATTATTTTTGCCTCTATGTCACTCATTATAATTTCAGCAAATAAAGTTGACAATGGTGACCCCATAGGTCCACCATAATTTTGTTTGTACATCTTGTTGTTAAACTTAAAAATGTTATTTTTATATATGTACAATAAAATTTCTCTTAATTCCTCTATTTGTATTGCATTCATTGTCTGTAACACATAATTTTTCAATAATTATTTCAATTGCCTGAGGTACTGGTGTGCTAGGAAAAAGAGCTCTCACATCCATACTAGCCATATGATATTCACTTAAATCTTGTTTAATTACTTTAATTTTCTCAGTGAATTCATATGTATTCTTCACACTGAACCTTGTCTTCATGAACAAAGGTGCCAAATATTTGTAGATATTTTCCCCCAGCTTTATTAGTGGGGAATTCCTTTTTGATACAATCACTCTCATAGGTGTATCAGGCTTATGAGTTTTTATTTTTGCAAACATTTTTGGTATTCCAGTACCCATTGGTGGGTACGCTTTCATTATTTCTTCAGGCAAGGTGCTGGGATTTCTTATTCTAGCTAAGTACCTTACTTGAGATTTGGTTGGGTCTTTTGCCAGAATGCTGCAATTCAGTTCCTCTATAGCTCTATTCATTTTTTGATTATATTCAGTTGTGTTTAATATTACAATTTGCCCTGTTTTATCAGCTTCACAAAATTTAATTGTTGGGTCATCTCTTAATTTAATCAGTTCTTTCTCATACTGAATTTTATCTAAATGATATTTCTTTTTACTACTTTTTTCATTAAATTCTTTCAAAACTATTCTATACAATTTACTTCTAAATTTTTTACGTTCTTCTGCAGGTACACTACGTGTCATTTCTTCTAAGTTAGGTATTAATTCTTCAGTCTTCGGTAAGCCTCGTGGAAATGCAAATTTTTTTACCTCTCTGCAAAACAGCTCTTTGTGTGAAGCTCAAGGTCAAGTTGGATTTATTCTGATATACCTCATACATATTCTCCCGTTGTTCATGTACTCATTGTCTGTGAATCATCACGTGCAACTTTTTTTCCATGACTGTTTTTGAGCATTTCTTTTCGTATTCCACGATGTCAAAATTTCCCTGAAGGTTACATCCAAAATCTCATCTTTCCAATTACCGTCAAAATTTCTATTTTGATTAAATTAAGAGATGACCCAACAATTAAATTTTGTGAAGCTGATAAAACAGGGCAAATTGTAATATTGAACACAACTGAATATAATATATCTAAAAATGAATAGAGCTATAGAGGAACTGAATTACAGCATTCTGGCAAAAGACCCAACCGAATCTTAAGTAAGGTACTTAGCTAGAATAAGAAATCACAGCACCTTGGCTGAAGAAATAAAGAAAGCGTACCCACCATTGGGTACTGGAATACCAAAAATGTTTGCAAAAATAAAAACTCATAAGCCTGATGCACCTATGAGAGTGATTGTATCAAAAAGGAATTCCCCACTAATAAAGCTGGAAAAAAATATCTACAAATATTTGGCACCTTTGTTCATGAAGACAAGGTTCAGTGTGAAGAATACATATGAATTCATTGAGAAAATTAAAGTAATTAAACAAGATTTAAGTGAATATCATATGGCTAGTATGGATGTGAGAGCTCTTTTTCCTAGCACACCAGTACCTCAGGCAATTGAAATAATAATTGAAAAATTATATGTGTTACAGACAATGAATGCAAATACATATAGAGGAATTAAGAGAAATTTTATTGTACATATATGAAAATAACATTTTTAAGTTTAATAACAAGATGTACAAACAAAATTATGGTGGACCTATGGGGTCAGCATTGTCAACTTGATTTGCTGAAATTATAATGAGTGACATAGAGGCAAAAATAATAAGTAAACTCGAAGATCCACCACTGATATACTGCAGATATGTTGATGACATTTTTCTGTTGTCCAGGCTAAAAAATGATGAACTTTTGAAGACTTGACAAAAAAGTATAGTGACATTTATCCATCTATTGAATTGACAGTAGAACAAGAACATTACAATACTTTAGCATTTCTGGATATTTTGATAATTAAAACAAATGATAATATGCAATACAGAGTGCATAGAAAATCTTCATATATCCCAGTACTTATACCTTTTCAGTCATCGCATCCATTAACACATAAAAGAAATAGTGTTAAAACACTAATTAAAAGAAGTTTAACACTCATCAATGGAACAATATAAAAAAGAAGAAATTGAGTATATTGAAAAAATTGCATATGATTTTGGTTACCCTAAACAGGTATTAAAAAATGGATTTATGAAGTACCTCAAGCTAACAATAAAGCCAAGATTGATAAAAAACTTGTAAAATATGTAGGGGCAATACCATAAGTAGAAAATGTTTCAGCTGAAATTAATAAAGTTTGTGGCAAGTATGACATACAGGTAGGATATCAGGTACTTACTGTAAAAAATTTAGTGATTAAAAATGAAAAAATCAGCCAATTAGATAGAGCAGGAATTTGTGAAATCCCTATAAACCAGCAACCACCTGTGTCATATATAGGCAGCACCAAAAATAAATTAAAGTATAGATTGAACCAGCATATAAATAATTGGAATAAAAAAGAAGCTAAGACAGCATTAACCCAATATTGTATGGAAAATCAACAATGTCCAAGGTTTGAGGATATTAAAATTATTAAGAGCTGCAAAAACGAAAGGCAGTTAAGAATTGCAGAGTCAGTGTTAATTGAAAAAAAAACAGATCAAGATTATGCAACATTAATGAGCCTAGCAACTTAAACGAACAATGGAAGGCCTTAATGAAAATTGAACAACAGCTTAGAAAGAAAAAAGAAAAGAGAGCAGCAATGACAATAGATGGCGCCAGAGACAAAGATTCAGAGATTGCGACTGGAGCCCGTGCCTCGATGGCTCTGCTCACTTGAGCTGTGGTGGGCGGGTGAGACACACCTGCCTCCTGAGGACAACAGTAGCCTGTTGAAAGCGCTAGAGGATTGTGTGTGAGGGGCTGAATGAGTGTGACACTTGCAGTAGGAGTAGCACAGGTTTTGAAACAGATGGAGCATTTTGTTACTCACAGTTGACAAAGGTTTAACCACCTGGGAATGTAATGTAGTGTAAATATGTACATAGTTTTTTAATTGAATGTATGAATGAGTAGTATGCTTGTGTGGTTTTTATGGAATTGACAAGCTATGGTTACATCTCATATGGCTAAAAAAACCCAGCGTTGTTTGTGTAGCAAATAAAAAAAAAAATATGATGTTTCATCCCCGGAAGAAGGAATCGTAAGCAAGATGTCTGTAAACTTTTGAAGGCCAACAACATTACGATAATTGACGTGCTTGATTGAAGTGTGTTGTGGATGGAAATTACCATGATCTTTAGGGTAAGTGATTGGTGATTTTTAATAGTATGTCATAAATTAGATCTGCTAACCTCACTCTATTTTTTAGAACTATTTTTCTTAAGACTGTTTTAATAAAATGAGCTGAATATTTAGTTATTTCTTACAAAATGTCTTGAATTTATGAAAAAAATTTGAAGAAATTTTTTTCCCTTTTTATGAATTAACACTCATTTTGGTGCTCTGGCAATTTGTTTTTTACTGAGTGTGTAGTACAATTTTGTTCATTATTGCTAAAAAATGCTGAAAACTACGGATTTTTGTAGTTTTCACTGCTGAAAAAAGCTAAAAACTACGAATTTTTTTTAGTGTTTACTACTGCAAATTTCCAGTCAGGGTTGGAGTCTGTATAAGATCAGAAAGCTGTATATTTATATTTTTGCAGATGATGTGAGTACATAGGAAGGTTTCTGGTGAACTTCATAATCTATATTTGAGCTATTATTGATGAATAAGGTATCACGGTAAAGTGAAGATGATTTTCTGTTTCATTAATTTTAATAGTATGGTACATGTTATTAAATTTATTAATAAATTGCTATAATTTGTCGAGTGAATGTTTCCAGCTAAATATAGTGCCATCTACGTACTGTATCTCATGCAAACATCGGAGATGTTTCCAGTTTAGGCAGGTAGAATCCTATCTTTGATGTTCTGTAATACAACTTCAATCAAGAGTCCTGACAGTATCACCATTAGAGCACCTTTGCATGTGTATAGTTTTATTAAAACTGAAGTAACTTCAGTTTCAATAAAGTTATATGCAAGCGAGTACTATAATAGAGTTGCCACTCTCAGGACTCTAAGCTGAAGTTTTGGTACAAGACATCAAAGATCAGGTTCAACCTGTCAAAGTCAGAAATATCACAGGTATTTTTTGCATGAAATATGTAGATGGCATTTTAATTAGCTGGAAAAAAAGTCACTTGCTGAATTTTAGTGATTAATAAATTTAATAACATGTGTTTTACTATTAAAATTACACATTAAATAGGAAAAAAATTATAAATTACTTTCAAAACATGTCATGTCAAAACATGAACTCTAGTAATCAAGTGAGAGTATGTGACCAGCTTAAATATTGTGACTATCTGATGATGTAAACCTATCGCAGAAATTTTGAAAATAAAATGCTTAAAATATATAATTCAGCAGTCATAGAAAATGCACAAAAGATACCCAGAATAACTCAAGGGTGAGGGCATACATCAATTAAAAAAAAAATGCACATGAAATTCCCATTAAAAATCAACAAGATGAAAATAAGCATTTATTAGTATGCATAGGAAGTACAAATAAACTCAAAATTCACATGAATGAATATCTACAAGATTGGGGCCAAGAAAAGGCTATCACATTAATGATTCATATTGCCTGGATAATATAAGTTCTAATTGGGAAAATATAAAGGTAATATGTTCTCAACCAAAGCACTGACAAATTACAACTGGAGCAATAATGAATGAAACAGGTAGTTAGAGCTGTAACACTAAAGTACCCCTCTATATACTATTACATGTGCAGAAATACTTAGTACAGGAAGAAATGGAAGGAAAAGGCAGAGACACCACCATCATCTATAAACTCCCCACAAGATAGCAGTCCAGTTGACTACCACAATGCACTGAGATATAACCACATCATTGATGCATCAATATGACAGTCAGAAGTAAAGAATGTTTAATTAACATACACTAGCAACAGCACTGAAGATGGCTAAGGTACTTGTACTGAAATGCATCTGCAGACATAGGAAGGTTGCTTTTATCTGCTTTTATGGGTTTTCTAGTTCTCTAAATATTTTATTTCTGGATATTTTAGACATCACACATTTCATAATTTTATGTTTGAGCCTAATATTGTATCCTTTTAACCTTTCATCCATGAATTTGGTTGTATGTTATTCTTGTTTGTTTAAACTCTTCTCTTGGCACTTGAGAATATCACCCATTATGAAATCCATGCAGTAACCTTCTGCTGTATAAAAAATAACAGGTATTTTTTAAATTACTCCTGTTCTGCTACCTTTTATTGACATAAGTAGCTGTCTACCTTATGTACCTCAGTTTGAATTGTAGTCTGAAATACAGAATTTTTGAAGGGCAGTGCTGGTTGCTTCTAATATATATAGATATACATGTATATGCTTTCATCAGTTGATAATTTTTTGTGAAAGTGTACTTTTTTTCCTCAAAGGAAATGAAGCATTTGTATTATATACCTGTGCTTGATAAATCACCTGTTTCATTTCAGCATTGAAGTGCCACTGTGATATTTGTGAACCCCACACAAATAATACTTGTGAGACTGATGGCGTTTGCTTTGCAACAACATCTCTTGATGATAAAGATATCATTACTCATACTTACAGGTAAGTAATTGATTTTGGTTAGTAAAATAACCAAAAATAAAATATGTGGTATTATATAATAGAATAATAGCTATATACTATATTCACTACAAGTAAGATTTCTTCTAATAAAAGCAGAATGCATGATAAACTCTTCAAATCTAAGTGGATTGTGAGTAAATTCCACCTTCAAGTCCCCCCCCAATGCAAATTTTTGATTAGAGTCCTTTTGTTATTCATGCCTTATTTTCTTGTACAGCTGGTTCCAGCTTAATGCAAGCAATGCTTTCTTCAAAAGGGCTGTTTTGTGGAAATTTGTTGATGACAAATAAATCTATAATCATAGTCAATTATGTTGTAAGGGTTTTGAAACGTCTCTTATCCCTACTGTTTGCCCAACATAAGTGTCAATAGTAGAAGTTCTGCATTTATGCAGTGCATTTGAATTATATCATTTTTCAGTTTCTTGTGTAAAATACGTTTATACAGTGGGGTCATCTGAGTTACATCAAAACAATTGTATCCACCCAATTTTTGAAAAACATAAATATTCTAAATTCCTCGGGTAATTTAAAAAATGCTGAAAAGAATGAATTATAAGAAAGTTCTAAAAAAATAATTTCCCTTCTCTACAAGTCATAAAAATCCTTAGTGAAAAAAGAAAAGGGAAAAAAAAAAAGTCAAAAACTAAGTTTCAGTTAGCTAGAAAAATTACTTATCATAAAGGACTATTTGAAAAACTTCAGAGGATTAGTGAGAGGTTTTTGTCAGACTGGCTCCAGGAATCAAAATAAAATTAGCAGAAGGACTAGAAAAAGACGGAAGAAGAGGTATGATATTGAGTGATTTGAGAGGTTGGAATTTGTCTCGTGAATGGCAAGACCTAATGTTAGTCCTGAGGAAGGTTAGGGGTACTACTGAAAATTTTGACAAATAAGTAATATTTTATTTTTTGGTAAAAACCCCATATTTTAAGGAAATTATAGTTTATTAAGACAAATAGGTTAATTAGGGAATGAAATCCTTAAAAGTTCATAAAATTACTACTAAAATTTTTCTTCACATTTGCTACTTGTTGATTGTATCAGTGGAGGCTGGCATGTGAATTGAGAAGTTTGTGTGATAAACTTAATTCCAGGAGCTTTCGCAACAAAGTGTCAGGAAGCATTCTGTTGCATCATCTGCTAATTGCCTACTAAACTGGGTGCAAATCACAGCTTTAAATGAAGGTATTAAATGTGTTCCTCCTCAGCTTCACGGTAAACTTGAAATTGTCATGAAAAATATAAAAATGGTGAAATTTATTAAGATTTAATTGAAAAGTAAAATTCTTTTATTGAAAAGTGAAATTCATTAAGGTTTATACATGTCAACAGGATTAAAATGTCAACACCCTCATAATGTTGACAATGTCAAATTGTCGACAATCAAAATGTCGATGTGGTCATAATGTTGACATGGTCATAATGTCAACAGGGTATGAATAGTAATTTTTTTTTGTTAATTTCTAGAACACAGCTGTTGAAATTGGGTGCTTCTTAAACAGACAAACAGATAAGGAATTAACTCCACCACCTATCCCACATTTAACGTCAATCTTATCTGAGAATCATTAGAATTCCCTTTTGTGGGCTGGTATTTCCTGTGAATCCTCATTGTTGGTTTCGGCCAGATGTCTTGATACTTGGTAGCGGCAAGTTCACACACTTCTAAATCTGTCAGTGGACTTAAGTAGTGTCCTTGAAACTTGATGTCCTTGAACCTTACTTAATTCCTGAGCTACTGAATAACCCAGCGCTTACCCACTCGATGTGGAACACAGTATTAAATTTAACGGAGAACTGTAAACAACAGGGTTTCTAAAGCATTGCTATATGTCTAAATCTCTCCTCATCCTTCCCCGATGTAGATATGTGACCAATTCTGCCATTTTGGTTCCAAAATTATGAGGTGAACCAAAATATTAATTTCTGTGACTATCTGTTCTAGCAGAGACATCCTGTTTTGTGTCAAATTTCATGAAGATCTGTTGAATGACAGCTGCATGCCAAAGCTAATAGGTTCTTTCATACATATGAAATGCATCCGAAAACTAAAGTAATCTAAAATTGTAATGGAAATCAAATATTTGAAAAAAAAAAATGTAAAGAAATAGGCATTGTGATGTCGACAGTTTTATCTTTTGACTCGCTGCCTTGGTGGTGCAGTGGTATAAGTACTGACTTATGACCATTCGTCCAAGTAGGTCTGGGTTTGAATCCTGGTGAAGCATGAATGTTGTGTTTGTCTTACAGCACTGGCTCTCTCTCTCTGCTGGAATCAGTGGCCCTAAATTGAGGATGGGCGGAAACTTATAGCAAATTGAGTTGCTCCCAGTGGCCAATAAACCCACAACAACAAAAGCAAAAAAAAAAAAAAAAAAAAGAAATCCTTTGATCCTGTCAACATTATGACCAACCACCACCACTGGAAGTAAAATGCCCAAAATATAACAAAAATGCAAATGTTATGTAAGATGTGCAACACATAAAACACTGTCAAAATATAGTAATAAATACTGTCAAAAGCACAATAAAGATGGAAAAAAAAATTCAGTTGAAGTGTAAAATTTCCAAAACTTAATAAAAATGTCAAAACTGATATTAATAAAAGTGAAGAAGAAGGAAAAATTCCACATTTAATTGTTATTTTGAACATTTTGACCCTGCAACATTTTAACTGTCTACATTTTGATCTTGTCAACATTTTAGCTGTCGACATTTCATACCACATGCCTCATATTCATAAGGGTCACATAACAAGCCAAGATAATAATTTTGCACTTGTACTCGATCACAAAATATTAATTACAAGGCCTTGGGCCTTTTTAGAAATTTTTAATTACCATGCTCATATTTATAAGGTTTGCATAACAAGTGAAATTAAAAATGTGATGCTTTCACTTAGGCACTAAACATTAATTATTTGTCTCTAGGCAGAGGCCTTTTTAAGAACTTTTTAATTAATTATTAGTCTCTAGGCCGAGGCTAGAGCCGAAATAAGTGTAACATTCTTAACTTGACTTATGCAAACCGTATGAGTATGATCACAGTGGTATAAAAATTACTAAAAAGGCCTAGGCATAGGGCCTATTAATTAATGTTTTGTGCTCGAGAAAAAGTGCAGCACAATTATCTTGATTTGCTATGAAAACCTTATGAATATGAGCTCGGCTGATTGAACACTGTTGAAAAAGCCTAGGGTCTGTTCATTAATCATTTCTGCCTTAGTAAAAGTTCCTTACTAAAATCTTGACTTGTTATGCAAACCTTAAAAAAATTAGCATGGCAGATTAAAAATTGTTAAAAGGAACCAGGCCTAGGGTTTTATAATTAATGTTTTGTACCTGAGTAAAAGTGTGACTTTAGTTCCGATATAAATTATAAACCTTACCACTTGCTGAAATGGCCCAACCTGAACCCCATATTATGAATGCCTGCATAAAAATGATATGCAGCATTACGCAAAAAAAAAAAAAAAAAAAAAAAAAAAAAAAAAAAAAGAAATAAAAAAAGAAGAAAAAAAATATATATCATCATCATCATTGTCAACCGTTATCAATCCACTGCTGGTTGAAGGTCTCCCCAAGTTTCCTCCACAACAGCCTGTCTTGTGCCAGTCTCCTCCATGTCACTCCCGCATACTTACGAATTTCATCCACCCATCTACCATGTGGTCTTCTTCTGAGTCTTTTCCTGTCCCTTGGAATCCAATCTAAAATTTCGGCTGTCCATCAATGGTCTGTCTTTCTGGCAGTATGTCTAGCCCATTGCCATTTCAGGGATTCAACTCTGATCATGATGTCTTCCACTCGTGTCATTTTTCGGATCCACGAGTTCCTCTTCTTATCGCTCCTGGTTACACCAAGCACGCACCTCTCCATGCTTCTTTGAGTTGTCTGCAGCCTTTGTATGTCTCTTGTAGTTAAGGTCCACGTCTATGCACCATACGTAAGCACTGGAAGGATGCATTGATCAAACACTTTTCTTTTAAGACATAATGGCATATTGCTCTTGAAAATTATGCTGTTTCTTCCAAAAGCTCTCCAGGCAAGTTTTGTACGCCGATTAATTTCTTCATCAATGTGACCCTCACTTGATATCTGCTGTCCAAGATAAACGTATGTGTCTGTTATCTCCAGCTTTTCTCCATCAATCGATAAATCTTCATTTCTTGTAAAAGTATTGAACATCACTTTTGTCTTCTGAAAGTTCATTTTTAATCCCACTTCTTTACTCTTGTCAGCAAGTTCCTGGATCATACTCTGCAGCTCTGATGAGGTAGTTGCAAAAATGACTATGTCATCAGCAAAACGAAGGAGGGTTAGATAATCTCCATTAATCTTTATCCCTTTGTTTTCCCAGTTCAGTGATTGAAAGACATTTTCCAATGTGGCATTAAAAAGCTTCGGAGATATTGTGTCACCTTGTCTCACTCCCTTTCATATTTTTATGTGTGTTGTATTTTCAAACAGCCGAATCTTTGCACTTGCATTTTCATAGATGCTATTAATAATATTAATGTATGCATCTTCAATACTGCAGGATTTCAGAGCCATTGTAACTGCTGATGGTTTCACCGAATCAATGGCCTTTTCATAATCGACAAAAGCCATGCCCAATGGAAGTTCATATTCCCTCGCTCTCTCAATCAGTTCTCTCAGTACGTGGATATGATCTATTGTGCTGTAGCCACTCCTGAATCCAGCTTGTTCTCTCGGTTGAGCCATGTCCAGTGTTACCTTCAAGCGGTGTGAAAGAACTTTAGTGAAGATTTTATAAACCACTGATAGGAGGCTGATAGGTCTGTAGTTCCTGAGATCCTCAATGTCACCTTTTTTTATGTAGCAGGATCATTGTAGCATTGTTCCAATCCTCATTAATCTTCCCTTCATTAAGGCATCGAGTAAAAATTTGGGCGATTACTGTTTCGATTTCTCCACTTGCTTCTTGTATGATGTCTACAGTAATTCCATCTTCTCCTGGAGCTTTCCCCCGCTTTATGTTCTTGATTGCATGTGCAACTTCTGATGGGAGGACTGGAAGAACTCTGGTACTGGTACCTTTCATGATGTCTGGAGTACATGTATCATCCCTTTCATATAATTTGGGGTAGAAATCTTTTACTCTTGTCAAAATTTTGCCTCTATTTCTTGTCACAGAACCATCTTCTTTTCTCAGTGCCATAATCCGTTTTCTTCCCTTACTGAGATGTTCTCTTGCTATCTTTAGGATTTGGTTGTTTTCAATTGCTTTCCTCACTAGTTCACAGTTGAATTTCCTTACGTCTTCAGTGATACTTTTTCGTACTGTCTTGCATAGCTCTATATATTCCACTTTGGAAGTCACATCTTCTTTAGTTGTCCTCATCTCTCTTCTTTTTTGCATCAACATTTTGGTTTTTCCTGATAATTTGTTCACATGCAACTTGTTCTTAGACCCAGCTAATTTTGTTGCTGTTTCCATAAGAGCTTTGGTTACTTTTCTATTAACTTAAAAAATATCCATTTCTTCCGATGTTAGGCCTTTTAACGCAGATAATCTGTTCTTCAGTTCCAACTTGAATGTATTATAGTGTTTTTTAAGGTTGGTTATGTCAATACATTTTGTTTGTCTTATGAGCTTGCCACGTTCGAAGTTTAGTGTTGAGGTGAATCTTACATCTCACCAATCTATGGTCACTACCTGTGTTGAACTTGTTTAGCACACACTGCAGTCTTCTATGACGAATTTTTTGTTACACATAATAAAATCAATTTCACATGTCATCCCATTTGAATGTCTTCATGTCCATTTCCTGTGTGGCTTTTTCTTGAAAAAGGAGTTCAAGATGAAAAACCCTTCTGCCTCTGCAAACTCAATGAGAGTATTTCCATGCTGGTTTCTGTTGCTGTGACTGAATTTACCTACTGAAGTTTCATTCTGTTGTCGTTGCCCTATTTTTGCATTGAAATCTCCCATAATTATCTTCAAGTGCTACTTACCTTTATTATTTAGATGACGTATTTCCTCATAAAATTCTTCAATTTCTTCTTCGGGATGACTTGTGGTGGGTGCATAAGTTTGAATAATCTGAGCCTTGTATCTTCTCGAGAGTTGGATAACGAGTCGTACAGCTCTGTCAGAGGAACTTTCAACTTCTACAACTTTATCCTTCAGTTTCTTGTTTATTATAAATCCAACACCACTAGTTCTGCCAGTGTCTGTCCCACGATAGTAGAAGATATGTCCACTTTTCCGTTCAATGAGATCTTCTCCTTTTCTCCTTAGCTCACTCAGCCCGAGAATGTCCCACTTGATCCTTTTTAGTTCCTCTTCCAATTCAAGAGGCCTTGAATCAGAAGATAGGGAGCGTCCATTATACGTAGCCAAGGTCAGCATCAGATGGCAGCCTAGTCCGGTCCTCCGGGGATTCTTAGCACCTTCTGCCTTCATGTCACACTGACCGCTGCCTTGGCCCGGTACATTCCAGCTGCCGGAGACTGAGGGCCAAGATTTAAGTTGTAGAGTCATTTTGGAGGGGTTTGGCCATAACTCACCACGCTGGCCAAGCGGGTTGATGAGTGCAGGATAGCATTTCCTCTAATCCCGATGGTATAGTTATACCGATATTGGCGGTCGTCAGAGCCTCTTTAGTGGAAACAGGATGCACCACGAGAAGGGGGCTTGACATTTGTCAAGGAGAGGCTGTGATGTTAAGCATCACCTGACCTTACATCCCATATATATATATATATATATATATATATCATCATTGTCAACCATTATCAATCCACTACTGGACGAAGGTACCCCCAAGTTTCCTCTATAACGCTTTGTCTTGTGCCAGTCTCATCCATGTCACTCCCGCATACTTTAGAATTTCATCCACCCATCTCCCATGTGGTCTTCTTCTGGTCTTTTCCTATCCCTTGGAATCCAATCTAAAATTTCGGCTGTCCACCGATGGTCTGTCCTTCTCGCAGTATGTCCATACCATTGCCATTTCAGGGATTTAACTCTGATCATGATGTCTTCCACTCTTGTCATTTTTCGGGTCCACGAGTTGTCCTTCTTATCTCTTCTGGTTACACCAAGCATGCACTTCTCCATGCTGTTTTGAGTTGTCTGCAGCCTTTGTATGTCTCTAGTAGTTAAGGTTCACGTCTCTGCACCATACGTAAGCACTGGAAGGAGGCATTGATCAAACACTTTTCTTTTGGGACATAATGGCATATTGCTTTTGAAAATTATGCTGTTGCTCTCGAGGCAAGTTTTGTACGCCGATTAATTTCTTCATCAATGTGACCCTCACTTGATATCTGCTGTCCGAGATAAATATACGTGTCTGTTATCTCCAGCTTTTCTCCATCAATCGATAAATCTTCATTTCTTGTAAAAGTATTGAACATCACTTTTGTCTTCTGAAAGTTCATTTTTAATCCCACTTCTTTACTCTTGTCAGCAAGTTCCTGGATCATACTCTGCAGCTCTGATGGGGTAGTTGCAAAAATGACTATGTCATCAGCAAAACTAAGGTAGGTTAGATAATCTCCATTAATCTGTATCCCTTTGTTTATCCAGTTCAGTGATTGAAAGACATTTTCCAATGTGGCATTAAAGAGCTTCGGAGATATGGTGTCACCTTGTCTCAACCCTTTTCCAATTTTTATGTGTGTTGTATTTTCAAACAGCCGAATCTTTGCACTTGCATTTCAGGGATTTTTTTCACCGAATCAAAGGCTTTTTCTTAATCTATAAAAGCCATGCACAATGGAAGTTCATATTCCCTCGCTCTTTCAATTAGTTCTTTCAGTACGTGGATATGATCTATTGTGCTATAGCCACTCCTGAATCCAGCTTGTTCTCTCGGTTGAGCCATGTCCAGTGTCACCTTCAAGTGGTTTGAAAGTACTTTAGTGAAGCTTTTATAAACCACTGATAGGAAGCTGATAGGTCTGTAGTTCCTGAGATCCTCAATGTCACTTTTTTTATGTAGCAGGATCATTTTAGCGTTGTTCCAATCCTCAGGAATCTTCCCTTCATTAAGGCATCAAGATAAAATTTGGGCAAGTACTGTTTCGATTTCTCCACTTGCTTCTTGTATGATGTCTACAGTAATTCCATCTTCTCCTGGAGCTTTCCCCCGCTTCATGTTCTTGATTGCATGTGCAACTTCTGCTGGGAGGACTGGAAGAACTCTGGTACTGGTACCTTTTATGATGTCTGGAGTATATGTATCATCCCTTTCATATAATTTGGAGTAGAAATATTTCACTCTTGTCAAAATTTCGCCTCTATTTCTTGTTACAGAACCATCTTCTCTTCTCAGTGCCATAATCTGTTTTCTTCCCTTACTGAGATGTCCCTTTGCTATCTTTAGGCTTTGGTTGTTTTCAATTGTTTTCCTTACTAGTTCATAGTTGAATTTCCTTACGTCTTCAGTGATACTTTTTCGTACTGTCTTGCATAGCTCTATATATTCCACTTTGGAAGTCACATCTTCTTTAGTTGTCCTCATCTCTCTTCTTTTTTGCATCAACATTTTGGTTTTTCCTGATAATTTGTTCACATGCAACTTGTTCTTAAACCCTGCTAATTTTGTTGCTGTTTCCATAAGAGCTTTGGTTACTTTTCTGTTAACTTCAGAAATATCCACTTCTTCCGATGTTAGTCCTTCTAAAGCAGAGAATCTGTTCTTCAGTTCCAACTTGAAGGCATTATGGTGTTTTTTAAGGTTGGCTATGTCAATACATTTTGTTTGTCTTATGAGCTTGCCACATTCGAGTTTAGTGTTGAGGTGCATCTTACATCTCACCAATCTATGGTCACTACCTGTGTTGAACTTGTTTAGCACACTGCAGTCTTCTATGACGAATTTTTTGTTACACATAATAAAATCAATTTCCCTTGTCGTCCCATTTGGATGTCTCCATGTCCATTTCCTGTGTGGCTTTTTCTTGAAAAAGGAGTTCAAGATGAAAAACCCTTCTGCCTCTGCAAACTCTACAAGAGTATTTCCACACTGGTTTCTGTTGCCGTGACCGAATTTACCTACTGAAATTTCATTCTGTTGCCGTTGCCCTATTTTCGCATTGAAATCTCCCATAATTATCTTCAAGTGCTGCTTACCTTTATTATTTAGATGACGAATTTTCTCATAAAATTCATCAATTTCTTCTTCAGAATGACTTGTGGTGGGTGCATAAGTTTGAATAATCTGAGCCTGGCATCTTTTTAAGGGTTGGATAACGAGTCGTGCAGCTCTGTCAGAGGAACTTTCAACTTCTACAACTTTATCCTTCAGTTTCTTGTTTATTATAAATCCAACACCACTAGTTCTGCCAGTATCAGTCCCATGATAGTAGAAGAGATGTCCACTTTTCAGTTCAATGCGATCTTCGGGTCATTCCGCGTCAAATCAACCAGTCACTGTTGCTTGACATTTTAAAATATTTTTATATTTTGCATACAATATTCCCAATATATTAACACTTCAAAAATAAAAAATAAAATTTTTTATAAGTCTTATTTTTATTCTGGCGGCCATTTTTCTTCGGCTTCACATGACGTTTTTGACCAAAATCATCGTTTACGTAAAATTTAATAACTTCTTTACTACTAGAGCTATCATGTTCAAATAAAGATCATTCTTTTTTACATGAAATGTTCTACAGTTTTGACCAAGAATGCTTTAGCTACCTCTTGTGAAAAGATATGAAATGGCCCTTACAAAATGTTTAATAATTTTGCTTAAATTGCTGATTTCAGGCATAATTTTTTTTAAGAATGGTAAAAGTTTCATACTTCAGACTTTGTATGTTTACATGTATCTAGTTGGACTATTAATTCACAAAATTTGAAACTTGAGAGTGTAGTCCATTTTTTTCTATAGACCTCCAAACATAGTCCGAACCTTAAAAGTGTCACTTTTTTAGGCCTAATATCTCAAAAGGGACAGCTCCTAAAATTCTAATATTTTTACACAGCAATGTGGTCTTAGGGGTAAACCTGCAGTAAAAATTTCAACTTGTAGACACAAGTAGTTTTAAAGCTGTGCTACATCAAAATAACGAAAATATACGACCATTTTTATTTGCGAACTTGTGAGCCAGAGTCGCTTTTAAATCATCTTAAATATGTAAGGAAAATTATAAATGGTACAGTAACATTTTATTATTCATTGAAATAAAGAAATATTAAAAACAAAACAAAAAGAAGACAAGCAGCAAAATAAATTTACCTGATTTTGAGTGCATGATTTACAATCGTCCATAAACATATATGTAGTTATAGACAGTAATATGAACATTTTTGTCATATATATATGTTTAGATGTATTCATGTGATTTCCTGTTGGGAGGCAGCATAATTCCTGTCACTACATGTCCAGATGAGTCATTGTTTTTGTATCCTGTTCAATTCTTGTTAAGCTTTTAAGCTACCTGTTAAGACCTGTTTAAAGCTGTTAAGACCTGTACATTTAATGTAGCTATATATACCACCACCCTCATTCTTGTCCCAGTTTGATGTTTCCTTTGTGACTGGCAAGTAGTTCAAATGTGACTTTGTGATATACCTGCAATAAGTGTATTTGTGCCAAATCAAAATGGAATGCTCTGTTGGTGTATTTGTCAATGAAGAATGCCATAAATGTGATTATGGATCTGTGACTAAGGATTTATGTAGTGATTTAGAAGCTGTTAAGTGCAGAAGTCTTTGTATTATAAGTGAACATATGGATCACAACACAGCTGCATTCCATGTATTCCAGGGTCATCTAATTTCTGACGTAAAAAAAGTGGCACCTTCAGCGAAGAAAATTTTTTATTTCAGTGATGGTGCTGCCAGCCAATATAAAAATAAAAAGAACTTCGTTAACATTTGCAAACATTTTGACGATTTTGGACTTTAAGCCGAATGGAATTTCTTTGCTACATCCCATGGCAAAAATGCTAGTGATGGAATAGGTGGTACTACAAAAAGAGAAGTATCAAGAAGTAGTTTGCAAAGAACATATACAGACCAAATTTTAACACCACAGGATATGTATAAATATTGCTCCAAAAAAATTACTGGCATTGCATATATTTATGTATCAACTGATGAGGTACAATCAAAGTATGCAAGACTCAAAGCAAGATTTGCAAATGCCGAAACAGTAACACACACAAGAGATTATCATAGAATAGTTCCTCTCGATTCGTCTCAAATAAGATGCTTTAAAACATCCCAAACATCAGAATTTGAAGACGTGTATTAGTGTCCTCAATCACATCTCATCAAATATTTTCATTCCATAAAAATGACTATGTTGCCTGTGTTTATGATAAAAAATGGTGGATTGGAAAGATTCAAGACATCAGTGAAGAAAACAATGATATGCAAATTCACTTTTTCCATCCACACGGGCCACGAACATCCTTTCAGTTGTCATTTCCACAGGACATTGTATGGGTTCCCATAAGCCATATCTTACAAAAACTAACTCCAATGGACGTGACGACAGTGACTGGCCGTTCTTACAATATCGCGGAAACACTGTGTAACAACATTTCTCAAGCAATGAATTTATTTATTTCTCAGTACAACTAGAACATCAATAGAACTGTAAGTAACTTATTTTTTCATAGTTATTGTAATTTAATGTGTTAATGTTATTGTTTATACTGTAGTAACACATATATGTAAAATGAACATTTGTAAACCACGCACTCAAAATCAGGTAAATTTATTTTGCTGCTTGTCTAATTTGTGTTTTTTTAATATTTTTTTATTTCAATGAATAATAAAATGTTACTGTACCATTTATAATTTTCCTTACATATTTAAGATGTTTTAAAAGCAACTCTGGCTCACAAGTTAGCAAATAAAAATGGTCGTATTTTTCCGTTATTTTGATGTAGCACAGCCTTAAAACTACTTGTGTCTACTAGTTGAAATTTTTACTGCAGGTTTACCCCTAAGACCACATTGCTGTGTAAAAATATTAGAATTTTAGGAGCTGTCCCTTTTGAGATATTAGGCCTAAAAAAGTGACACTTTTAAGGTTAGGACTATGTTTGGAGGTCTATAGAAAAAAAGGACTACAGTCTCAAGTTTAAAATTTTGTGAATTAATAGTTCAACTAGATACATGTAAGCATACAAAGTCTGAAGTATGAGACTTTTACCATTTTTAAAAAAATTATGCCTGAAATCAGCAATTTGAGCGAAATTATTAAACATTTTGTAAGGGCCATTTCATATCTTTTCACAAGAGGTAGCTAAAGCATTCTTGGTCAAAACTGTAGAACATTTCATGTAAAAAAGAATGATCTTTATTTTAACATGATAGCTCTAGTAGTAAAGAAGTTATTAAATTTTACATAAACAATGATTTTGGTCAAAAACGTCATGTGAAGCCGAAGAAAATGGCAGCCAGAAAAAAAAATAAGTCTTACAAAAAAATATATATATATATATATTTTTGTAGTGTTAATATATTTGGAATATTGTATGCAAAATATAAAGAATATTTAAAAATGTTGAGCAAGAATTTAATTAGTTATTGGTTGAGTTCACATGGAATGACTCCTTCTCCTTTTCTCACTTAGCCCGACGATGTCCCACTTAATCCTTTGTAGTTCCTCTTCCAATTCAAGAAGCCTTGAATCAGAAGATAGGGAGCGTCCATTATACGTAGCCAAGGTCAGCATCAGATGGCAGCCTAGTCAGGTCCTCCGGGGATTCTTAGCACCCTCTGCCTTCATGTTGCACTGGCCGCTGCCTTGGCCAGGTACATTCCAGCTGCCGGAGACTAAGAGCCAAGATTTAAGTTGTGGAGTCATTTTGGAGGGTTTGGCCATAACTCACCACGCTGGTTCTTAATAGAGTGTGAATTCTGAATTTTCATAACTGCTGCGTTGCGCGTTTTGATCTTCAGGTTAATTTGGCAACTTTCGTTTTAAATTAAAAACTTTTTCTTATATTTTCGGCTTTGCTCTTTAGTATATATATTTATATGTATGTTCTTCAGTTCCAACTTGAATGTATTATAGTGTTTTTTAAGGGATGTAAGTTCAGGCGATGCGTAACATCACAGCCTCTCCTTGACAAATGTCAACCTCGCCTTCTCGTGGTACATCCTCTTCCAACTAAAGGGGCTCTGGTGACCGCTAATAGCGGTATAACTATTCCATCAGGATTAGAGGAAATGCTATCCCACTCACCAACCCACTTGGCCAGCGTGGTGCGTTAGAGCCAAACCCCTTCAAAATGACTCTACAATTTAAATATTGGCCCTCAGTCTCCGGCAGCTAGAATGTACCGGGCCAAGGCAGCGGTCAGTGTGACATGAAGGCAGAAGGTGCTAAGAATCCCCGGAGGACCGGACTAGGCTGCCATCTGATGCTGACCTTGGCTATGTATAATGGACGCTCCCTATCTTCTGATTCAAGGCTTCTTGAATTGGAAGTGGAACTACAAAGGATCAAGTGGGACATCGTCGGGCTAAGTGAGGTAAGGAGAAAAGGAGAAGATCTCATTGAACTGAAAAGTGGACATCTCTTCTACTATCGTGGGACTGATACTGGCAGAACTAGTGGTGTTGGATTTATAATAAACAAGAAACTGAAGGATAAAGTTGTAGAAGTTAAGAGTTCCTCTGACAGAGCTGCACGACTCGTTATCCAACTCTCGAGAAGATACCAGGCTCAGATTATTCAAACTTATGCACCCACCACAAGTCATCCTGAAGAAGAAATTGAAGAATTTTATAAGGAAATTCGTCATCTAAATAATAAAGGTAAGCAGCACTTGAAGATAATTATGGGAGATTTCAAGGCATAAATAGGGCAAGCCAACAGAATGAAACTTCAGTAGGTAAATGCGGTTACGGCAACAGAAACCAGCGTGGAAATACTCTCGTAGAGTTTGCAGAGGCAGAAGGGTTTTTCATCTTGAACTCCTTTTTCAAGAAAAAGCCACACAGGAAATGGACATGGAGACATCCAATTGGGAAGACAAGTGAAATTGATTTTATTATGTGTAACAAAAAATTCATCATAGAAGACTGCAGTGTGTGTGCTAAACAAGTTCAACACAGGTAGGGACCATAGATTGGTGAGATGTAAGATGCACCTCAACACTAAACTCGAACGTGGCAAGCTGATAAGACAAACAAAATGTATTGACATAACCAACCTTAAAAAACACCATAATACCTTCAAGTTGGAACTGAAGAACAGATTCTCTGCTTTAGAAGGCCTAACGTCGGAAGAAGTGGATATTTCTGTAGTTAACAGAAAAGTAACCAAAGCTCTTATGGAAACGGCAACATAATTAGCTGTGTCTAAGAACAAGTTGCATGTGAACAAATTATCAGGAAAAACCAAAATGTTGATGCAAAAAGAAGAGAGATGAGGACAACTAAAGAAGATGTGACTTCCAAAGTGGAATATATAGAGCTATGCAAGACAGTACGAAAAAGTATCACTGAAGACGTAAGGAAATTCAACTGTGAACTAGTGAGGAAAGCAATTGAAAACAACCAAAGCCTAAAGATTGCAAAGGGACATCTCAGTAAGGGAAGAAAACAGATAATGGCACTGAGAAAAGAAGATGGTTCTGTAACAAGAAATAGAGGCAAAATTTTGAAAAGAGTGAAAGATTTCTACTCCAAATTATATGAAAGGGATGATACATGTACTCCAGACATCATGAAAGGTACCAGTACCAGAGTTCTTCCAGTCCTCCCAGCAGAAGTTGCACAAGCAATCAAGGAGAAGATGGAATTACTATAGACATCATACGAGAAGCAAGTGGAGAAATCGAAACAGTACTCGCCCAAATTTTCACTCGATGCCTTAATGAAGGGAAGATTCCTGAGGATTGGAACAACGCTACAATGATCTTGCTACATAAAAATGGTGACATTGTGAGGATCTCAGGAACTACAGACCTATCAGTGGTTTATAAATTCTTCACTAAAGTTCTTTCACACCGCTTAAAGGTGACATTGGACATGGCTCAACCGAAGGAACAAGCTGGATTCAGGAGTGGCTACAGCACAATAGAAGGGAATATGAACTTCCATTGTGCATGGCTTTTATCGATTATGAAAAAGCCTTTGATTCGGTGAAACCATCAGCAGTTGCCATGGCCCTGAAATCCTGCGGTATTGAAGATGCGTACATTAATATAATTAATAACATCTATGAAAATGCAAGTGCAAAGATTCGGCTGTTTGAAAATACAACACACATAAAAATTGGTAAAGGAGTGAGACAAGGTGACAACATATCTCCGAAGCTCTTTAATGCCCCATTGGAGAATGTCTTTCAATCACTGAACTGGGAAAACAAAGGGATAAAGATTAATGGAGATTATCTAACCCTCCTTCGTTTTGCTGATGACATAGTCATTTTTGCAACTACCTCATCAGAGCTGCAGAGTATGATCCAGGAACTTGCTGACAAGAGTAAAGAAGTGGGATTAAAAATGAACTTTCAGAAGACAAAAGTGATGTTCAATACTTTTACAAGAAATGAAGATTAATCGATTGATGGAGAAGAGCTGGAGATAACAGACACATACGTTTATCTTGGACAGCAGATATCAAGTGAGGGTCACATTGATGAAGAAATTAATCGGCGTACAAAACTTGCCTGGAGAGCTTTTGGAAGAAACAGCATAATTTTTAAGAGCAATATGCCATTATGTCTTAAAAGAAAAGTGTTTGATCAATGCATCCTTCCAGTGCTTACGTATGGTGCATAGACGTGGACCTTAACTAAAAGAGACATACAAAGGCTGCAGACAACTCAAAGAAGTATGGAGAGGTGCATGCTTGGTGTAACCAGGAGAGATAAGAAGAGGAACTTTTGGATCCGAAAAATGACAAGAGTGGAAGACATCATGGTCAGAGTTAAATCCCTGAAATGGCAATGGGCTGGACATACTGCCAGAAGGACAGACCATCGATGGACAGCCAAAATTTTAGATTGGATTCCAAGGGACAGGAAGAGACCCAGAAGAAGACCACATGGGAGATGGGTGGATGAAATTCGAAAGTATGCGTTAGTGACATGGAGGAGACTGGCACAAGACAGAACGTTGTGGAGGAAACTTGGGGAGACCTTCGTCCAGCAGTGGATTGATAATATTTGACAATGATGATGATGATATATATATATATATACTAAAGAGCAAAGCCGAAAACATAAGAGAAACTTTAGAATTTAAAACGAAAGTTGCAAAATATCAATCCACCGCTGGATGAAGGTTTCTCCATGTTTCTTTCACAACTGTCTGTCTTGAGCCAGTGTTCTCCATGTGGATGTATAAAATTTGAAAGCATACTCTGGAGTATGCTTTCAAATTTCATCCATCCATTTTGCATGTGGTCTTCTTCTGGGTCTTTGTTCTGTCCTTTGGAATCCAACCTAAAATTTCAGTTGTCTATCGGTGGTCCGTTCTTCTGGCAACATGCTCAGCCCATTGCCATTTCAGGGATTTTACTGTGATCATGGTCTTCTACTCTTGTCCTTTTCCTTATCCATGAGTTTCTCTTCTTATCTCTCCTGGTTACACCAAGCATGCATCCTCTCCATGCTTCTTTCAGTTGTCTGTAGCCTTTGTATGTCTTTTTTAGTTAAGGTCTATGTTTCTGCTCCATATGCAAGAACTGGAAGGATGCATTGATTAAACACTTTTCTCTTAAGACATAATGGCATATTGCTCTTAAAAATTGTTCTATTTCTTTCAAAAACTCTCCAGCCAAGTTTTATATGCTGATTAATTTCCTAATCAATGTGAGCCTTGCTTGATATCTGTTGTCCAAGGTAAATGTAGGTATCGGTTACCTCAAGCTTTCCCCCATCGATAAATCTTAATTTGTTGTAAAAGCATTGTACATCAGTTATTATCTTCTGAAAGTTCATTTTTAATCCCACTTGTTTACTCTCATCATCAATTTCCTGGATCATGCTCTACAACTATCAAGGGGCATTTGCAAAAATGGTTTAGTCGTCAGCAAAACAAAAGTGAGTTAAATAATCTCTATTAATCTTTATCCTCTTGTTTTCCCAGTTCAGTGATTGAAACACATTTTGCAGTGTGGCATTGAAGAGTTAGGGAGATATTTGGGTCACCTTGCTTCACTCCCTTTCCGATTTCTATTGGTGCTGTATCCTCAAGTAGCTGAACTTTTGCTCTTGCATTTTCGTAGATGTCATTAATAATGCTAATATAAGCATCTTCAATACCGCAAGATGTTAAAGCCATTGTAATGGCTGACAGTTTCACAGAATGGTTTTGAAATCCTGCAGTATTGAAAATGTTTACATTATCATTATTAATCACATCTATGAAAATATATATACCTATATATATTAAAACTTTAAATAAAGGGATTATATATACTCAACACACAAGAAAATGACATCAGAAGTTGCAAAGAAATATTACAAAGAAATATAAACACAAACTCGGATGCGCAAATGCAGGAGATTGAACCATGCTTTGATATGCGACACAAAATATATTAAGAACACAAATCCAAAAATATTCAATTCACTTACCCCATCAAATGAAAAGCAATAGCCAAGAGAAATAATAAGCCCAAGAAAAATATCAAAAATAAATAATGAACCAAAAAAAAAAAAAAAAATCAAAAATTTTCAAAAATTTAGCTGCCATCATCAGGAAGACCCCAGCTAAATATATGGCCTTTTAAAACGACAGCAAAAGCATACGAGGTCAATACCTGCTGTGTGGGTCCCCTAAGCCATAAATGGAAACAGCGGTAGACCTAGATAAGACAAAAAACAAAAAAATATAAAATAAAATTAAAAGTAACAATCTGGAGACACACCAAGAAGCAGGAGTCAAACCATCAGACAACTCAACAGCCTGCAACAGAAATCCAAATGATCAACCATGTGACAAATATGCAGTGGAAGAGTGATGCACAACGCCGCAGTTGCAGTCGGGTATATATCTGTAATGAGTGACGAGAAAGGTTATAGATAGATAGATAGATGTTAACACAGTCTTCAGCCACAGGAGGCCCATCAAGTGGCACTTAAAGAACTAACCATTTAACATTGTAGGGCCGTAGTTAGTAAAATTAAATATGTATGGGGATATGTTGTATGCTTTATAAAAATTCTGAGTTTTTGAGTCTTGCAATAGCTGTAAAAATAATTTTTTGACATATTGCAGTGGGTATTCACTTTCCTTCAAGATGTTCCAGTACTGTATGAGTTCCTTAGTTAGTACATCTACTGTATTGCAAATCTCAAACGCCTATGGATCCTAGATATGACAAGATTTCTGCAAATTGACTTGGATACACCAGAATGACAATTTCTGTAGTAATTGATATGACACGTATAGTTTCTTCTCTTATGTAAAGTAGTGATATAGCCATCTATAGAGTAGCATATTCTCAAATCCAAAAAATTAATTTGATTGGAGGTGACATTAGTATGCTCCAATGATAACCAAGGAGGATATATACTTTTAGAAGATACTTGAAAGGTTTCCAAATTGAATGCAATGACGTCGTCAATGTGGCGTAGCACGACACCTGTAAAGTCTTTATTTTCTGTGACATACTTCTGTTCATAATAGTGCAAATATAGGTTTGCAAGCACACTGGAATACCTAGATCCCATGGGTATTCCGTTCATTTGTTGGTATATGTGACCACCAACTTTCAGATAGATAGTAGCTAATAGAAAGTTGGCTAGATAGCTATTTTCTTGGTTCATTATTTATTTTTGATATTTTTCTTAGGCTTATTATTTCTTTTGGGTATTGCTTTTCATTTGATGGAGTCAGTGAATTGAATATTTTTGGATTTGTGTTTTTAATATATTTTGTGTCGTATCATCATCATCATCAACCATTATCAATCCACTGCTGAATGAAGGTCTCCCCAAGTTTCCTCGACAACGGTCTGTCTTGTGCCAGTCTCCTCCATGTCACTCCCGCATACTTTCGAATTTCATCCACCCATCTCCCATGTGGTCTTCTTCCGGGTCTTTTCCTGTCCCTTGGAATCCAATCTAAAATTTCAGCTGTCCACCGACGGTCTGTCCTTCTCGCAGTATGTCCATCCCATTGCCATTTCAGGGATTTAACTCTGATCATGATGTCTTCCACTCTCGTCATTTTTCGGGTCCACGAGTTCCTCTTCTTATCTTTCCTGGTTATATCAAGCATGCACCTTTCCACGCTTCTTTGAGTTGTCTGCAGCCTTTGTATGTCTCTTTTAGTTAAGGTCCACGTCTCTGCACCATATGTAAGCACTGGAAGGATGCATTGATCAAACAATTTTCTTTTAAGACATAATGGCATATTGCTCTTGAAAATTATGCTGTTTCTTCCAAAAGCTCTCCAGGCAAGTTTTGTACGCCGATTAATTTCTTCATCAATGTGACCCTCACTTGATATCTGCTGTCCAAGATAAATATAAGTGTCTGTTATCTCCAGCTTTTCTCCATCAATCGATTAATCTTCATTTCTTGTAAAAGTATTGAACATCACTTTTGTCTTCTGAAAGTTCATTTTTAATCCCACTTCTTTACTCTTGTCAGCAAGTTCCTGGATCATACTCTGCAGCTCTGATGAGGTAGTTGCAAAAATGACTATGCCATCAGCAAAACGAAGGTGAGTTAGATAATCTCCATTCATCTTTACCCCTTTGTTTTCCCAGTTCAGTGATTGAAAGACATTTTCCAATGTGGCATTAAGGAGCTTTGGAGATATGGTGTCACCTTGTCTCACTCGGTTTCCAATTTTTATGTGTGTTGTATGTTCAAACAGCCGAATCTTTGCACTTGCATTTTCATAGATGTTATTAATGATATTAATGTACGCATCTTCAATACCGCAGGATTTCAGGGCCATTGCAACTGCTGATGGTTTCACCGAATCAAAGGCTTTTTCATAATCGATAAAAGCCATGCACAATGGAAGTTCATATTCCCTCGCTCTTTTAATTAGTTCTCTCAATACGTGGATATGATCTATTGTGCTGTAGCCACTAGTGAATCCAGCTTGTTTTCTCGGTTGAGCCATGTCCAGTGTTACCTTCAAATGGTGTGAAAGAACTTTAGTGAAGATTTTAAAAACCACTGATAGGAGGCTGATAGGTCTGTAGTTCCTGAGATCCTCAATATCACCTTTTTTATGTAGCAGGATCATTGTAGCGTTGTTCCGATCCTCAGGAATCTTCCCTTCATTAAGGCATGGAGTGAAAATTTGGGCGAGTACTGTTTCGATTTCTCCACTTGCTTCTTGTATGATGTCTACAGTAATTCCATCTTCTCCTGGAGCTTTCTCCCGCTTCATGTTCTTGATTGCATGTGCAACTTCTCCTGGGAGAAATGGAAGAACTCTGGTACTTGTACCTTTAATGATGTCTGGAGTATATGTATCATCCCTTTCATATAAATTGAAGTAGAAATCTTTCACTCCTGTCAAAATTTTGCCTCTGTTTCGTGTTACAGAACCATCTTCTTTTCTCAGTGCCATAATCTGTTTTCTTCCCTTACTGAGATGTCCCTTTGCTATCTTTAGGCTTTGGTTGTTTTCAATTGCTTTCCTCACTAGTTCACAGTTGAATTTCCTTACGTCTTCAGTGATACTTTTTCGTACTGTCTTGCATAGCTCTATATATTCCACTTTGGAAGTCACATTTTCTTTAGTTGTCCTCATCTCTCTTCTTTTTGCATCAACATTTTGGTTTTTCCTGATAATTTGTTCATATGCAACTTGTTCTTAGACCCAGCTAATTTTGTTGCTGTTTCCAAAAGAGCTTTGGTTACTTTTCTATTAACTTCAGAAATATCCACTTCTTCCGATGTTAGGCCTTCTAAAGCAGAGAATCTGTTATTCAGTTCCAATTTGAAGGTATTATGGTGTTTTTTAAGGTTGGTTATGTCAATACATTTTCTTTGTCTTATGAGCTTGCCACGTTCAAGTTTAGTGTTGAGGTGCATCTTACATCTCACCAATCTATGGTCACTACCTGTGTTGAACTTGTTTAGCACACTGTAGTCTTCTGTGACGAATTTTTTGTTACACATAATACAATCAATTTCACTTGTCGTCCCATTTGGATGTCTCCATGTCCATATCTTGTGTGGCTTTTTCTTGAAAAAGGAGTTCAAGATGAAAAACCCTTCTGCCTCTGCAAACTCAACGAGAGTATTTCCACGATGGTTTCTGTTGCTGTGACTGAATTTACCTACTGAAGTTTCATTCTGCTGCCGTTGTCCTATTTTTGCATTGAAATCTCCCATAATTATCTTCAAGTGCTGCTTATCTTTATTATTTGGATGACGAATTTCCTCATAAAATTCTTCAATTTCTTCTTCAGGATGACTTGTGGTGGGTGCATAAGTATGAATAATCTGAGCCTTGTGTTTTCTCGAGAGTTGGATAACGAGTCGTGCAGCTCTGTCAGAGGAACTTTCAACTTCTACAACTTTATCCTTCAGTTTCTTGTTTATTATAAAACCAACACCACTAGTTCTGCCAGTATCTGTCCCACGATAGTAGAAGAGATTTCCACTTTTCAGTTCAATGAGATCTTCTCCTTTTCTCCTTACCTCACTTAGCCCGAGGATGTCCCACTTGATCCTTTGTAGTTCCTCTTCCAATTCAAGAAGCCTTGAATCAGAAGATAGGGAACGTCCATTATACGTAGCCAAAGTCAGCATCAGATGGCAGCCTAGTCTGGTCCTCCGGGGTTTCTTAGCATCCTCTGCCTTCATGTCGCACTGGCCGCTGCCTTGGCCAGGTACATTCCAGCTGCCGGAGACTGAGGGCCAAGATTTATGTTGTGGAGTCATTTTGGAGGGGTTTGGCCATAACTCACCATGCTGGCCAAGCGGGTTGGTGAGTGTGGGATAGCATTTCCTCTAATCCCGATGGTATAGTTATACCGCTATTGGCGGTCGTCAGAGCCCCTTTAGTGGGAACAGGATACACCACGAGAAGGCGGGGTTGATATTTGTCAAGGAGAGGCTGTGATGTTACGCATCACCTGACCTTTGGATTGACAAGTGAAATTGATTTTATTTTGTATAACAAAAAATTCGTCATTAAAGACTGCAGTGTGCTAAACAAGTTCAACACAGGTAGTGACCATAGATTGGTGAGATGTAAGATGCACCTCAACACTAAACTCGAACGTGGCAAGCTCATAAGACAAACAAAATGTATTGATATAACCAACCTTAAAAACACCATAATACCTTCCAGTTGGAACTGAAGAAGAGATTCTCTGCTTTAGAAGGCCTAACATTGGAAGAAGTGGATATTTCTAAAGTTAACAGAAAAGTAACCAGAGTTCTTATGGAAACAGCAACAAAATTAGCTGGGTCTAAGAACAAGTTGCATGTGAACAAATTATCAGGGAAAACCAAAATGTTAATGCAGAAAAGAAGAGAGATGAGGATAACTAAAAAAGATGCGACTTCCAAAGTGGAATATTTAGAGCTATGCAAGACAGTACGAAACAGTATCACTGAAGACATAAGGAAATTCAACTGTTAACTAGTGAGGAAAGCAATTGAAAACAACCAAAGCCTAAAGATAACAAAGGGACATCTCAGTAAAGGAAGAAAACAGATTATGGCACTGAGAAAAGAAGATGGTTCTGTAACACGAAATAGAGGCAGAAATTTTGACAGGAGTGAAAGATTTCTACTCCAGATTATATGAAAGGGATCATACATGTACTGCAGACATCATGAAAGATACCAGTACCAGTATCAGAGTTATTCTAGTCCTCCCAGCAGAAGTTGCACATGCAATCAAGAACATGATGTGGGGAAAAGCTCCAGGAGAAGATGGAATTACTGTAGACATCATACAAAAAGCAAGTGGAGAAATTGAAACTACACTCACCCAAGTTTTCACTCGATGCCTTCATGAAGTGAAGATTCCTGAGGATTAGAACACCGCTACAATGATCCTGCTACATAAAAAAGGTGACATTGAGGATCTCGGGAACTACAAACCTATCAGCCTCCTATCAGTTGTTTATAAAATCTTCACTAAAGTTCTTTCACACCGTTTGAAGGTAACACTGGACATGGCTCAACCGAGAGAACAAGCTGGATTCAGCAGTGGCTACCGCACTATAGCCACGTACTGAGAGAACTAATTGAATGAGCGAGGGAATATGAACTTCCATTGTGCATGGCTTCTTTTTTTGATTATGAAAAGGCCTTTGATTCAGTGAAGCCATCTGCAGTTACAATGGCTTTGAAATCCTGCGGTATTGAAGATGCACACATTAATATTATTAATAACATCTATGAAAATGCAAGTGCAAAGATTCGTCTATTTGAGAATACAACACACATAAAAATTGGAAAGGGAGTGAGACAAGGTGACACCATATCTCCGAAGCTCTTTAATGCCACATTGGAGGGTGTTTTTCAGTCACTGAGCTGGGAAAACAAGGGGATAAAGATTAATGGAGATTATCTAACCCACCTTCGTTTTGCTGATGATGTAGTCATTTTTGCAACTAGCCCATCAGAGCTGCAGAGTATGATCCAGGAACTTGCTGACTAGAGTAAAGAAGTGGGATTAAAAATGAACTTTCAGAAGACAAAAGTGATGTTCAATGCTTTTACAAGAAATGAAGATTTATCGATTGATTTAGAAAAGCTGGAGATAACAGACACGTACGTTTATCTTGGACAGCAGATATCAAGTGAGGGTCACATTGATGAAGAAATTAATCGGCGTACAAAACTTGCCTGGAGAGCTTTTGGAAGAAACAGCATAATTTTCAAGAGCAATATGCCATTATGTCGTAAAAGAAAAGTGTTTGATCAATGCATCCTTCCAGTGCTTACGTATGGTGCATAGACGTGGACCTTAACTAAAAGAGACATACAAAGGCTGCAGACAACTCAAAGAAGCATGGAGAGGTGCATACTTGGTGTAACCAGGAGAGATAAGAAGAGGAACTCGTGGATCCGAAAAATGACAAGAGTGGAAGACATCATGATCAGAGTTAAATCCCTGAAATGGCAATGGGCTGGACATACTGCCAGAAGGACAGATCATCGATGGACAGCCAAAATTTTAGATTGGATTCCAAGGGACAGGAAAAGACCCGGAAGAAGACCACATGGGAGATGGGTGGATGAAATTCGAAAGTATGCAGGGGTGACATGGAGGAGACTGGCACAAGACAGACCGTTGTGGAGGAAACTTGGGGAGACCTTCGTCCAGCAGTGGATTGATAATGGTTGACAATGATGATGATGATATACACTATATTGACAAAAGTCACCAGACACCTAGAAGAGAAACACAACGTAGCATTTATTGACATACATTAGTACGATGTCGGTCCACCTTTGGCCTTAATACATGCACTGACCCTTCGAGACATGCTTTCGACAAGGTTTCGGAACACAGCGATAGGTATGCGCTTCCATTCAGTACATAATGGTGCCGCTAACTGTTGCTTAGTAGTAGGCCTTTGTTCCAAACTTTTTATGCGACTCTCTAATTCATCCCATATGGAATCTATGGGATTACGATCAGGCCAGTCCACACTCAATACGGAATTATCGTCAAACCACACCATAACAGCCACACTGTGGTGAATAGCGTTCTCTTGGCTGCCGCCATACCCACACACAGCCATCAGACTTGCGGATTGTGTATCTGGATTAATCACTCCTTAGGATACTGTTCACCCTAAAAACTGAAAAGGGTAGGGTAATTTTCTGAAATAGGGCACATTTGTATAAAAATAGAGGCACACTATGCGTACAAAACGTTGCAAGATCTAAAAAAAGGGCACTTTTGTATCACCAAGGGGCACTTTATGCCTACAAAAGATTATATCTGAAAAAAAGAGCATTTTATGTATGTATAAGGTATAGTTTGACCCCCCCCCCCAAAATAAACCTCTAACACTATTTTCATCCTAAACATATAATAACTGTTACATACAGTATTGAGGTAGGAATATTTCAACGGGCTCTCTATGGTTTTTGTAAGTTTTTTGTTTTGTGTTTTAATTTAAATACTATTTTTGTAGGAAAACCAAAGATTATAAATTTTAAATGATTTGAATGTATTTAAATGGTTTTGTTAACAATATTCATGTACTCAGTAATTGCAGAATTATATGTACTTTTTCATTACCAAAAGAGCATAACTTTTTTATTTGCATGGATAACAAGTAATAAAAGAAAATGCTGCTTACCATACTTTTAATCAATGGATTATTAAATACATCAAAACATACAATAAAATTTATTGAAAATAACTTATTTAAACTGAACGGTTGAAATAAAATATTTTATTTACTTCCACCCAATGTTTTGCTGCTTCAAGTAGGTAAGAAACTTCATTTAATTTGATGGCCAACAAATTGCCCTTATTTTCTAACTTTAGTTGAATTCACCGGGTAACCCAGATGAAACCATGAAATTAACTTTTCTTTTAACCGTCCATTGTTTTGCTACTTAACAAAAACAAAAGTCTTTTACCATTCAATTTGATTGCAGTCTTCTGAAAAGCAGCCCTAGGAGCAAGAAATCCTGAAAGTGTCAGGAAACTGCTATATGAAGTGTTCATTGCTATCTTTAGAGGTACTTACTCCCTTACTGTTTTTAGACATTTTAACCATGGGAATTAGAGTGGCTTCATAAAAGTGTGGCTACCCACAGAAAAACTATGAAAATAACCTTTTTTTTTTAATCATCCAGTGTTTTGCTGCTTCACGGAAACAAACTTCACCCTTCAATTTGATTGCCAACAAGTTGTCTACATTTTCCACCTTAAGCTGATTTCTGTGATCAGTCAAAATGATTTTAACCTGCGAAAATATTCGTTCGACTTCAGCAGTGGACATTGGCAAAGTGCGAGCAATGCCCAGCAGTTTTTGGATGTTAGGAAAGCCCGAACCAATTATTGGTTCATATTGCTTTAACACTTTGCACAGGTGTGATACTGAAAGATTCTGATCATTTTCAGAGTAGAATACTGATTTGAATGAGTCCTATTCTGCTAAAAGTTTGTCTTCATCTATTTTGTAAAATCCTGCCAACTCTGACAGCCCATAAAAAGCAAGTGATGGTCCCTTTGCTTGTGATAAGTCAAAAACACTAAGATGAGTTATCACTGGAATATTTTCTAGCCTTTTGGTAATGTTTTCTGACAACAAATCAATGAATACTGTAGCATTTCTGATAAAATCCTGATCATCATCAAATGGTACACAAATTCCCATTTTTCTGGCACGATTAGCCATATCTAGACAGTATAGCCCACCAGGTTTTTGTTTCAGTCTTTTCAGCATGTCTAAAGTAGTTGTCACTCAACCTTCCACGCAAGATAAGTCTATGTCCCTTTTCTCAAAAGCTAAACTCAGCTTAGAAATGACAGATAACACATCACAAAGAAAATGGACCATTTGGAAAAATTTGTATGTTTTGATAATTTTCAAAAGGCCTTCTGCAGTGGGACCACACATATACCTGGTACTACTTTGACCTTCCACTTGCTACTGCATTTTCCAAGTCTATTAGTATTCTATCCATATTAATTCGAACTGAATCGACAGCATTTTCATGTGAGAGCCATCTTGTATGAGCAGGCTTTTTTATGTTTGTACCCTCACCCTTTGACAACAGCTTCTGCACTTCCGACAAGCTAGTACTATTGACTGTGCTGTACTTGTAGTATTTAAATAAACTGATTAAAATCTCATCCACTTGAAGAAAGGATCCGTTTTGAAAACTGTCTTTAGTTGCAAGTACCAGACGATGATTATGGCAGTGAATTGAAATTATTTGCGCATTTTCTCTTTTAACTTTAGCGGCAACACCATCTTTGCTACCAATCATGGCACTTGCACCATCACTACCAAATCCAGTTAATTTCTGGAAACCACCACAGTTTTGAACTTGTTCTGATAGTGCTACAAATATGGTTTCAGCTTTGCCATCTGGGATTTGTTTGTCTTTAAGAAATACAGTTGCTGGTTCTCCATCTTTCAAATATTTAACTGCAACAGCTAGATGTTTTCTATTGCTGATGTCTGTTGTTTCATCAGTCATTACGGAAAAGCTGGGACTTTCATTCACAGACTTTAAAATCTCATTCTTCTGAACAGTTGCCATAGAATCGAGAAACTCTGAAACTGTCCGGTAGCTGCTGTATGAAGCATTATTTTCTCTCTTGAGAGGTGCAAGCACAGAGGATTGCAGTTCATCTGTGCAGAAATCCAGAAATGGTTTAAAAACTGTTGTGTGGGGAATATTATGCTGAATTAAAAAATTTAAGCATTTCATAGCGTATTCAACAGACTTGCACAAATGCAAATCTTTGACCTGCTCACTGTCTTCTGCACTGTTGTGCTGCTCCATCTGTATTTCAATTGTGTGATTATGCATTTCTGAAGATTAATGTTCTTTCACTTTCTCCAGTCGCACAGTTGAAATGCCTTTTGTTACCCAAGGTGAATTTTGATATGTTGCCGTTGCCAATAGATTTTTTATGCATAATGTGCAAACTAATGTTTCCTTACTTGTTTTCAGACATTTTAACCATGGGAACTTTTTTTTTCAATTCTGTACAAAACTCAGTCTTATGCTTGCTGTTTTTTTGTAGTTTTCTCTTTTTGGGCAGTGGTTTGGTCTCCAGAAGGTGTAGCATCTTTTGTATCTAGGTTGATGTTGGCACTTGCTGTCTCACCTCTCATCTTGGCGATGTCAGACATCCTTTCTTCCTTGAAACTGTTATCTGGGATGATGGAAAGGGTTTCAGATGTAACAGCACTTATAGATGCATTGTAATTTTCTTCATAAATCTCCTCACAAGGCACTTCATGTAGTATTTCAGTATCATAATCAATTGCAGTCACATGTGGGATTGTGGTGGTACACACTGCTGGATTGTCTTGATTTTTATCATTATCTGGAATTGCTGTAGCAGCTACAGGTGGGTCATCTGGGTTTTCATCATCTTTGGAGCTGCTAAAATATACTTCATCAGGTTGCTGTTTAGCATTGTTACTCATTTCAGCTGGGGCATCTTGCTGCAAGGTGTATTTTACACTATGCAAATTATAGAAAAAAACAACAACAACAGTTTGAGTGAAGAGGAAACACTTTTCATGGGCCAATTAATGCTAGTACATGTTACATGTTCCAGCTTTATGAACAATTCGATTTAGCATTTAATGTTAATTTAAAGACTAATATATTTTCGAATAGCAAAATAACAGGTTATGCAGCATGTAATATTTGCAGCCTTTTCAGTGTAAGCAATTCTATTTTTAGGATATTTTTTTTTACCTAGTGCGACTACCAGTGTTCATTGTAAATCGATTGAATGACTAAGAGAAAAAAGGAAATGAATAAACATAAATCAGTAAAATTACTTGCAACTAACAGATTTTTCTCTATTTTCTCGTGGCAAAATCTACTGTACCACACGTTAGTCACAACGTTTGACATTTGTTCAGAATGACAAAGTCCTCCGAACATAAGTTACGTATATACTCTTCACAGCTATATCTGAATAGTGAATATTTCATAACTGCATATTCTTCATTAATTTTTGAACAAAACTGATCTGCAAGGCTTTTGAAATACTGTACCAAAACTTGTGTTGTCTGTATTGTTTTATAGATTCAGGTTCCACACACTCAAAGTTCAAAATAAGTTGAAGAGGAAGGAAATCTGCAGTCCATTTCATTCACAAAAGATGAAATAAACCTTGACTTGACATTGTCATGTCCAACTTTTAGTATTAGAAGGGTTAACTAATTTATTATTTTTGAACATGTTTTCTTTCAGTTCTGAATAAAAAACCATCTCTTCCTGAATACTACATGATGTTTACATTCACATAATCGTGACTTGGTTGATTCAACCATTCTTCTGATATGAGAAATATCTAGATTTTCTACTTTGCAGCTATTTATTGGGGAAAGGGATAACATTTAACAATAATACAGACAGTGGGTACAAAAAAAACAAAACAAAAAACATTTAGCAATAATAAAGGGCAAAACATCCTAATATGCACTATATTGACAAAAGTCATCAGACACCCTTTCAAAAGCAAATGAACAGATTCACTGTGTTGTTAAGATGTGCGGTACAACTGCAAACAGTATAAAAACAAGCCAGCAGCTGACTGCAATCGTATCGCACTGTGAGGTTGAGTGAAAATGTCGCAGCGGGAGAGAACCGTTTTGGTGAAAGGAAAGATTATTGGGTGTTATATTAGTGGGTTGTCCATAATAAGAGAAACCAAGAAGCGTTTAAACATACCCAAGGCAACTGTTTTCGATGTACTGAATAAGTGGAAGACACATGGCGTGTCTGAAGCAGCAAAACGTACTGGCAGACCAAAGAAAATCGGTGATAGAGGATGTGGAAGCCTCAGGAGAGTCGCTACAGCTAATCGACGGAGTACTGCCCAAGACCTCAGTGTACAGGTGAGTAAAAATGCTAGAACCTCAGTATATACACGTACTATTCACAGAGAACTTCATTCCATGGATTACTGTGGTCGTACGGCTGCTCATAAGCCTTTAATCTCCACTCGGAATGCTACTCGTCTATTAGCATGGCGTAAAGAACATTTATCATGGACTGCAGATCAATGGACTGATGAATCCAGAGACATGATCCATCAATCTGATGGCTGTGTGTGGGTATGGCAGTAGCCAGGGGAACACTATTTACCACGGTGTACTCTTCCTACCATCAAGTTTGGAGCTAGCAGTGTATTCTGGTGTGGGTGTTTCTTGTGGTATGGTCCCGGCCCATTGGTTATCGTGGACAAACCTGTTAACCAGCACGTCTACTTTGATATTCTGGACAATTATGCCCTGTGGCAGTACTGTTGAACCAAGCCTTGGTGGTACCAGCAGGATAATGTACCGAGCTATAAAGCAAGGACTGTTACAGCGTGGTTTGACGATAAGTCTGTATCATGTGTGGTCTGGCAAGCACAGAGCCCTGATCTTAATCCCATAGAGCACCTATGGGATGAATTAGAGCTTCACATAAGAAGTTTGAAACCAAGGCCTACTACTAAGCAACAGTTAGCGACAGCATTATGTATTGAATGGAAGCGCATACCTATCACTATATAATTGCCACTTGTCTTACGGTGAACATTTTCTCAATCAAACTCTTACTATAGGGCCACACATATGTTTTTTGCGCACACTATGTTTTTACGCAGCGCAATTTCATTGCTTTAATAGGGAATGTGCCCAAATGTCCGAATCCCACCTAGTTCGCTTAATGGTTAAACCGGCCCTGACTGTATTTCTGACATGAACGATGTATTTGATGGCAATTTTCGAAACTCTGAAGTTACCTAACATACTTAATTTTATGAAGGATACGTTTTAAACGATCGAATTTTATGAGTGGTCCGAAAATGGACCCAAGATTTTTTTTTATTATTATTAAAATTTTTTAAAGCGGGAGACTCGCTCCTAACAATTTTATTTCGGCGGGAATTTAAAATTTTTGGCGGCAATCCCGCCCAACCCTCCCTGAATATTAAGCCCTATTCAATGGAAAAATTTGTTGCACTTTTTTCTTTGCCTCAATAAAACTACCACAATTATTTACAAAAAAGTTGGGCCAGAAACACTTGCTCTTCCAAAAATAATAAACTTTCTCCGTCCCCTTATACAGGCGACAGCCACAAACACACTTGGCTCACTGCCAAACCACCTGCACGCTTTAGGGCCGATTTTAAACGCACTTGACTTCAAGAGTTTTCATTTTCACTCACAGTAATGTACTGCTACACAGATTTAGCCCACTGGACTTCAGAATCACGCCACAATGAGAAGCTAGCTGCAGAAAACTATTGAAGGGAACGATTTAAACATTTGTTGCATCAATTCATACCTGCCAACTTTCAAAAACCGAAACCCGTAAAAAAAAACCAAAAAAAAAAAAAAAAAAAAAAAAAAGGCATGTATTCAATGAAATTACTTGTTGCGCATATTGATTAAATGTACCAAACATATCGATTAAAGAACAATGTTACCTAAATCAAGTATCAACTTTTAATTGATATGACTACAGATGTTTGAATTTATCGGCACATTTATTTTGATTAAAATAAAATATGTACAGAATTTCTGATTACTATGCTATTATTACACTGCCGGACAATTCCTAAGGACGGATGACAATAGCAACGATAGCAACCATAAAATGGAAGGTAGGAAAATGTGGAAATTAGCATAGGTGCGAGATACAGTAAGACGTGTTGTGCGTATGCAAATTTTGGATTGCTGAACTTGTTCGTGACGTCATAGCGCTGATAAGAGATATAAAGGATTTGACGCGTATTGACCGTTGTTGTTCAAACGCAAAGTTGAAAGAGAAAGAATCAATTGACGAACTTGCAATTTTCAGTATGTCTTCCCGACATCACCTAGATGATTTTACGCGTGGCCGTATTATTGGCAAGATTGAAGAAGGGCGAAAAATAACAGATGTTTCCAGGGAGTTCGACGTCAGTCACAGTGTTGTTTCAAGGCTTTGGAAATCATTTCAAACAAATGGAGAGTGTAGCAAACGTCACGGGGGAGGTCGTGTTCGCAGTACGACACCTGCAGAAGATCGGTACATAGTACTATCAACAAAAAGACACCGGCGCAGCACAGCTAGTGAGTAGCAAATCAGTTTATGGCTGCTACTGGCAAGCGGATCTCCCGAAAAACTGTCGCCAGACGTTTGCATGAAGGAGGACTATACGCCCGCCGTCCTGTTGTGTGCATCCCATTGTCCAGACGTCACCGTACCGCCCGTTTGCAATGGTGTCATCAACATCGCAATTGGACTGATAACGACTGGTCTGCTGTCCTCTTCTCAGATGAGAGTAGATACAGTCTATCGTCTGATTGTCGACGACAACTGATCTGGCGTGATAGTGGTACTGCATATTGTCCAGCAAACATACAGGAAAGGGACCGATTCCGACATGTAGTGTCATGGTATGGGCTGGCATCATGATCAATGGCCGTACGTCCCTCTATGTGCTTTCAACTGGGACTATGACTGGCCAACGATACATTAATCCTAGTTGTAAATGCATTTATGGCACCTCTATTCATAGTGATTGTGGAATAACTTTTTACGGGTCTTATAGAGGTTATTTTTCATGAAAGTTGGTTGTCAAATTTTCGAATTAAAGCCTAGTTCGTCATCAGGACTATGTCACTGGAGTAGTTGCTGCCACTCAATTGGAAGAGTCCATCCGCAATTATCGTTAATTGTGGTACTTCTTCTTCTTGCTATTTCGATCCCTTCTTCTAGTTTCCTCTTTACTAAGTTTGACTGGTGGGCGATTATTTTCACAAGCAGCTATTAGGAACATTGGGAACAAAACAGGGCTAGACAGACATATACAAGCAAGTGGACACTCCATAAATTGGGACTCAGTGAAAATAATCGCCCACCAGTCAAACTTAGTAAAGAGGAAACTAGAAGAAGGGATCGAAATAGCAAGAAGAAGAAGTACCACAATTAACGATAATTGCGGATGGACTCTTCCAATTGAGTGGCAGCAACTACTCCAGTGACATAGTCCTGATGACGAACTAGGCTTTAGTTCGAAAATTTGACAACCAACTTTCATGAAAAATAACCTCTAAGACCCGTAAAAGTTATTCCACGATACATTAATGATGTTCTGCTACCTCATGTTTGCATGTTCCGTGGTGCTGTCGGTGATAGATTCATTTTCATGGACAACAACGCAACATGTCATCGAACAGTCGCTGTCCAGGAGTGTCTTGAGAGCGAGGATATTCAACGCCTCGTATTGCCAGCACGTTCTCCAGATCTGAATCCCATTGAAAATGTGTGGGATGCTTTGGGGAGGAGTCTTGCTGGTCGCCAATGCCCTCCAATAAACAAGGACACCCTCATCCGTGCACTGACAGAGGAATGGGATAAATTACCCCAACAGCTGCTTGATAATGCTGTGCAAAGAATGACACGACATGTGGAATCTTGCATCGCCCTCCATGGTGGCCATATCCCGTATTGACATCTTACGCCGGAACGCCTGCGGACAGTAATTGCATTTTTTTCACGTTTACGTATTCTGCACAAAATGGCCTGTTTGTCCCTTGAACACGTTCCAAAGCCTTCTGGATTTCAGAGCACAATAAATTGTCTTTCTTGTAATGTCCTGGCATTCTGACATTATTTTATTTCACTTGGCATCCAACCACACATACTTTTTTATGCGCTATATAGCCGTTTATGATCCGCCCTTAGCAATTGTCCAGCAGTGTATGATCTGTAAAGAGATAAAAAATTTATTTTTATGGAACTTTGCATCGAAAGGGAAGAATGTTCCACCCTTTGACACCCAAATCCAATAGGATCATATCCCACGCCGTCACGGAACAAACTATAATGTTTTCAAAAACGAACCATTTTCATGCTAGGTTTATTTAAGGTCTTTGGGTTTATCTTACGGGGAGACTGACGATGAGACAGTCAAATAAAAAAATGAAATAAATGAGTGACTAAGGGACACTAATTAGTAAATTATGCTCAACTGAAAGCGAAGTGAACGAACATTTTGCACGAAGCACATCCAGTTCATTACAACTTTTAACAAAAGAAGTTAATTACATATTTTTTTTTTCCCACGCAGTCAACATTAGATTTATGCTTGGCACTAGAAATATGATTACTGATATCATTCCTTCCACAACGCGAAACGCTAAAATTACATCGTCAACACGTAGTGCAAAATGCATATTTTTCATTTTCTGCAATACACGGGAATTCCGCAGAATATGCATTACGAAATGTTTCATAATACTTTTCCCCCTTTTTATATTACTGCTCATAGCTAATCACTAACACTAGATTTATTCACTTAAAAATGCAAGTAAAACTGCTAAAGTAAAACAGTAACAGCTTAAAGAGATGCAATTTGCAAAAAATAGTACCCCAACATATGAATTTCGTTGAATCAATCCAAGACATTTTATGCACGTTGTCGAGCAATGAACAAAGCGTAGAAAACTTGCTAACAGACCAGCAAAATAAATCATTGCTGGAGAAAAACTGGCTCGATTGAACATTGGACGTACTTTTTTATTTTTTAACTTCCTATTATACCGCATTTTTTCTTTAGGTCAAATTTATTGCCAGAAAAGAAGTTATGAAACCATGCCCCAATGCATTTTTAATTTCACAAAACGGGCAGCTTTTGCTTAATTTTGTCATGTTGGGTATCGACTGGGCTTAAAAATTCCACAGATTTAAAATCCGTTGGAATTTTTTTCTACGATAACTACGTTTTGAGATAGCATTACGAACTGGGACTAATGGAGACACGTGCTCCACGCTGGCCTATTGAGAAGTTACGACCCGGGAGACGAACAATGCGTCATCTGAAAAGGAGAGGCGGGATACATAGCGAGAGAAAGAGAGCGCGCCAAGCCCAAGGTTAAACAAGACCAGCTGGTTGGTGCGGCGCACGTTTTAGTGTCTGAAACAATAAACGTAACACGTGGAAACATCAGCAACTTTTTTATTTAACCTAATTCATTCAAAGCAAGTTATTCGTAACTTGCTTTGAATGAATTAAGTTAAATAAAAAAAAGTTTTAATAGTGGGTGCAAAATAATTAGAAAAAAAAAAAAAATCTCAGAGAATCGCCAATTCCGTAAAATTAACATTTTGCCCATAAAACCAGTCACATTTCCATAAATTTTTCGGGTAAATCGTAAAAACTGACAGGTATGCATCACATTACTTAAAATTAACAATAAACAGTTTTACAGAAATTATAAAATCTTTCACGAAATGAAAATATACGACATTACTCGAAATAAGACATTTTTTGGGGCAATTTTTTTTCAAAAAAAAAAGAATAAATGTAACAACGAGTTAGATTTAATCTTTCAGTGCATTCACAGTATATACTTTACACAATAAGATAATTAAAAAAAAACTCAAATAGAGCTTACCTTGTTCTGCAAACTGAACATGTCGTATATCTTCTGACATTTGAAGCTTGCTTTTACTTTTCCCCTCTCTTTCTCCTTAAGCTTTCTTTTAGTTGTAGGCACTGCGTCCAATGTTCGGTAACGAGCAAATAAATTGGTGCGGAGTTGAGAAAAAAAAAACGACAAAAAAACAACAAAACCACAGCCGGGAGTTCCAAGTCAGACACCAAAGAAAAGACAGTTATGGAAATGTTCCTCCTTTCATACCACTGCGTCGGCAATTTCTACGTGATCTCGTTAGCCGCTAGGTTTGCAGGTAACATTGATAGCGGGTAATAACGGGTACGTTCGTGACTGCCACTGCGATCATGGGTGTGGAAAGGAAGGGGCAATACGAGACTAAGGGCAGGGTAAAAATTAAGGGAGGGCGGCCGGCCGGCCTTTTACCGTCTAAAAACGGGGCAGGGCGGATTTAACATGCCAAAAACGGGCAGGGCGCTGCGCCCCGCTAAAATGGCCTAGGGGAACACTATAGGACCTGTTTCCTTTGATCTATGGTCCACAATAAATGTTCTACACGCCATGCTAAATGACAAGTAGCATTCTGAGTGGAGATGAAAGGCTTATGAGCAGCCGCATGACCATGGTAACCCATAGAATGAAGTTCTCGCGAATGGTACATGTACATACCGAGGTTCTAGCAATTTTACTCACCTGTGCACTGAGGTCTTGTACAGTACTCCTTTATTAGCTGTAACAACTCCTGAGGCTTCGAAGTCCTCTATCACTGGTTTTTTTGGTCTGCCAGTATGTTTTGCTGCTTCATGCACACCATGTGTCTTCCACTTATTCAGTACATCCAAAACAGTTGACTTGGGTATGTTTAAACGCTTCTCGGTTTCTCTTATGGACAACTCACTAATATAACACCCAACAATCTTTCCTTTGTCAAAGTCAATTCTCTCCCACCGCAACATTTTTGCTCAACCTCACAGCGAGATATGATCGCGTCTGTGGGCTTGGTTTATACCGTTTGCAGCTGTACCGCACATCTTAACAATGCAGCGGATCCGTTCATTTGCTTTCGAGGAAGTGTCCGGTGACTTTTGTCAATATAGTGTATATATCATCATCAGCAACCATTATCAATCCACTGCTGGATGAAGGTCTCCCCAAATTTCTATCACAGTTGTCTGTTTTGGGCCTGTCTCCTCCATGTCACTCCAGCATACTTTCGAATTTCATCCATCCATCTCCCATGGAGTCTTCTACTGGGTCTTTTCTTGTTTCTCGGAATCCAATCTAAAATTTCGGTTGTCCATTGGTGGTCCGTGCTTCTGGCAACATGTCCAGCCTATTGCCATTTCACTGATTTCACTCTGGTCATTATGTCCACTCCTGTCATTTTCCTTATCCAGAAGTTCCTCTTCTTATCTATTCTGGTTACACCAAGCATGCATCTCTCCATACTTTTTTGAGTTATCTGCAGTCTTTGTATGTCTTTTTTAGTTAAGGTCCACGTCTCTGCTCTGTACATAAGCACTGGAAGGATGCATTGATTAAATACTTTTCTTTTAAGACATAATGGTATACTGCTCTTAAAAATTGAACTGTTTCTTCCAAAAGCTCTCCATCTAAGTTTTATACGCCGATTAATTTCTTCATCAATGTGGTCCACTTTATATCTGCTGCCCAAGATGAACGTATGTACCTGTTATCTCCAGCTTTTCTCCATCAATCGATAAATCTTCGTTTCTTGTAAAAGCATTGTGCATCACTTTTGTCTTCTGAAAGTTCATTTGTAATCCCACTTCTTTACTCTTGTCAGCAAGTTCTTGGATCATACTCTGCAGGTAGTTGCAAAGATGACTATGTCATCAGCAAAATGAAGGTGAGTTAAATAATCTCCATTAATCTTTATGCCTTTGTTTTCCCAGTTCAATGATTGAAAGACATTTTGCAATGTGGCGTTGAAGAGCTTGGGAGATATGGTGTCACCTTGTCTCACTCCCTTTCCAATTCTTATTTGTGCTGTATCCTCAAATATCCAAACCTTTGCACTTGCATTTTCATAGATGTTATTAATAATGTTAATGTATACATCTTCAATACCACAGGATTTCAAAGCCATTGTTACTGCTGATGGTTTCATGGAATCGAAGGCCTTTTCATAGTCAATTAAAGTCATGCATAATGGGAGTTCATATTCTCTTGTTCTTTCAGTTAGTTGTCTCAGTACATGGATATGATATATAGTGCTGTAGCCACTCCTGAATCCTGCTTGTTCTCTTGGTTGGGCCATGTCTAGTGTTACCTTCAAGCAATGTGAAAGAACTTTAGTGAAGATTTTATAAACCACTGATAGGAGGCTGATGGGCCTGTAGTTTCTGAGATCCTCAACATTACCTTTTTTATGGAGCAGGATCATTGTAGCATTGTTCCAATCTGCAGGAATCTTTCCTTCATTAAGACATTTGGTGAAAACTTGGGGCGAGCGTAGTTTCAATTTCTCCACTTGCTTCTTGTATAATGTCTACAGTAATTCCATCTTCTCCTGGAGCTTTTCCCCATTTCATGTTCTTGATTGCATGAGCAGCTTCTGCTGGGAGGAAAGGAAGAACTCTGGTACTGGTATCTTTTGTAATGTCTTTAGTACATGTATCATCCCTTTCATATACACTGCTGGCTACCCAAAATGCAACACCAAGAAGGACATGAGATAGCAAAGCCAGATTTACTGGACACATAACAACAGATACAAAGATAAAACGATTCAGCTTACAGGCCCGTGTGACTTGCAGAACATGCAGACATCAATAGTTCGTTTGGCCCCCATGGCTGGCAATAACGGTCGCTACACACTGCGGCATCCAATGAAAAAGGCTTTGGACGTGGGTTTGGGTATGTTGGTCCAGGCTGCTTCCACACGTTGCCACAGTTCATCAGGCGTAGCCGCCAGTGGTGCTTGCCGGGCCACTCGATTGCCGATCAGCGACCAGACGTGTTCGATGGGCGACATATCGGGAGAACAGGCTGGCCACGGCAGCAGTGACACCTGGTGGGCCGTGAAGAATTGTTGCATGATGCGTGCCACGTGCGGGCTCTTATTTTCCTGTTGAAACGTGGCCGCTGGCAGGTCCTGCAGGTAAGGGAGGACTACAGGCTCCAAAACGTTGGAGATGTAGTGGTGGCTGTTGAGTGTACCGGCGATGCGTACCAGAGGGGTGCGGGTGTCATATACAATTGCGCCCCAAACCATAACGGCAGGAGACGGACCGGTATGGCGATGCATAATGCATGCGTCATACAGTCTCTCACCGCGATGGCGCCACATGCGGATCCAACCATCATGATGTTGCAGGCAGAAGCGGGATTTGTCGGAGAAGACAATGTCATGCCATGTCGTAGTCCAGATGTGGCGTTCAACGGCCCACTGCCATCGCACTCGCTGCTGGTGTAACGTCAATGGTAATCGAAGCAACAGGCGCCGGGGACAAGTCCCCGCTCCTGCAGACGACGTCGAACGGTACGTGCTGACACAGATTGTTGCGCAACACACCCTAATTCCTGCGCTAACGTTCGTGATGTGGCGGTGCGAGCCGTCAATGCCCGCCGCACAACGTGCCGGTCCTCTTGTTCGGTGGTGTGCCGCGGCTGCGGCAATCGCTCACGTCGGTCCGTCCATCCCTCCTGCACCCACCGAATCCATACTCGCCTCACTGTGGCTGGATGTCGTCCCATACAGGCGCTGAAGTATCAGTACGATAAACCGTTGTCGCGATAAGCCACTATTTGTCCTCTGTCGAACTCCGAAACGTGCTGGAATGACTGCTGTATTCTTCGACGAGGCATCAGGAAGCTTCCCACGCACAGGTCCAGCAGCACAACACACTTCCACTACTTACACCCCGCCTTCTGTGCACCCTTCTTATAGTGCTTCTCGGTGGCTTGCCGGGCGCACATGATTTGCATATGCCCTGCAATGCTAATCGTTTGCATGTCCTCTCGCGGGTGACGCATGCTGCAAATTTCAGGCCAATCGGATGCATCCTTCTTGGTGTTGCATTTTGGGTGGCCAGCAGTGTAGTTTTGAGTAGAAATCTTTCACTCTTGTCAAAATTTTGCTTCTATTTCTTACGAAATGTGCAATTCATGAGGCATTTCTTGTTACAGTACCATCTTCTTTTCTGAGAGCCATAATCTGTTTTCTTCCCTTACTGAGATGTCCTTTTGCTCTCCTCAGGCTCTGGTTGTTTTCAGTTGGTTTCCTCCCTAGTTCACAATTGAATTTCCTTATGTCTTCAGTGATACTTTTTCACACTGTCTTGCATAGCTCTATATATTTTTTCATCATGAACTCCTTTTTCAAGAAAAAAAGCCACACAGGAAATGGACATGGAGACATCCGATTGGGAATGACAAGTGAAATTGTGTTTATTATGTGTAACAAAAAATTTTTCATCAAAGACTGCAATGTGCTAAACAAGTTCAACACAGGTAGTGACCATAGATTGGTGAGATGTAAGATGCACCTCAACACTAAACTCGAACGTGGCAAGCTCATAAGACAAACAAAATGTATTGACATAACCAACCTTAAAAAACACCATAAAACCTTCAAGTTGAAACTGAGGGACAGATTCTCTGCTTTAGAAGGCCTAACATCGTAAGAAGTGGATATTTTTGAAGTTAACAAAGCACTCACCAAGGCTCTTTTGGAAACAGCAACAAAAATAGGTGGTACTAAGAACAAGTTACATATGAAGAAAATTTCAGGAAAAACAAAAAAGTTGATGCAAAAGAGAAGGGAGATGAGGACAATAAAGATATATATTTATTTATATATATATATATATATATAAAAGGGGTGTATTCCTTCAGTTTGGGTGGCCGGGGATGGAACAATATGTTTACGAGGTAGTAAACACGCCGGTACTTTACACAGAAAAAATGGAAGAATTGAAGGAAATGGTAAGCATAATGTCGGACTCAATTATTTAAAGCCAAAATGAATGCTTTGTCCAAAAGTACAGATCAGCAAATGGAAGCCTTTTCAGAAAAATTCTGTTAAAAATTGGAGGCTCTATATGAAGAATCCTTTCAACAAAGACAGAGGATAGGAAATCTGACTGCTCGATTGAATGCACAGGCACAGAATTTTGCTAGTAATAAGCAAACTTTAGAGATGCAAGTAGCCTCTGAAAAGTTCCAGTTGAAAGTTAATGAGCAGCAGCTCAAACAGATAGGCTTTCTCGAGCAGACAAGTCATCAGTGTGCGTGAAACATATTCCAGTTAATGGAAAAATGCAAGTCATGTGCCGAAAGTCAGTACGGCACATGACTTTCAGAGGATCGAATTTTGACAGTGTCATACATCTCCGTTGAAAACGCGAGGGTAGAACCTGTGCGAAACACTATCCTAATAGGGCGAGTGCCTTTGAAGGCCAGCAGGGAGGGGTGGTTGTATATAATATATATAGGCGTTTTATTTTCAACTTCTTAACTTTCTATTACTTTTTTTTGGATTTCATATAATTTGGTTCGTTTGCTACTACCGTTGCGATTTCAGTGTGTGATGTGCTTGAACGAATTTAACCCTAACGCCCAAATGCTACATAAGGCTCTATATGAGATGTGAACCAGCTAAAGACCATGAAACCTTCAATGTTGATATGGGACTATGTTACATTACATGTAATGCAGCTTGCTTTGTTTCTAATATGTGGTCACAACAACAGTGAACTAACCTACACCAAACAGCAGGGGTGGGGAATTTTGGGAAAATCTTCCCAGCATGGGATTTTTACCACTAGCCAAGAAGACGCGATATAGGCACATTACAACAACAGTGTACAGGGATGGGATATGACACAAATTTTGAATATCTGCGCCTATGTAATACAAATACATATATACACTATACAACATTAAAAAACAAGAAAGATGACACCGAATTTTTGGGTGTAATAAGCACGTCTTTTGAATCCGTTCTGACGCAAATTGGATTTATCAAAGCTATTCAAAGTCAATGGAGACGATATGGAAAACAATAGTATCTGACGGAAGAAAGAAGTTTTTTATTCGAGTTTTTAATCCCTCAGACATTGCTGTAAACGGAATCATGTGCTTACGCCCTCTGGTTGCAGACTTGTGCATAAAGAAAAACATGCATCTATATGAGAAACATTTTGCACCGGAAATGCTCTCCAACACAGAATTTTTCAAATCGGACTCTTAGAAACAGAGATATTGACAAAAATAAGATGTGACTTTACGTCCCCTGGTGAGAAAACCTTGCATTATTTTAGAAAGAAAGTATTCTCAAAAGGTTTTTCCATACGAGCAGTATCGGTACAAGAAAAAAAAATTTGGTCGAGTTTTCAGGAGCCCAGATTTTGCTACAAATACATCAGAAGCAGAAATTAACACTTATGCCCGTGGTGGCCAAACCATTCTTTACCAAATATTAGAAATTATGTGAAAAATATTTTCCATCAGGTCTTGTATGCGATACAGGAAGAATGTTTAAAATCGTAGTTTCAGGAGCAGAAATAACGCAGAAAACGCAATTTACCTTTGTGCCCCCTAGCAGAAAGTCTATGATTTATTTGAAAATTTTGAATTTATAGGAAAAACATTTCGCATCAGAAACAGTATCCAACAAAGAAGGAAATTTTCAAATCGGACTCTTAAAAGTAGAGATATTGACAAAAATAAAATATACATCTATTCCCCCTGGCGTAGAAAACGTGCATTATTTCAAGAAGAAAATGTTCCAAAAATGCTTTTTGACATGAGTAGTATCGGTCTACAAACAACATTTTTTTCAATCGAGAATTTAGAAGCTCATATTTTGCTGCAAATACATCAGAAGCGGAAATTAAGATTTACGCCTCCTGGTGGCCAAACCATTTTTTACAAAAATTAGAAGTTATGAACAAGCAATTTCCCATCAGAAGCTGTATCCTGTGCAGAAAGAATTTTTCAAATCGGAGATTTAGAGGCAGAGATATAGGGGGAAACACAATTTACCTCTACGCCCTAGCGGAAAGTCTATGAATTGAAAATTTTGAAATTATACGAAAAACATGTCACACTGAAAACACTATCCAACAAAGAAGGAATTTTTCAAATCGGACTCCTAGAAGTAGAGATATTGACAAAAATAAGATATACATCTACGCCCCCTGGCGGAGAAACTAGAATATTTTAAGGAGAAAATATTCCGAAAAGGTTTATCAATGGGAGTGGCATCATTCCATGAAATAATTTTTTCAATCAATATTTTAGAAGCTCAGATTTTATGGCAAATTCATCAGAAGCAAAAATTAACACTAACGCCTTATGGTGGCTAAAGTATTCTTTACCAAAAATTAGAAATTATATGCAAAAGATTTTCCATCAGGAGGTGTATCCGCTGAAGAAATTTTTTTTCAAATCGGAGCTTTTAGAAGAAGAGTTATCGGGAAAAATGTAATTTACTTTTATACCTCCTAGTGAAAAATATATGCGTAATTTGAAAACGTAAATATATCTAATATACTCTTCAATATAAATGGAATCGAAAGATAAAATAATTTTTTCAATCGGATCTTTAGAAGCAAATATGTGGAATAAAACATATTTTTGAATTCAACATCATCTGCATTTACTCTTTGTAGTGGCGAAATTGTACATCGTAGAAAAAAACGAAATGAAGGATCGTCATTTTCATATTTCAAGCTTCCCAATGCAAAAGAATTTTTCAAATCGGACTAATAGTTGCAGAGATATTGTGGGTACGGAAGGACAGACGGACGAACAAACCGATAACATAAGCACAATCTTTTTTTACAAAAAACGTGCTAAAAATCCCTATGAAACCTTTCATTTATAACAGAGATGCATGACACCAATTTATTATTATTTTATAATTAAATATTTAATACATAATCAGGGTTCTCGCCAGGGTTCCAGAATCAGGGGTAAAAATGTCTCCCAGGCTTTTTTTCTGGGGGTGATTTTAAAAAATCATGGGTGAATTTTAAACAATCGTTTTAAACAATCGTAAACTTAGAGAAAAATACTGCATTTAGGGAGGGGGAACAACCAAAAAACACAAAAATAATATAAATATTTTATACATATCTTCTAATTTGGTTATTAAATATTTCAGCAGCTTTGTGAAATGGAAAGCTTTCTAGTGTTACATTTGCTGTGCTGATATTCGAATCAAATTTTTTAAAGTTTATTCTTTCAGTCCGTTGTGAAATTTATCTTTTACTCGATTTTGTGTGCTAAAAGAACGCTCTACTGATGCAGAACTTATTGGCACAACCAAAGCAATTTCATACAACAACACTGTGCTTGGATACACATCTTTATACCTGCAGATGAAAAGATCTGCAACATCTGCAAATTTAAAACTAGCATAGCTATTTTTAGCAGAATAAATATATATGGATATTCACTCAACAGGCATTTCAAATCTTCAAAATCTTTGAAGTGGTCTAACAACTTCAAAACAAATTTGCATGACACCGATGAGGACATTTACTTCCCATCCCAAAAGCATTTGAGCGAATTGGCTCCTTTCTCAACAATGAATAATAAAATAAACGTAGGGACCTTTACAATGTCGAAAACAAAAAATCACTTTAACACTGTATGAGCCGTTGCTTTTAGCCCAAAAATTAAGACGGGATAAAAAAAAAAATTCTCAGTGTCAATACAAGCATGAGCCAAATTTTAGAAAAGAGTTTTTCAGATGAGAAAAAACAGACCATTTATATATTGATAAAATAATGAATGGCATTAATTTACCTTTTGCAAATAACGCTGGTTTTGATGACACCTTGCAAAATTGAACGAAACATCAAAATTATTTTATTTTCGTCGGTTTCGACTTCAAGCCCGTCCTACATTTTGTGTCATTTCTCTTGAAAGTTAAGATTTTTTAAAAATTTATTTGGAGGTATAGCAGGAACAGCCTCACTACATTTCTCAGGCAATATTTCACTCTTTAAAATCGTAGCAATTGATGCCAAACTTGCAGAATCGTCAGTAGAACGCTTCCTCTTTCTAATGAGGAACTTTTCCATTGTGTTATAGTAAGAACAAATATAAGAGCTGCCAACTTTTCAAAATAAAAAACCTTGACATCAACGAACGTTCAGCGGCGCGTAATTACACTTTATAAAAAATAAAATTATATATTATAGGTTTCTCTATTTTTTTATTACAGTTAATTATTTAATACAAATAAAGAAATATTTACAAAAAAATTAGTATTTAAGTATAAAAGATTAACAAACCTTGTTAATGAGTTTCATTTTTAGAGAGAGAGGGAGAGACTATTTTTTTCAGAGAGTCACCAATTTTTCTCCCCACCATAACAAGAGTCTTATCACATAAGGCAAGACAGTTCATCCACGGAATACCAAGATACTGAAATTCTTCAGACACAAGTTTGGCAATATTTTCACCTGTTGAACTGGTTTCTAGGCATGGCAAAGAGAGCAGCATGCATCTCACTCGCTTGCAATGTTTATCAAAGTATGTTACCACAATTGCCCCCCCAACCTCCGCCAAATTTGTTTTCCTAAATCAAGAAGATTGCTTGCAAAAATCAAGATTTACTATAAAATCAAGATTTGAGATAGTACCAGAACTGTTAATTTATGATTATCTATTATTAGGGGAGAGCTGTAATGTATGGGGGATGTGCTAGCAGTATGTTTGATGATACTTGTATTCAATTATTTTTCTGTATCAGTCACTCTTAGTTCAGAAATTGTGATGATTTTCAAGGTTTTGAATTTCATTTTTAAATTGAAGGATGCAATTTTAGAAATAACTTGATTTCATTTAAGCAATGACAAGACAGTGACTTTTTTTTCAATGCCCTTGGATGACAATTTTATCCATCACGAATGTACGATAGTGCTATTTTAGATAAAGGATGAATAGTTTAACTTTGAGAACATGAATACTTTTGAACACCATGCACCAATTCTTACAAATTTTCAGCTTCTTCACTTTCGTTTTCAGGAAAAAGAATAACGATTACGGGAAATTTTTTTACCCCCTCTCTGTGTCAAGCTGAAATGCAAACCTTATTTTGGGGGCGGGAGAAAATTTAAGAATACAGGATACATGTTCAGAACATCGTTGGGGGGGGGATACAATTACGGGAGAAATATTTGCTACGCCCAATTTTCGTTTTCAGACAGTTTCCCTCCATTTTCAAGTTGAAATACAAATATTTATAAAATAAAATGATATTTAACAACAATACTAGGCAGAGGAAACATCGCGTGAAAAATAAAATTACGATTAAGAGAGAAATCTTCACTGCGTCTAACTTTCGTTTTCGAAAGTTTCCAGCGAAAAACATTCTCCTTCGCTACCAATTGCCCCGAAATTTTTGTTCAGTTATGCATCGATCTCGAGGAAAACTCCAATTATGACGGAAAAGGAGAAATTTCTCGAAGCTGTTGCACGCTCATGCCTGAAGATTACAGGGAAATTTTTGCGCCGTCGAATTTCCGTTTTCGGAAATTTTCCTTCCCTTTTCCAACTGAAATACAAATATTTTTGGAATAAAGTGATATATAACAACAATACTGGACAGAGGCAACATCGCAGGAAAAAGAAATTACGATTATGGAAATCTTTATTTCGTTTACTTTCGTTTTTGAAAGACGAAATACCGTCCCGATGCGTAAACACACTTTTTGATGTGTACTAGATGTGTAATTACGCATTTTGGCGACTCTGCATGGTGCAGAATTAAAAAAATTCGCACTTTGGTGCAATTAGCGCAGCTATTACAACACTGAGGGAGAGCAAGTTTGGAAGGATTGGCGGGAGGGTGTGTGTGCGATCGCTCTCATCTAGAAACATGAGATAGCATAAAGTTCAATCGCTATGAGATCATAATAAAACGAAAGCAGGAGTTTACACTAAGCGACAACAACAACGATATCAATTTCCATCAGTAAAAAAAATTCATGAGCCATTTTAGCGAAAATCCGGAAGAAACTATCTTCCGACCGTAAAACTAACCAAAACTCCGTAAAACTTTCTGGAAATCCAGAATACTTGGCAGGTATGCGGACATCATTGCACCGATATTGGCTTTTCCGACATATTATGTAATATCACTTTGCCGTTCTTCACCTGATATTGGCTTTGCCAATGCATCCAATATCCTCTGGCCGTTCTTCACCCCATATCCGTCCGATATTGGCTTTGCCAATGTATCCAATATCTGAATTTTAAAGGCGCTTACTTAGAAACGGGACCAATTAATAGTTTTCGCATTTGTGCGAAAAAAAACTGTAAATATATTCGCAAAATGCTATCGCAGTTTAAACCGTGATTTTAACAAAAAAGGACACAAAATTCAGAACTTTTACGAAATACATCGAAATCCGCAAATCTTCCAACCTGTCCGTAATTCGGTAATCATGTGGCCGAAACCGTAATGTTTGGCACCCTTAGCAGCGCGTGGGCTTTCGTCTCATTGCACTCTACGCGGATTATCCCGTAATCCGTTTATATACACGACCGGAAGGAAAATACTGGGATTGTACTGTGACGTCATGAAATCGGCACATGTGACTGAGCAATAGGATTGTACCGTGACGTTGTGAAATCGGCACACGTGATCTGAAACGGCATCGCCTTTGTAGATTTTCCATGCTAATAGCTCACGATTGAAATCTTTCTGCGCGCGCCCATTTCGCGCGTCACTTTATTTTTCTTGCGCAAATTCAAATTTCTTTGCGCGAAAGGCGTGTCTGCGCACGCTATCGGGAACCCTGATAATTAATAATGATTGTTTAGCTTTGTTTCTTTTAAATTTTTACATCAATTATTCAGCATCACAAAATTTCCTTTTATGTCCTTGTACATGCTTTGTTCCACCTCCAAAGTACCACTTATCTATAGAGTCTGCTGGATCAAAATTTTTCAATGATGTCCCATTAATGTGTATATTTAGGAGACTGATCATACTTCTGTCGACTAATGAGGTCCTCAAGTGATTTTTGATAAGATTCGCAGGTTGATGTTGATATTACACAAAGAAGTGAAAACAACTGGCTTATGTAAAAAAAAAAAAAAACTTCTCCTTATGTTCAGTAATAAAAGTAGTTAATCAACTTTCAAGTTCTGGCTACTTATTTTGAAGTAGAACCATTTGGCTACCACACTTTTTTCGATATCTTTCTCATTGTTTTTATGTTTGATTACTTCCTTAAAATGATGCAAGATAATTTTGATTTCATTGTCTCCAAAGTCACTCAAATCTTTTCCAGTGGACCAAAAACATGTGTTGAAGTGATTACAGGGGAATTAATGTCACAAAATCTTTTTAATAAATATTTTTTTGCAAAGTCTATCATAGTATTTCTGTCAGATTTGAAGAACTTCTTCCCATTTGCAACATTTGTCAGAACTACATCTTTGTAAGTTTCTCCATTATATATTATAGGAGCTAAAAAATTTTTCTTCATATTTTCTTCTTTCTTTCTGCAAATTTTCTAATTTCTTTTTTGCTTTCAAAACTTTGTTGTTGACTTGACATAAAAACAAATGCTGTTTTTGGAAAAAGAGGAACAAGTCTTTAAAGATTTGAAGAAAATCTAGGAGAAAACTGAGGGTTGCCAGAAATCGGAAATCTTTTATTTTCTTTACTATGCCTTTTGCATTTTTGCTACCTCGTTTTTCATTAGTGTTATTTTCTAAATGTAACACAACTGGCTGGTAGTCATGAAAAATTGCTCTCAAAACTCCAGCTTTAGATGCCACCCATCTAATTATTTGTAATTTCTGAATTTTTAAAATTTTTTGTGCTAATAAGTTGGCTATATTTTCCAAGTGCTTGATTTTTTTACTGGAATGTCCCTAAAATTTATAAATTAAAATAAGAATGGAGTTAAACGTTGCTAAATACGATACATTCTTCAGAGTATAAACTATGCTTAACTGCAATCGGTGAGCAACACAATGCATAGACAATGTACGTGGAAAAAATTCTTTAAATTTGGCACATAAACCAGATACTTCACCAACCATGTTGGCTGCCCCATCTGTTGCTATACCAACAACAATCAAAGAATTTTTCTTCAAATCTAAACCAAGAGAAGCGAACTGTTTCTCAACAGTAGAAAAATAGGACTCAGATGTGCTATTTTCTAATTCTAGAAGCCCCAAAAAACGTTCTTCAATTTTACCACTTTTCAAATATCTTGCATACATCATCAAATTCCTCTATTGTGCCCTTATCTGTAGAGGCATCTAAAATAACGCTAATGAACTAGGACTGCTTTAGTTCCTTTAATACCGACTCTGTTATAACCTCTGATATGCAAGAAATAAATTCCCTGCAAACATTTCTGTTTGCATACTGGTTTTGTACATCAACCTCTAACTTTCTGTATAACATGATGAGTGATTCAATGTCAGAGTCAGAAAATGGCTTATTGTTTTTTGCAATATATAGTTGCTAGATTGAATAATACTTTGAGCTGCTTAAATATTTTTTCATCCATCTTTTTAATGCATTTTGCCAATGGGGTGCTAACAAGAAGCTGTGATGAAATTTCAATAAAATCAGCATTTTTTCTATGCTGCACAGATTTATCATGGAATTTAAAAGTTTCATGTTTGAAAGGGTCACTAAATCCCTGGGAAAACTTACATGATGTATTGACTTTCACATCTGCTTTGCAGCAAAATCCACATTTTGCAAAACAATCCAGGGGAATTCTTCTGTCCATTTCTCCTGAAATTTCCTGTTCTGTGGCTTTTTACAATTTTTTGCATCATTTCTATCTTTAAGTAAAACATTTTCAGAACCAGAATAGAGTTGTATCACATTGCTATCATCTAAAACACGTGGCATAGAAGATGAATCACATGGCACTGCTACATTGCTACCGAACAAATTACGTTGGAAAAATGTAAGTAAAGGTGATTGTTTGGAATTATACACATTGAGATCGCACACTGATTTTCAATGGTACTGCATTTTTTAATGTTGCAGAAGTCCTTTGTCCCCAAAAACCTTGGTGTTTATGTTTCCATCGCGCATTCAGGTAAAATGACAGAGTGAAGACAATTTAGTTGGCGCTCCGAGACAAGAGCCGTAGGTACCACGTGATCGAACAGGTGGGACATCAGCAACGCTTCCCCAGCACGCTTCCTGGTGGTTACACACAGGTCTTCAGTTACACAGTGTTCTCCAGTGGGGAAAACCGGTTTATTCCACCAGTAGTAGGAGTGACTCAGCTTGGCCCTGAGCGACTGCTAAGCATCCGTGACATCAGCTCTGCTCTTTTGCAAGCACGCTCTTTCATGCGATTAAACACCGGGGTCGGTCTAAAAAATAGAATGCTTCTCCGCCTAGCGAGGTATGACTTCAGAGTTCGGGTTTCAGATTAGAATATACTTGACCGTCTTATAAATGATAAAGCTTAAGGTTTAAAAAAAATATTGAAAGCCTACAATATTATTATTTTATATATTTTATGAGCTGCAAATTTTAAGAGGTCTAAAATCCAGGAAATCCACTCGCAGATGGCGAGTGGGTGTGCATAATTCCCTAACCCGGCTGAACGATGTGGGGAGCAATTGAGGTAAGGTTGAAGCCAACATAACTGTACAGCAAGATAAGACAGGACATTTTATGTAGTAACAATTTTCTTGGAACATTTCAACTGAACTAATTACGAATGTTTAAACTTAATACACCACCACAAGCTGAACCCTCTATAACACATGTGCAACAGAAAGTTGTAAGACGCTATTAGTCTTCACATAGAGTTGCAGAGTATGTTGTCCTGAATGTTACAAAGTTTGTATAAAATTCAAACTGAGTATAAGAAAGGAAAAAACCGAAGTTATGGCTTTTGAGTGAGGGACTGTTAGCATTGAATGCAAGATTGCACACAGATAGACCAAGTGAATGAGTTTGTACATTTAGGAAGCATAATATTTGACTTAGAAAACAAATTAGATTGTGTAGTTAGTGGACAAGTGAATTCATTTTTGAAAATCATAGCTGCTTTAGTAGGATTTCACAGGAATGAAGGGTTCTCAAAAAATCCCGAATGGCTGCGTATAAAAGTGTAATTGTTCCTCATGTGATGCATTTCAGTGAAACTTGAGTGTTGTGGAAGATACACAGGAGTTTTTTATGTAGTGGAGAGATGTGTTACTTATAGGGTGTTTGTGGCAAAACATGTCCTGATCATTTGAGGAATGAAGTTTTGTTGCAGATGTGTAATGTGAAGCAAAATGTTTTTAGTAAGGTGGAGACAAATATTTTTAGGTGGTTTAGCAGAGCTGACAGAATGATTGAAGAGATGCTTATTAAGAGAATTTATTCAGCCCAAGTGTCAGGAAAGAAAATTAGAGAAAGAAAGGTAATCATGGGAGGACCAGATTCAGGAATGTCTGTATGAGTAAATGATGGTGAGTACAAAGTATTGGGTATATAATAAGTTTTGAGAGATTTCCGTTCGGTGTCATACTTATTATTTCTTGCAACATCGCAGTACAGTGTCATACGTTCGGTGTCATACTTATTTTTGCAATATCGCAGTACGACTTTCAAAAATGAATTCAAAATACATGCATGTATTTTAAGGTGGCAAAACTGCAATATCGCAGTACGAGACACCAGCTGTCAGAGTCAGTATACAACGTTTGATTGAGGTGCAAAGACGTATTTGTTTTACTCGATGGAAAATGGCAACTTTCGTCCCAACAAAACAGCATTTGCGGGAAGTGTTAGTGCATTACTTTATTGTCAAGAAAAGTTCTGCCGACAGCTATCGCTTAATGTCAGAAATTTATGGTGAACATTCCCCATCCATAAAAACATGCGAGTATTGGTTTAGGCAATTCAAAAGGAACAATTTCGAGATCGGTGATAAAGAATGTTCTGGACCACCCCAAAAAATTGCTGATGCCGAATTGGAAGCTTTACTCAACAAAGATCTATGCCAGACCCAAAAAGAACTAGCAGCAGCATTAAATGTTAGTCAACCATGCATTTCACAATGTTTAGCTGCCATGGGAATGGTGCAAAAAGAAGGGAATTGGGTTCCACATGCTTTGCGGGAAAGAGACCTTGAATGTCAAAGAACCATTTTGCGAATTGCTGCTTCAAAGGCAAAAAGAAAGGGTTTTTGCATCGTATTATTACTGCCGACGAGAAATGGATATGGTAAGATAACCTAAATGGCAGAAAGCATGGGTGAAGCCAGGTGAACCAGGTCCTTCAACGCCAAAACGCAATATCCATGATTCAAAGGTAATGCTGTGTATCTGGTGGGACCAGAAAGGTGTGATCCACTATGAACTGCTGAAACCATCAAACTATTACTGGCGATCAATATCGAGCCCAATTAATGCTTTTAAAACGAGCTCTCATGCAAAAACGGCCAGAATGGGAGAATAGACACAACAAAGTCATCTTACAGCATGACAACGCAAGACCACACTATCGAACCCAATTAATGCGTTTAAAACGAGCTCTCATGCAAAAACGGCGGGATGAGAGAATAGACACAACAAAGTCATCTTACAGCATGACAAAGCAAGACCACACGTTTCTCAACCTGTGAAAAAGTACTTAGAAGGATCTGACTGGGAAGTTCTATACCGCCCGCCATATTCGCCATATATTGCACCACCGGATTACCATTTGTTCCGGTCGATGCAGTCAGCACTTTCTGGAGAACGGTTTAGTTCTTATGAAGACATCAAAAATTGGCTGGACAACTGGATCTCTTCCAAGGAACCGGAATTCTTCCTTCGGGGCATATGTTCACTCCCGAAAGATGGGGTAAAGTTGTAGCTTCAGAGGGAGCATACTTCGATTAATATTAAAATATTGTTTGTTCTCCAACAGCGTGTTTTGTTCACCTCAAATCTCTCAAAACTTATTTATATACCCAATACAAAAGGTCTTGTGTGAGATGTGTGATGTCAGTGAAGCTCAAGTTGTGCGTTGAGATCACTGAATGGAGAGGTTTGATACATCAACAGTTTAGTTCCATTAGTTTTTAACTTTAAACTGGAAGATGAGCTTATGTTGAGGAGCTAACCTCTGAATCTCGGAGAGCAGCTTGATGGTATGTATATGTTTGTATATGGGTTCTGTGTCAAGTGATCCAATGAAAAGACCATACCCTCTTGAATTTTTTTCATATTTGGCAACTGTGGAGATAGTAAAAAATCCAGATTCTTAGATTTTTTTCTGGAGTGGTTTTAAAGTTATGGCTCAGTGAAATCTTTAAAAAAAAAACACAATTTTCAGCTGACATGTAATTACAAAATAAATGATCACTCAAGCTAGAAATGAGATAGACGGTTGAGGTGAAAACCATTTTGTAGCTTATTTAATATAAGCTTTCAAATGATATGTAATATTATTAGTTTTGGACAGTTTTAATTTCAAGGTCATACAATACGAATTTTGACCTTGAATTTCTCAAAAACTTAATTTTTTGAAATTTTGAAAAAATTCGCACATCAACTTATATATTTTATTAGCATTTGTGGAAAGTTTCATAATGGGATCGCCGTGGGATCATGGTTTTCGTGGATTTTTAAAAAAAAACATTAAGCAAAGGTAAAACCATCCAGATGCGAAAGAAAAATTGTAATTTTAATTCACAGTTTTTAATTCCTTTGGACAAAGACCCTATTTTTTTTAAGTTGTTGCCAGTGACAAAATACAAAGGTTTAAATGTGATGCCAGTTTTTGAATACTAAATTAATTAATTAATTAATTTAGTATTTAAAAACTGACACCATTAATTATTTTAGTATTAAAGAACTGGCAACATCATTAATTATTTTAGTATTTAAAAACTGGCAATATCATTAATTAGTTATTTTAGTATTTAAAAAGTGGTATCAGTTAAACCTTTGTGTTTTGTCACTGGCAACAACCTTTGAATTGTAATAAATATATTAGGTGCTTGAATCAATTCCCGCTGTTTTTTGCCACACAAACACCTGTGTGTTGCCACAGAATGGTACAGGATAGTTTATTCAAAGTAGTGTCCGTTGGCAGATAAGACCCTTTCCCATCGTTGGGGTAACAAGTGGATTACGCAGTAGAAAAATGCAGGTTCTTTCAAGGCGAACCATTCGTCGAGCCATTTTTGGATATCTGCGACAGAAAGGAACTGCTGCTCCAATAGGCCATGTTGTAGCGACCGCAGGGATCGCATTCCTCCTAAAATTCCTAATATTTTGTGACCCTCCTTAAATTCCTAAAATTATATCTAAAATTTGCTATTCTTCCTAAAATTTTCGTAAGCTTATTTATTAAAAATACAACCATTATTAACGCCAATAAATTTATCATTACGGTAAGGTAAAAAGACCTGTTATTGTAGAAACACAGCCTATATGCTGTGCTGCTGAAGGGAGGGAAAATGACGCCATCGAGATGCACTTGCTTCGGGGCGGGCGCTCCACTTTTTTGCCTTCGGACAGTTTTCGAGAGTAACAAGAGATCTAAGGGAAAAGGGGAGGGGTCATTTTCACCCCTGGTTTGCGCTTTGCAGACGAACTCTGTGGCACGCAGAAGATCATACTTTATTTTTGTACATGCCTTGTGGAACCTCCTCTTTCTGCTGATGTTTTGTTATTGTAAACCGCAGGTGGGTGGAAGCAAAGAGGAAACATGTGGTCTCCTTCCGTAACCTCCGGTAATGACGATGGGATGGTAGCTGAGTGTTATCGTGGCAGGCAGTAGAGCATGTGATCATTGACCTTCGATCGTGCGTCGGCGACAGCGACCTTCGATGCGCAATATATCTCGGCTCCGACTCGCTTTGACTAAACTTGCGTGAGATGCGTATGATAGTTTCTGGTTTTACGTCTTTTATGGTGTTCTCTGTGCTGTGTGCAGGTTCAGTTCTCTAGTGGTGATCAGATCTGCTTTTTTTTTTTTTTTTCTATCTTCTGACATCCTCGCAGCCAAATTTCGGGAAGTTGTCTGGTTTTGCAATATTGGAACGTGTTTTTGTACTTCCCTTTCATTTTCTGGTTAGTAATACAAGTGTTTAAGATGCCTAAATCCAAAACGAAATTTCAAGATGCTTGGCTCGCCAAAGAATTGGACGGAGTGAAGTTGAAAGAATGGTGTTCTGCAACTGAAACAATATTTTCTGCTAAGTGTATATTGTGTTCAGAAATTTTCAACATTTCTAATAGTGGCTTTTCACAAGTAAAAGCGCATCATAAAGGAAAAAAAAAACATTTGCAGAAATTTCAAAGTAAATTTCAAAATAAGTCCATCCTGAAAGCCTTTGGAGGACGGGATCTTCAGCCCAAAACAAATATTAGTGAAGTACTGAGTCATGATTTACAGTTGGCTAAAGCCGAAGTATTATGGGCCATGAAAGTTGCTAAGGACAAATATGTCTTTTGTTTCATGCACTGAAACAGTTGAACTTTTCAAAGAAATGTTTCCTGATTCTGCTATTGCAGCCAAAATGCAACTTAAAGAAAAAAGTTGCTTATGTGATATCACATGGATTGTCAAAATATTTTGAAGAGGATTTGAAAAAGACATTGCATCTAGTAGCCCAGGAAAGGTTACTATAGCATTTGATGAAACTACAAATACACAAGTGAAACGACAGTTGGATGTGTATCTCAGGTACTGGTCTTCAGAAATAAATTCAGTTTCTTGCCGATACCTAACAAGCGTTTTTCTGGGTCATGCAACAGCAGATATTTTGCTAAAAGAAATTCTTGATGTGTTATCATCCTTCAATATTTCGTTGAACAGAATTATTTGTGTATCCATGGACAGCCCAAATGTAAATAAGTGCTTTTTACGCAAATTCAATGAAGTTGTAAAACAAGAAACAGACCAGAAATCTTTGGAACTAGGTTTTTGCAACCTGCATGTTGTTAGTAATGCATTTAAAATTTTTTTGACAAGCTTAAATATAGATTTTGACGAATTTGCTACTGATATGCATTACTTTTTAAAGAGTAGTGCTGCAAGACGAGAGGGTTATAAATCTGTCGAGGATATAACATTGGTCACAGCCAAATTTCTTTTGCGTCATGTCAGCAACAGATGGTTAACCGTTGGTTCTGTAGCCCAGAGGCTCTTGGATCAATGGCTAAATATTACAGAATATTTTTTAAACTTCTTGCCATCTCAAAAAATATTTGAAAAACAACTACGCAATTCGGCAAGGTATAAAAAAATTCACTGTTTCCTGAAAAATGAGCTAACTCCTTGCTATTTAGCATTAATTTCATTTTCACACCAAAATTTTGAAAAGTTTTCATTATGTTATCAGAGTGAAGAACCAAAAATACACCAGTTATATTCTGATTTAAATACTTTAATGAGGAATGTTATGGCTCAGTTTATCCAAGATGATGTTATTGCAGGGAAATTTGGAGAAGACCTAAAGAATGTAGATTTTGAAAACAAAAATTCATGGAAAAAACTAGGGGAGTTAGAAGTTGGTATGAAGACAAAAAATCTCCTCAGGAGTGTTCAGGAGACCAGGCAGAAATTATTTCTCTTAGATGTAAGATCATCACTAATTGCAACCACAAAATATTTAAAGTCAAATTTGCCATTCTGCAATCAAAAGCTAAGAGACATAGAAGTTTTAAAGGTAAAAGAACCAAAGAAAGAGTCAACTCAACTTTCAGTCACTGAAGGACTTTCGGAAATAACCAGAATTTCAAGTGTTTTGCATCTTTCTGAGGAACAAATTGATAGAGTAAGAGAAGAGTGGAAACATTTAAATTGAAATAAGCCAACTCTAGATGAACTAGTGAAATTTTCAGAGGAAGGGCATATTCCAGTGCGGATTGATCATTACTGGCGTAATATATTTAGTATTAAAGACTCTAGCGGAAAAGAAAAATACTCAAATCTTGCTAAACTCATCAAGTCAATTTTAGTTTTACCTCATGGTAATGCTGATGCAGAAAGGGGATTTTCGGTTAACACTGCTCTGTTAAGGAAGGACAAGGCTAACTTAAAAGACTCAACTATAACATCATTAAGAATAGTTAAAGGGGCCATTAAACACTATGGATGTGTAAGTAAAGTTCCCATAACAAGAAATTTGTTAAATAGTGTTCGTGATTCACATAAATTTTATAAAGAGTGTGTTGATAAGCTGAAGGAAGAAGAATCAAAAAAGGTAAAAGAAAGGAAGCAGAAAGAGAGGGAAAATAAGGAAAAGCAGCTAGAGAAAAAAAGAAAAGCTGAGTTTGATGACAAAATAAAAGAAAATGATGCAGAAATAAATAGGCTTAAAAAAGATAAAGAAGCCTCCCTAGCAGTTATTCAAGAGGGAACAGAAAGAATGAGAAAAGCTGTAGAAAAACAAAATACTGTTGAAATAGCAGTTGCCTCTAACTTGATCATACAAGGTTCAGCTGAAATAAAGAAAACTGAAAGTAAATTAGTTGTGGTGGAAGCAGAAAAAGATAGGCTAATCAGGAAAAGGTTAAAACAATAATATGAAAAAAGTAATTCAGTGAACAATTGTACATAGTTCTTGGTTTTCAATTACCTTTTTAGGATATTATAATTTAATGTGAAACCTGAAAACTTTACTGTGAAAATCGTGAATTGCTTCTGGTTCAACAGCATATTAATGTTCAAAGTGAAACTTGAATGTGGTAAATATACTTGAATATGATAATAACACGTGAAAAGATAAGAACTGAACATTAGAAGTAAATCATACTTAAACTTTAGACATTAGACGTTATGCAAAAAATTTGGGTGTGAACTTCGACCATATATACTAATGGACTGCGCATTGGCAATAGGTGCATCAAAGCCGCCATGGCTCCAACATTGGGCACGTCATCATCAGACTCCAAATTTCGTGTAAAAATGCTGTTATGATTACTAATTTACGCTGCAGAACTTCCGTGTTTTCGGTGTATTATGTGAATGTGCCTCATATATAATGAAAACTCTTCAGGTAAGTTTACTTATGAGCTATATACATGCATGATCGGGTTGTTTACATTTTGTGATTTATAATGTGATGAACATTTGCGAAGAATTTGGAACATGCATTCCATTTTTTTCTTAAGTTACTATATTTTCATATCAATAGCTGCAAGTTTCTGGTTAAGTAATTGAACTTTATTGACTTAGGTATTTAATTCGTTTCTTACCCCTGAAAAATCATAGAACTTTCTTTACTATATCGCTCAGAGCAACCATAAGCACAGCAGGTGTAACCCATCTTTTTGACTGTTGTCATGTGATTTTATGTTGGAGCCAGAAATTTTGATGTCATGCGCAGTCTATCAGTATATATGGTTGAAGGGTGTGAAGCAAACTCTTTACAATGTATACAAAGTTGTTTTACTAGATGTATACAAATATACATCTAGTTTTTATTGAAATACACTCCTAAAATTTTCCTAAAATTTTTCTAAAAAGTCCTAAAATTCCTACCTAAAATTTTCCAGAAGTATGCTATGATCCCTGCGACCGGAACAAATGGAAGTCCAAGGAAGCAATGTCAGGGGAATAAGGTGGGTGGGGTAAGACGTCCCAGCCAAGTGCCTCCAAGAGTTCCTTCACAGATTTGGCGACATGAGGTTTAGCGTTGTCGTGGAGAAGAATGTCATGTCTTTGTCATGTCTTTGGGCGTATTACGACCATTTCTCCGTGAGTGCACATTTCACATCGAGTAATTGACGTTGGTACCGTTCAGCGTTGATGGTTTCACCAGGTTGCAGCAGCTCAGAATACACAACACCGACTTGATCCCACCAAATGCACAGCATCACCTTCCTGCCATGGATGTCCGGTTTAGGCGTGGAGGTTGATGGTTCACCGGGACAAACACATGATTTCTTGCACTTAGGATTGTCGTAACAAATCCATTTTTCATCGCCAGTCACTATTCGATGCAAAAACGACTTCTGTTTGTGTCGTTGCAGCAGCAATTCACACATGGTTTCATGTTTGGTGATGTCGCTTTCCCACAATGCATGTGGGATCCAGTTTCTGAGCTTCTGGATCATTCCCATTGCCTTTAAACATTTGCTAACCATTGACTCATTGGCTCGTAGTGTTTCAGACAACTCGTGGAGCGTCTGACATGAATCCTCGTCCAATAAGGCCTCCAATGCGGCATCTTCAGACTTTTTCGGCTGCCCAGGGAGCTCTTTGTCCTTCACATCATATTCGTTGGCTTTGAAGTGTTGGAACCACTCTCTGCATGTTGTTTCCGATAGGGCATGTTCCCCATAAACCTGCACTAATAAACAATGACTTTCCGCTGCAGATTTCTTGAGATGAAAGCAGAAGAGTAATGCTTCCTGCAAATGCTCCTTTTTTGGTACGAAACTCGACATCGTGAATGCGATACAAACTCGTGTTCTGTGCCCTCCGATCGTGTGTCACACACTGCTTCGCCCAGACTACGGACGGTATGTTCGTGCGCAAGGGAGGTCACGTGTGGCCCAGGTCACAGCGCACCACTGCCAAACTTTATGGGCAACTGCGGGAATTAATTCAAGCACCTAATATAAAAGTGAGTGTGTAAGTTCAGTTGTGTATACAGCAGATGTAGTAGGACCGTGTATTGTGTGAGTATATATTTTCCACTATGGCTGAAAAAGTACTTAATAAAACTGCTGGGATTTTCTGTTGTAACCTTTTTAACAAAAACAGACACAAAAGTGTTTCAAAAAGCCTCAGGCCTGTTACAGAATGGAAGTGTGGCACATTGGACATTATTGAAAAGGGTATGAAAATTTGTGATATTTGTAGGAAACAGCTGAATCTGGTGAAAGATAAAAAAAATGGAGACAGAAGACATCTCAGTACTGTTAGCAAGTAGCATGATGCCAGACCCTAGTCATGAAAATGAAGACTTTGTTGACTTAAATGTTAGTTTAGAGTACCTCAACAAGTCTGTTACCACTCTTCAAGAGTCACATATAGTTAAGAAAAGATTGCATACACCATCATACAATGATAAAAAATTAAGCAAAATAAAAAGATGTTTAACTGAAAAAGTACTGATAGGATCTAGTGAAGATGTACATGAAATTATGGAAAATAATGTTGATAAATTGTGAAATGCTAAGTCAGCCAAAAGAAAAGTTTCAAGAAGAAAACCTAAGTGTCAGTGAAAAATTCCAAATTTTAACAGTACTACCAAAAAGCTGGACATCCAAATAAATAGAGGAGGAATTTGGAGTCAGGAACAGTATGGCAAGAAAAGTGAAAGCTGTGGTAAAATGGTATTTTGGCAGCACCTAATCCAAAGCATGGAAAGGTTTTTAATGAATCTGTAATTGAAAAAGTTAACAGTTTCTATAACGGTGATGATGTTACTCGTCTTATGCCTGGGAACAAAGACTTGTTTCAGTGAAAACAGGTATGACTAGAATTCATGTACAAAAAAGGCTAGTTTTGGGGAATTTAAATGAATTGTATGAGTTGTTCAAGAAAAAGTACTCTACTGAAAAGGTAGGGTTTTCAAAGTTTGCTGAACTATGACCCAAGCACTGTGTCTTAGCTGGAAGAAGTGGTACTCATGCAGTATGTGTTTGCACAAAACATCAAAATGTAAAACTTATTATACAAGGTGCGAAATTAAAGAATATTACACTCGATGGCGGTACAGCAGTGAGCGATTATAAATACTATTTAGCAAAGATAATATGTGATGAGCCAGGTACAGCATGCCATCTTAATAAATGTCCTTTATGTCCTGGTGTAGAAATTCTGAAACAGTATTTAAGTAAAAAGCTGGAAGAAGAAATGTTAGACCATATTATCTACAAGCAATGTGTATCTGTTGACATGTACTTTTGAAACATTCAGCAAAACCACAGAAGAGTTTTTGGAATCACTGTGTGAACAGTTGTTTGTTCTTGAAACATTCTTTTATAGCAAAAAAAAAAAAACAAAAAAAAAAAAACAGTTTGAGCACTACACCCATTTGAAGGAGAACATAAAAGAAAATGAGGCTGTAATATCTTTTGATTTCGCATACATTTATGCCTTTGTATAGCAAGATGAGGCACAGTCTTTCCATCGGAACAATGACCAGGAACAGTTTTTCCAATAGCAGTGTATTGCAAGGATTCTGATGGTTTAAAATTTAAAAGTATTTTAAATATTTAACGGGAATTATCGAGGATAAATTTATTAGGTACATTACCTCTCAAATTTTCGATCTAAACACTAGATCTTCATCAGGAGTTCTTGCTTCCTTCTACTTCCACAGGTCTGGTGACCTTGGAAGCAAGAACAAGGTCACCAGACCTGTGGAAGTAGAAGGAAGCAAGAACTCCTGATGAAGATCTAGTGTTTAGATCGAAAATTTGAGAGGTAATGTACCTAATAAATTTATCCTCGATAATTCCCGTTAAATATTTAAAATACTGAAAGTAATAAGAGGAAGCCATGAAGTCATTAATTACTAGATTTAAAAGTATTGTTTGTATCTCTGAATCTCTTAACCATGATACAGTTGCTGTACACTAGTTTCAGAAAAAAAACCCATCTCATATCTAAGTTCTGGACTTATACCAAATTTGAAAAAGATCAACTTCTTCTCTGACGGTTCAACTGCACAGTTTAAAAACTGAAAACATTTCTCAAACATATGCCACCATGAAAATAAGTTTGGAATCAAAGCTGAGTGGCATTTCTATGCAATAGCCCATGGTGTAAAGGAGTATGTAATGGTCTGGGTGGTACAGCCAAATGACTTGCAGCAAGGGCAAGCCTCCAACGACCCTATGAAGAACAAACTATGACACTATCACAGCTGTTTGCATGGAGTCAGGCCAACATTGACCCCATGGCATTTTTTTTTAATAACAAACAACACAAATAACAAGAGAAAGTGCTTGAAGAGTGATTTCGGGTTGCAAAACCAATACCAGGCACCTGAAAGTTCCACAGTTTCCTCCCTGTGTCAGATAAAGTACAGTAATACTGACAAAGGTATTTTGAAAGAGTGAGCAATCATACAAGTTTTCTTTGTCAGGACATTTGAATCAGAAGCTCTCACTATAAAGGATACAGAACGTGAGTACAGCAATAAAGGGTGGCTTGCTGTAGTTCTGAACAAAAACGAGACAACTGAGATGGTGGAAGTGAAGTTTCTGCATCCTTGAAGGTTCTGCTCCATACTTCACATACCCACATGACTTTGAAGATAAACTTGGAAGTGCCTGTGTGCCAAATCCTGACTATGGTGGAACCCAGATGTCCCACTGGCCGCACTTACTACCTTGTCAAGGAAGAGATGGATGCAGCAACCATGACACTTCAAAACTATCTTGCAAGGGATTGCTGAAGTTGTTCAAGTGGAAGAAGGGATGGTGAAAGTATTAACTTACTGTAAGGTACATAATTAGTTATAAATTTCAATAAATTAGCTTTTATTTAAAGGATTTTTGTATTTTTCTAAGCTATCTACCTAACCCTCAATTAACTCCCTTCCCTGAGTTAACTTATTTAACCTATTGTAGCATGCCAGTATAATAGCACTGTTCTAAACTTTAAAAAAAATAGGGTTCTTGTTCAAAGGAATTAAAAATTGTGAATTAAAAATAGTTTTTCTTTCGCATCCGGATGGTTTTTCCTTTGCATAATATTTTTTAAAAATCCACGAAACCATGATTCCACTGCGATCTCATTATGAAACTTTCCACAAATGCTGATAAAATGTATAAATTTATGTGTGAATTTTTTCAAAATTAAAAAACATTAAGTTTATGAGAAATTCAAAGTCAAAAATTGTTTTGTATGACCTTGAAATTAAAAACTGTCCCAAACTAGCCATGTTACATATCATATGAAAGCTTATAAAATAACCTACAGGATGGTTCTCATCCTAACCTTCTATCTGATTTCTAGCTTGAGTAATCATTTATTTTGTAATTACATGTCAGCTGAAAATTGTGTCTTTTTAAAGATTTCAGTGGGCCATAACTTAAAAACTACTGCTGATAAAAATCTAAAAATTAGGATTTTTTATTATTTTTTGGGATACATTAGGTAGCCAATTTTGAAAAAAAATCCAAGATGGTAAGGTTAAAAAGTATTACAATTTTGGATCACTTGGCACAGAATGACCCATGTATAAATCCAACAGAAGAGTGAGAACAGACTACTTTTATTTATTACCAAATAGTTAGTCTAACTGCTTACTAGTACTTGCATCCATTCTGCTATGAAACTTTTGGTGTAAAGGCTTGTTGCCATCTTAACAGCTTGATTAATTTCATCGCCTGACTTAACAACTTGATTTTCTATCTTCGCTGTAAAGCTGCCTGAACACACATTATATCCTTATGTACTCGATCCGTCTCTACTTGCTTTTTTAAGTGCAGTAGAACTCCAAATATGCAGACCCCAGATATCCGGAACACCAATTATCTGGATCGCTTGTTCTTCTTTCAAGGCCAAGTAAAATTAAGATTTTTGTTAATTTATTTACATGTTTTTAGTTTTTTCGTTCATTCAAATAATAGAAAGTGATAATGCAGTACAGTTGATATTTATTTTTTGAACTGTTATAACATTTGTTATGAAATACGATACACGAAAAATTAAATTTCCTCAAAAAAATATTGCTTTTAATTAACAAATACACATTTGGCCTACAGAAAAAAGACAACCCAATTATCCAGATTTTTCGAATATTCGGATTGGCTGTGGTGCAAGTTTATCCGTATACTTGGAGTTCTATTGTACTTTTTCAGTTAAGAGTTAAAATTGCAAAAATTTGTAAATCGTACTTCATGTGAAAGAGGGATGACAGGTATGTTTGAATTGTGGTATGTGAAATAAGTAAAACAATGTTAAAGTAACAAAGTGGAATGATAGATATAGTATTTTTATTTTAAAATGGCAAAAAACTAATTTGAACAGAAATTTTGTTACAAGTAGCAATTATAATACTAGTAGATAAAAACCACACACACAAATTTAATTGTATACATTTACTGTGTACACATATAAATAGAAGTATGATGATTTAAAATAGGTAAGTAAATATAATACAGTGATTTGAAATCAAGAGCATAGATACCACCATTACTAACATTACATTCAATAGCCTCCTGTTCACATAACAGATGAACAAATGTTTTTAATGAACTATACAACTGATTTCAACAACAATTTATTTTCAATAATATAATGGTTGCTGTAATATCTTCAACCATGTTTATTACGTGATATTTTATTTTATTTTCTTTTGAACAACATTATGTTATTACTCAAAAATTACTGTTATGCACATTGTAAGTGATGATGTTATTTGGTACTGAATGCATTTCATATAACTATTGCGTAATAGAATAATATAGTATAATTATCTAAATAATTAACTCATAAGATAATGTTTTAAGTTGTCATTTTTATTCATGCACTTGGTTTATGTATTCAGAATTTTTCTTTTCTTGCTTTCTCAAAAAATATATCCAACTACTTGTGTTATCTGATCCGGTGCCTAAACGGCATCCTTTGTTGATTTAGACAAGCTACGTTCGTAATATATTGATTTGTCTTTCACTTCTTTTTAATCCAAAGTTCAAATAGTTCATTGCACGTTCATGTCGAAACATTTGGTTTCTTTAATCATAATTCTTTTTAGTCTTATTTTCAATAAAGTCCGATTGTCCTTGTCATTCGATCTGGTGCATAAACGTCACTCCTTGATGACTCCGATGTTCCATATTCCGAAAATGTTTTAGCAAAATTGATGATTAGCACTTATAAAAGGGAGTCCACTTCGCTAAATCATGTAAGAGCAATTTGAAGCTAAGGAATCATAACAGTCCTATTAAAGTATTTAAAATTGTTAAAAATAGTTGAAAAAAGCACATTTTACATCCAGCTACCATACGTTACCAGACTAGTTTCAACAGCATATTTCCGCTGTCATCTTCAGTGGTTGTATATGCTGACTTTGCGGCCCGCTGTACTACTTGCAATGTCGGTTATCTTCACGAATTCCTCTTAAAATGTTTTTGTTGGCACATGGAATCTTTTGTCATTGCACATTTCTTGTACGTGCTTTTTCGCGTTATCTCTCATTTGCGTGTTTTTAAGTGTCCATCTCAGAATTGTTTAGATTTTCGTATAACTTTTGTTCTTTTATGTTGTATTCTTATTTTTGTTTTTTGTCATATTCCTTTTCAGTTGTTAATAATTATTTTGTTCTATTAAATATTTCCATGGGTAAGCCAGTTCATATGGTGCAGATGTATTAAAGTTTTTATCTTTATATTTTAGGGTTTTCCCAGTCTAGAATAAGTTGATGTTGGTTACAATATTGAATTAATGCCATTTTTTCTTCTTTTTTGATTCAATTAATAACACCATAATAATTGGACCAAAAAGAAGAAAACATGGCATTAATTCAATATTGTAACCAACATCAACTTATTTCAGACTGGGAAAACCCTAAAATATTAACATCACATAAAAACCATAAAAACATCTTATTATCAGAATCCATGGTCATTAAAAAAAACTAAAGGTAAAAACTTTCAATTTACTTCCGATATTGGAGGTTATATTTTAACGTGCATTAATGCATTTGCATTTTTGAACTTCACTTTTAGTTGGTAAAGTTCGATGAACACTTACTTCACTTTTAGTTGGTAAAGTTCGATGAACACTTACCGCACGTGGGGCTTGGCTTTCAATTCATATTTTCGTTATGTGGATGCGGCACGGGGTTGTTGTTTTTTTTTTCCATTTGGCCACGGTTCACTTCTTTTTTTTTTTTCCGTTGGAATTATTTTGCCTCATCACCAAATGAGTTTTTCCTTTGCTGCATCCTCATTTACTTCAATATTTATTCTTAACCCGAGTACTTTCGGTACTACTACTATACCGTCTTCGAGGGGACATTTTGCTCCAACTAGCACGGACCGTGTCAGCTGGGCATTTCAGTGGTTCTCGCGGGCTGATGACAGAAGCAGCCCGCGAGAACCACTGAAATGCCCAGCTGACACGGTCCGTGCTAGTTGGAGCAAAATGTCCCCTCGAAGACGGTATAGTAGTAGTACCGAAAGTACTCGGGTTAAGAATAAATATTGAAGTAAATGAGGATGCAGCAAAGGAAAAACTCATTTGGTGATGAGGCAAAATAATTCCAACGGAAAAAAAAAAAAAAAGAAGTGAACCGTGGCCAAATGGAAAAAAACAACAACCCCGTGCCGCATCCACATAACGAAAATATGAATTGAAAGCCAAGCCCCACGTGCGGTAAGTGTTCATCGAACTTTACCAACTAAAAGTGAAGTAAGTGTTCATCGAACTTTACCAACTAAAAGTGAAGTTCAAAAATGCAAAAGGTAAAAACTGTAACACATCTGCACCATATGAACTGGCTTACCCACGGAAATATTTAATAGAACAAAATAGTTATAAACAACTGAAAAGGAATATGAGAAAAAACAAAAATAAGAATACTACATAAAAGAACAAAAGTTATACGAAAATCTAAACAATTCAGAGATGGACACTTAAAAAGCGCAAATGAGAGATAGCGCGAAAAAGCATGTACAAGAAATGTGCAATGATAAAAGATCACATGTGCCAACAAAAACATTTTAAGAGGAATTCATGAAGATAACCGACATTGCAAGTAGTACAGCAGGCCGCAAAGTCGACATATACAACCACTGAAGATGACAGTGGAAATATGCTGTTGAAACTAGTCTGGTAACGTATGGTAGCTGGATCTAAAATGTGCTTTTTTCAACTATTTTTAACAATTTTAAATACTTCAATAGGACTGTTACAAATTCCTTAACTTCAAATTGTTCTTACATGATTTAGCGAGGTGGACTCCCTTTCGTAAGTGCTAATCATCGATTTTGCTAAAACATTTTTGGAATATGGAACATCGGAGTCATCAAGGAGTGACGTTTACGTACCAGATCAAATGACAAGGACAATCGGACTTTATTGAAAATAAGACTAAAAAGAATTATGATTAAAGAAACCAAATGTTTCGACATGAACGTGCAATGAACTATTTGAACTTTGGATCAAAAAGAAGTGAAAGATAAACCAATATATTACTAACGTAGCTTGTCTAAATCAACAAAGGATGCCGTGTACGCACCGGATCAGATAATGCAGGTAGTTGGATATATTTTTTGAGAAAGTAAAAAAAGAAAAATTCTGAATACATAAACCAAGTGCATGAATAAAAATGACAACCTAAAACATTATCTTATGAGTTAATTATTTAGATAATTATACTATATTATTCTATTATGCAATAATTATATGAAATGCATTTAATACCAAATAACATTATCACTTAGAATGTCAGGGCTGCCAGTGGCAACTAAATAGGTGACTATTGCTACTATTTTTGATGACGGGCGACTATGGCTACTGTTTCTTACAAAAAACAGCCAAAAGCAACTATTTTCAAAAAAACCTTGAACTCATTTAATAGTAAGGCTACTAAAATAATAACAAGGTTGCTTACCTTTTTCACGTTTCACTGCACGTTTTATTCTTTTTGTTGTCATGCTTGGTTTAAAGCCTACGGTGTGGCGTTCTATTTTTTGTTTTCAGGTTCTTGCAAATGTTTGACGAATGCCCAAGTCCATGAAGTGCATTATTGCTTTCTAGGTCACAAAACTGTATCCTACCCCCTCCCCACCAGCATGTAAAACCCAACCTTCGTTGGTAAAAACCCCAATTCTTGAACTCAAAACCTTTTGATATTATCAACGAACACAAACTGCCTATTTACATATGTACAAAATGCCGAACAAAAATATTAAAAACGTATATACAACTATTTACATACGACTCATCTTATTCTTTCAACTCTCCTTCTCAACACCGCATGAACAACCAGAACATTCATTCACCACACTCTAAGCCATTCCAACGCAGACTGCCTCAAGCACTTTCTACCCTCTGCGGGGTTATCTTCAGGAGGTGTTCTAGATGCTTTCTCTTCTGCCACCGCAGTAAGAGTGAGCGATACGCTCGTCTTCCTTGCCCCGCCCCAACATCATCTACGAAAAGCTTCCACCGTGGCTCCATCTGTTATTGACTTTAGTGAACTCTTCATTTTCTTCTTGTGTTTTTGGTCAATTTTTATTAGTTATTTCCATTTTTCATTAAGGATACTTGGATCGTTATTATTACAAATTTGATCTCTACTTTTTTCAATCAATACTGACTCTGCAATGCGTAGGTGTCTCTCATTGCGACATGATTTTATTATTTTAATCTCTTCAAAATTCGGTTATATGTGGTTATCCAGACAGTATTGTATCAGGGCTGTTTTTGCTTCTTTTTTTTTTTTTTGCCAATTTTTAATATGTTGTTGTAGGCGATGTTTTAACTGATTTTTAGTACTTCCAATATACACTGCCGGACAATTGCTAAGGACGGATGACAATAGCAACGATAGCAACCATAAAATGGAAGGCAGGAAAATGTGGAAATTAGCATAAGTGCGGGATACAGTAAGACGTGTTGTGCGTATGCAAATTTTGGATTGCCGAACTTGTTCGTGACGTCATAGCGCTGATAAGAAATATAAAGGATTTGACGCGTATTGACCGTTGTTGTTTAAACGCAAAGTTGAAAGGGAAAGAATCAATTGACGAACTTACAATTTTCAGTATGTCTTCCCGACATCACCTAGATGATTTTACGCGTGGCCGTATTATTGGCAAGATTGAAGAAGGGCGAAAAATAACAGATGTTGCCAGGGAGTTCGACGTCAGCCACAGTGTTGTTTCAAGGCTTTGGAAATCATTTCAAACAAATGGAGAGTGTAGCAAACGTCACGGGGGAGGTCGTGTTCGCATTACGACAACTGCAGAAGATCGGTACACAGTGCTATAAAACAAAGACACCGGCGCAGCACAGCTAGTGAGGTAGCAAATCAGTTTATGGCTGCTACTGGCAAGCGGATCTCCCGAAAAACTGTCGCCAGACGTTTGCATGAAGGAGGACTATACGCCCGCCGTCCTGTTGTGTACATCCCATTGTCCAGACGTCACCGTACCGCCCGTTTGCAATGGTGCCATCAACATCGCAATTGGACTGATAACGACTGGTCTGCTGTCCTCTTCTCAGATGAGAGTAGATACAGTCTATCGTCTGATTGTCGACGACAACTGATCTGGCGTGATAGTGGTACTGCATATTGTCCAGCAAACATACAGGAAAGGGACCGATATCCGACATGTAGTGTCATGGTATGGGCTGGCATAATGATCAATGGCCGTACATCCCTCTATGTGCTTCCAACTGGGACTATGACTGGCCAACGATACATTAATGATGTTCTGTTACCTCATGTTCGCATGTTCCGTGGTGCTGTCGATGATAGATTCATTTTCATGGACGACAACGCAACATGTCATCGAACAGTCGCTGTCCAGGTGTGTCTTGAGAGCGAGGATATTCAACGCCTCGTATGGCCAGCACGTTCTCCAGATCTGAATCCCATTGAAAATGTGTGGGATGCTTTTGGGAGGAGTCTTGCTGGTCGCCAATGCCCTCCAATAAACAAGGACACCCTCATCCGTGCACTGACAGAGGAATGGGATAAATTACCCCAACAGCTGCTTGATAATGTTGTGCAAAGCATGACACGACGTGTGGAATCTTGCATCGCCCTCCATGGTGGACATATCCCGTATTGACATCTTACGCCGGAACGCCTGCGGACGGTAATTGCATTTTTTTCACGTTTACGTATTCTGCACAAAATGGCCTGTTTGTCCCTTGAACACGTTTCAAAGCCTTCTGGATTTCAGAGCACAATAAATTGTCTTTCTTGTAATGTCCTGGCATTCTGACATTATTTTATTTCACTTGGCATCCAACCACACTTACTTTTTTATGCGCTATATAGCCGTTAATGATCCGTCCTTAGCAATTGTCCAGCAGTGTATGATATTGGTGGGATTCCACTTATAGGTATTTCGTATACACCAGCTTTTCCCAAGGTACTACATTTTTCAGTGTTATTAATTATCATATCTCAAATAGTCATTACTTTGTTTCCCATCTGAATTCCATATTTATGGTATAATTTATTGATTTCTGTAGATATTCCTGGAAGGTAAGGTGTTGCTCTGACATATTGTAATTGTTTTTTTCTTTTAGGGTAATATGTATCTTGCATCTTTACTTGTACCTCATAAATCCATTTATTTATCTTCTGTGGAGGGTATCCATAGCTGTATGACATTTCTTTAATGTAATTTATTTCTTCATTAAGAAATTCTTTAGCGGAATGTGTGATTGCTCTTTTAATTAATGTTTTTATGCTATTACATTTCTGTGTGTAAGGGTCTGTTGAGTTATATGGTATCAGAACAGGGACATATGTTTGTTTTCTATGTACCTTGTACTGCAGTTGGTTATTTTGATTGATGACCTTAACATCCAAGTAAGGTAAGATATTTTCTTTTTCATGTTCTACTGTCAATTTAATTGTGAGATAGACGTTACTAAGTTGTTGAGTTAAAGATTCCTGCTCATCAGTTTTCATTCTGGTCATGATGAAGGTATCATCTATGTATCTGCAGTAAAACAAGGGTGGTTCGTTCATCCATTGTACTGATAATTTGTTCTTCTATGCTGTTCATAATTACTTCTGCTAACAGGTTTGACAGAGGAGAGCCCATAGGGCCCCCAAAGTTTTGTTTGTATATTTTCTCATCATATTTGAAGATATTATTTTCATAGATGTATAATAAAATTGCTTTTAACTCTTGTAGTTGTGTTATTAAGAGATTGATCCTGTTGTAATTTTTTTTATTAATAATCTCAATTGCTTCTGGTACAGGGGTACGTGGAAACGGTGCTTTGACATCCATACTAGCCATTCTGTGATCTTTTAGATCTTGGTTTACATTTTTCACTATTTCAATAAATTCATTTGTATTCTTTACAGTGTATTGTGTTTTCATAAACATTGGTGCCAAGAAACTGTAAATATTCTTTTCAAGATTAATCAATGGAGAGTTCTTTTTGGACACTATAAGTCTCATGGGGTTACCATCCTTGTGTGTTTTAATTTTTGCAAACATTCGTGGTACCTTTGTACCCATTGGGGGTCTTGTATTTTTGATCTCATTAGGTAAGGTGCTGTGGTTCCTGATGTTAGCCAAACATCTAACTTGATTATCAGTTGGGTCCCTTTTCACCTCAGAACATATCAATTCTTCTATTGCCAATTTCATTTTTAGGTTATTTTCTACTGTATTCAAGATCACAATTTGGCCTGTTTTATCAGCCTCACAAAATTTGATATTCTTGTAAAAGCTGGTGTGTACAAAATACCTATAAGTGGAATCCCACCAATATAATATATATTGGAAGTACTAAAAATCAGTTAAAACGTCGCCTACAACAACATGTTAAAAATTGGCAAAAAAAAGGAGCAAAAACATCACTGATACAATACTGTCTGGATAACCACACATACCCGAATTTTGAAGAGATTAAAATAATAAAATCATGTCGCAATGAGAGACACCTACGCATTGCAGAGTCAGTATTGATTGAAAAAAGTAGAGATCAAATTTGTAATAATAACGATCCAAGTATCCTTAATGAAAAATGGAAATAACTAATAAAAATTGACCAAAAACACAAGAAGAAAATGAAGAGTTCACTAAAGTCAATAACAGATGGAGCCACGGTGGAAGCTTTTCGTAGATGATGTTGGGGCGGGGCAAGGAAGACGAGCGTATCGCTCACTCTTACTGCGGTGGCAGAAGAGAAAGCATCTAGAACACCTCCTAAAGATAACCCTGCAGAGGGTAGAAAGTACTTGAGGCAGTCTGCGTTGGAATGGCTTAGGGTGTGGTGAATGAATGTTTTGGTTGTTCATGAGGTGTTGAGAAGGAGAGTTGAAAGAATAATATGAGTCGTATGTAAATAGTTGTATATACGTTTTTAATATTTTTGTTCGGCATTTTGTATATATGTAAATAGGCAGTTTGTGTTCGTTGATAATATCAAAAGGTTTTGAGTTCAAGAATTGGGGTTTTTACCAACGAAGGTTGGGTTTTACATGCTGGTGGGAAGGGTGGGGAGGGGGTAGGATACAGTTTTGTGACCTAGAGAGCAATAATGCACTTCATGGACTTGTGCATTCGTCAAACATTTGAAAGAACCTGAAGACAAAAAATAGAACACCGTACCGTAGGCTTAAACCAAGCATGACAACAAAACGAATAAAACGTGCAGTGAAATGTGAAAAAGGTAGGCAACCTTGTTATTATTATAATTGTATGCATGTAAATTTAAAAACAACTGTGGCTTCTGCTATAGATGTTTTAACCTGAATTTACATTGGAATACATGCAAATTTTCCTGAGTGGGGCGAACGTGCGGCTGAGACGACCCGGTCTCAGAATAGTCGGTAAGAATGCACTACCGTGGCTTTTTTCAAAAACAGGAATTGAATATATTGAAAGAATTAAAAAAAAAAGAAAATCAAATTAACAAAATTTGAAACCCAAGTGTAATTTTTAATTGCATGTAGAGACTTTGACTTAACCCCGAAATATATAAGAATAATGAACTCCTCAATGAATAAGAAAGATGAGAAAATATTAAAAACTTGCAAAAGAAAAGATTAAGTACAGAGATTGTGAATAAAAGAATAATAATTTTTGGTTTACAAATCGCCTGTTTAAAATTATGGAAAAATATAAGTAATACAACATAGAAATTTCAGTGGATCATGGAAGAATGAAATTTTGGACACTACTTTAAGAGAAATTACTGAAATAGCTGAAAAAGAAAGAAAGTCAGCCAAACAAAGTGTTACGGCAAAATTACATCGACTACTGGACCAATATACAGGACATGAACAAAAAGTAAATAACTATGAGGTTTACCAGAATATGTCGTCACACGAGCTCACTTATTCACAGAGAGCTGTTTTACAACTGGGGGGGATATGCATTTCCACAGAAGATAACAAAAACTGAAGAATTAATACCAAATTTTGAAGATATCATCAGAAATATTCCTAATGAGGATAAGGAGGAGTTTAGTGGTAAACTATTCTGAATTATATTAAAGGAATATAATGAAAAAAATAATAAAAAATATTATTTAAAGAAGTTAAAATATGAAAAAAATCAACTGTTGAAATTAAAAGGACATGAATATCAAATTTTGTGAGGCTGATAAAACAGGCCAAATTGTGATCTTGAATACAGTAGAAAATAACCTAAAAATGAAATTGGCAATAGAAAAATTGAAATGTAGTTTTAGGCTTCATGTTTTTGTTCCATACTTAAACACATTCACAGTGTTTGATATTTATTGTAATAGCTGTACAAAAGACAAGTTTGAAATATTTCCAAATGTTCATCTATTTGAATGAGATTCTTGATATACCTCATATCAGATAACTACGATTATTATGTGTACAGAACAAAACAAGTGATCATCATAACACTGAATGATCACAACTATGGCCTTTGAAAGAAGAAATACACAACAATTCTTTCAACACAGTGTATGAAGCCCACTTGGAAAATCTTATATTTTTTTACCAACCACAATGCAGAAGAAAGCTCTCCGTGCTGGCTTGAAACAGATGAGAACATCTAACCTCCAGAACAATGACAAAGAAGGAAGTGCTTTGTAATTCCAAAGTTTGTATCAAGTTAATTTATGTAAGTAGTTTTTGATACATAATTGAATAATTTTTTTGGGTTGGGGGGTAATTTCCATAACCTTTATAGTTCTGAGTGTCTTGAGTAGCATTATATTGAAACTTAAGATGCCCTTTTTGCAGTGTATGGATGTGTGTGTGTGTGTGTGTGTGTGTGTGTGTGTGTGTGTGTGTGTGTGTGTGTGTGTGTGTGTGCGCGTGTGTGTGTATGTGTGTATATATATAATTTTTTCCCCCACCAAAATGTGAATATGTGCTAATTTTGTCACCGTGGTTTGAAAAAAAAAAAAAAAAAAATTGTGGTGTGGAGCACTTACATTCTAAAACTTATAAAACTGATACACTTTTTTGGGCAACTATTTTAATCATTAACATAAGTTGTTAAGGCTACTATTTTTACCATTAGTGGCTATTAAAGCGACTATTTTCTTTGGTGTGATAGGCTGGCAGCCCTGAACGTGTATAACAGTAATTTTTGAGCAATAACATAATGTTCGAAAGAAAAAAAAAAAAAGAAAAATTCAGTTTAACATAATTACAACTAACTTTGCTTGTTATTTTTACTGTTTTTAAAGTAACAACAGACTACTCGAAATTGATGAATACCAAGGCTACTCGGAACTTCACTTGGAACTGGTATCGTAACTTCGACCTCTCATAGTTGTTAGTAGTAAGGGGGAAAACATAACTTTGTATTTCTTTTCTTCAACACACATTATGTCTTTTTAACTGTTAATTTAAAAGAGGGGCATAGCTTTGCAGGTTTGATAAAAAGAAAGTTGTATTCCTTCATGTCAGTCTTGGTTGTTACCTCCTAAACTTAGCCGTTTCACAAGTTGTTGGATCATAAACACATGCAGCCTGATTCCAAGCTTCAGTGCTATTTGGTTTCCTTTTTCTAGATGACTACCTCCTCATTTTGTATGTGAAGAAATTAATGAAACTACTATTTTATATTCATTTGTTGGAACAAAAGAATGATAATCCCTCCCTGGTATTTTTTTTACTGTATCACTATAAACCTATTTTTCAACTTCTTTTTGTTTTTTAATTTCTTTCTCTGTAACACAGAAGACGTTAATCCCAGATATTGTTTTTTGACAGAAGTGGTACATTTCAGGTGGCAAAATATTGTATCACCATCTACCATTTGCAAACTAGCTCTTCACCATTTCCCTCTATACTGTAGCTAAGGCTCTTTTCAATGTGAAGTAGCAAAGAAAAATGCCATTCAGAGCTACACCATAGTCTGTCTTATGGTGTGCTAAGTTTATGAAATACTTCCTGTTTTTGTATTTGCCCTGCAAAACTGTCTGAGATGTAATATATTTTTTTCAGTTTGAGTTTTTTTTTTTAATTGGTGCATAAGAGCATTCAGGAAAGAATGTATTGCAGCCATGGGAAGATCTAAACACAGTCACCTATAGCACAAAAACTACAATGCTCAATGTTTAATGGATTTTTAAACTACAATGTTCAATCTTTTTCACCATGGTAGTAAATCACGAAAGGGTGAACTATGACTTGTTCATTTACCCAGTGAAAACTTTTTGCACTTCACTTTGTGTGACAAATGTATGCTCTTCAGAAAAATCCGATGCCACTGTGCAGCAGTTGCTCTGGCTTTTTTAAAGTTTTTGCCAAATTCAATTTTTTTTGCCAAAGTGTTATAATAGTACAAAAAGGTAATCACCAATATTTTCACCAAAACTTTTTTTTCAATGCTAAAGTGATTTTTTTTTGCAAATTGTAAAGAATGCGAACGGCAGCATGACCCTTGACTGTGTATGCATCAGCTTTCAAATGTTGCTTTGTTAATTTTAGAAACTGAGCTAAATGATGAAAAGATCAGTAGAAGTGAAAATAAAAAAAAAAAAAAAAAAAAAAAAGAAATCAATAGCTGGGGTTAATTTCCTCTGTGTTACAGAAGAAGAAAAAGAAAAGTTGAGATCTAGATTTAATAAAGCAATATGGAAAAAAATACTAGGGATTATAATTCTTTTGCTCCAACAAATGAGTATAAAATAGTAGTTTTATTAACTGCTTCATAAAAAAAAATGACGAGGTAGTCATCCAGAAAAAGGAAACTGAAGTAGCACTGAAGCTTGGAGAATTATGCTGTATGTGTTTGTAGGGGCGAAGAATTAATCGCTTGCATAAACTATGTAATGGATGCTAATTTGCATAATTTATAGAGACTGAAATATTACAGAATTATGTGATGGACATTAAGTTATGTAATTTCATGTAAATGTAAATATTCCTGTCAAGCTCATGTAGTATGAAGATCACCTGTGAGAAATTATTAACGATCGCCCTTTAGGGCGAAGATACGCACAAAACGAAGTTGAAATAACAGACACCAGACGTCTGAAGAATGCAGTATTTTGACAACATTCCGATGTATTCAGTTGTTATTCCACGTATTCACAGAGGCCACAGCTATTGTTAGCCGGGGCAATCTCAGGTTTGCAGGAAGCAGGAGCGGCGCAAGGACGCTTCGGGGTCACGCAAGAAAAGGTCAAAGGTCTGGTTAGAAGTCGGAGATCACGGAAGGGTGGGGGTGGGGAGCTGCAGAGAGAGGTGAGACAGTCATCTTCAAGCGTGCTCCACACCAGGGAAGGACGTGACCGCCGCAAGGTGGGAGGAAAGCAGGAGCCAATGGGGAGCGAGGAAGTTGTATCCTCAAAAATTTTACGTCGGAGAAGATGGGAGTTGGAGTTGAGTGCTCGTATGAGCAGGAAGTGTTTTTCGTGGGGTGTAGGGTCTGGGATATGGACTCTGTCAAGTCCACGTGTGCTGAGATGAGGCATAAAGCCTTTTCTTTTTCTTTGGAGAGGAGAAGAGTGCGACGTGTACGAAACAATACAGGCCAGTAGTGGCTCTTGTTTACGTGTGAGGACCAAGTGCGCGGAAAGGAAGCAATAAGCCTTCTTTTACTGTTAAAGAGAGAAAAAAGGGTGTAATGTGTACGAAATGATACAAGCCGGTAGTGGCTCTCGTTTACGTGATAGGATAAGCGTTAGGAAACGAACTGACTTTTCTGAGTAAGGCTCCAAGACGGGAAGACGAATTTTTCAAAGCACTGAGTCTATAGCAACTGAAGTAGCACGTGCTAGCGAACTATAGCGGCCGAACCCTAAGACAATAAAATTGTTAAGTTTAGTACTTTGGCATAATGAATATTTTATGCCACAATGCTTGCCTACTGTTCTACTCTCCCCTCTCTTGAATAGCAGATATATTGATAAAAAACTGAGAGAGAAAGAACGCCAGGCTATCATCAGCATTTGCTGATAAATAGTATTATTTGTAAAAAGAACCTTATTTTATTTTGCATGCTATGGGACAATCTTCTCAAACACGTGGGAGCTAGGTTGGCATAAGCATATGTTAATTAACACACGAGCTCCGTCCCTAGGGTGTTTATGATAACTGATAGCTAGGCAAAGTTCAAGAGACAGCAACCGTAAGTGATGTGAAGGAACACAACATTATTTTTTTCCAACCTGCAAGACCGTGCACCTCTTTTAACTTAACAGAAAAAGACACAGTGTGGGTTGAAGAAAAAAATATACTAAGAATGATTTCCCCATTAGAACTAACAACTATGAGTGGTCAAAGGTACAGCATCTGTTCTAAGTCAAGTGAAGAAACTAGTATTTTGTAACTTCAAAAACAGTGAAAAGGAAAAGTAAAGTTAGTTATTATATTAAACTGAAAATAGATTATTCTTGAAGTCAATTGTATAGTTAATTAAAAATAGCTATGATAAACTGTTATGTGAACAGGAGGCTATTGAATGTAATGTTAGTAACAGTGATATCTATGCTTTGATTTCCAATCACTGTATTATATTTATTTACTTATTTTAAATTGTTATGCTTCCATGTGTATGTGTACACAGTAAATGCATACAATTTTTTGTTTTGTTTTTTTATCTGCTGGTGCTGTAACCACTGCAGTGAAATTGCTGTAGAAATTAATCTTCTTGCTATTTTAAAATGAAAATACTACAGTTATCATCCATTTTGTTATTTTAAGCTCATTAACTTATTCCATATACCATAATTCTTGGTTTTTAATTGAAAAACATGATTATTATCCCTCTGTTGTGTGAATTGCAATTTACAAATTCTTACAACTTTGACTCTAATTAAAAAGTACTTCAAAAAGCAAGTAGGGATTTTTACATCTCTCTGTAGATACACAGAAAAGTATTTTGTGAAAGTTTCAGATTTTTTATACCTTCTCCTCTTCAGATACAAAGAAAGCTTCAAATTATGTGATTTTTGAAAAATTGACAACTTCAGACCCTTCTTTTAAAAGTATGAAGGTATTGTATAAGTCAATAGCTGTTTGTTTTAGCTTAAAGCTCCTTATAGACTAAAAATAAGCTGTCCTGTACAAGAAATATAATGGATCAATAACTGAAAAAAAAATGATCTTGAATTTGAGTTAATGACTTCTCTTTATATTAAATCTTAGTAAATATTTATATATTCCTTTTATAGATAGACATGTGCTCTTTAAAATGTGACTAAATGGAGCTCTCTGCCATTTATGATTTTATTCCAGTTAAAAAAAGCAAAAAGGCTGTCTAGGTGTGATTTTTCCATGTCATGTGGTGGCGATTTTGGTTTGTAAACCTAAAATGGATTTACAATGAAATTTACAATGATTGTAATAAAAATGGTGGTTGTTAAAATAAAAAGTATACCCCAGATCTGAATTCTCACAATAAGACTTGACAGATGGACTAAAATCAATGTGTCAGTAACCACCCTTGGGTGATTTTCCAGAAATGACCCTCTTCTCATGTGGGCAATGCAGAATGATTTTGTACTTATTGTAGCAGTTCATTACATACAGATGGCCAGCTACTGAAGGAATATGTTTTAGTTACATTTTACAAGAAAAAGAAAATCCCAAAGAAAAGTAAAGTGGTGAAAACATTGTGAAGGAGTTGCTTTCCTGGTTTACATGTTTTGGATTTTACTTGATTAAATTTATTTAAGTACTTGACATTTAAGATGGATCAAAGGGCAAACATAGCATCAATAAAACTTTTAAAGAAGTATTGTCCACATGCTAGTATCAATGCATATGGCTGGCACAGTTCTATTATTCAGCTTCCTATTTTTGTTTGTTTGTTTAATGAGTTTCTTTTCTATGTTTTTATAGGTGTTTTACAAAAGCAAAACTTCAGCCTCTTGAACACCCAATGGTGTGTCAGCATTCCGAACAGAAGCAGTCTAAGTTTGTTATCAAATGTTGTAGCGGATATGACTATTGCAATCGTGACTTATCCCCAACTTTAGCTGCACCTACCACTGAAATTGGTAAGTTCTGTGTTTGAATATACAACCTTGAGAATTTCCTCATCGTATGTGATGTCTTAAGAAAAATAGTACTGGGATAACTTCCAGAATAGGTATGGGCATTAAACGTGTCAAACCCTTTTCTCCATTCTACAGAAAATTTGCTCATCTGGCCTGGTTGACCATTTTTATCCGGCTTGTGGAGATTCTGTAAAATCTGCTGAAGTGGTTTGCAAATGGATTTTGATGGATGTAGTAACACCTAATTTTTGTATTAATGATGTCAAAAAACTAAACTGTTTTTATGATTATAGCAGAAAACTAGAAAGAAGTTTTACCAGAACTGTTTGCTGATGAAACTAATACAGCTTTGTGGATCAATATATCCACCTCAGTCTTTAAATTAACGTGCTTAACATTAATATACACTTTCAAAGGTTACTCACCATTTCTAAAAACAGCTTGGGAGTTCCACTTCTTATCAATACATTTCCAGCATGTATACTACACTTCTGTCTGTGGTTCAAGGGAATGAATCGTCACATACCAGTTTTCTCTGTAACTTCCAATTTTAAAATGACAATCCAGGTATTAAGTTCACCCGTCTCATATTGGTACATTTTCATTCATATTTCGATACCCCACTGCCTCCCATATAATCTCGCATACAAAACACTCCTTCGCAACGAGAGCCATTCAGATAAAAAACAAAAACAATATAATCAAATATTTAAACAAGACACACACTAAATAAACACACTAACCCTAAATACATGCAGCAAATTAAAAAGCCTATTATACACTGCTAAAACCTAACCTTCTGTTTAAAGCAATTAGTTATATATATACAAATCATCCTTTTTCTTCTGTACATTCACATTTTAACTCAAACATCTGAACACAATACTTTCAGGAATGACAACATATTAAACCAAGCATTCATATCCTCTCCCCATGAGGCAGCAACATCCTCTTTGAGCATTTTCAACCAATTTCTATGGTCGTCTTAAGAAAGCTCGGCAGTTCTGATGATACCTACTGCCTCCAGCCAAGTGACTATTCCGGTCGTCACGTCGTATCACCTCTTCGATGTTCACCTCGATCTAGCTCAGTGGCACCATCTATTCAATAACTGTCATTTATTATTATTATTATTATTTTCTTTTTTTCCTTTTAAGCTTTCAATTCTTATTAACTCCTTCCAATTTTCTGTTAAATTACTGGGATCATTAAAATTACATAATCTGTTCCTATTTTTCTCTATTAGGACTGATTCTGTTATATATAGATGTTGTTCTGTGTGATAGCTTTTGATGATTTTTATATCTTTGAATTTCAGATATTGCTTATTTTCAATGCAATACTGGATTAATTTCTGTCTCTCTATTTTTTTTTTTTTTTCTTGCCAGTTTTTCAAATGTTGCTGCAATTGATGTTTTTAGTTTATTCTTAGTACTTCCTATGTATGACATTGGAAGATTTTTGCTTATCTGAATCACATATACTCCTGCCTTATCCAAACATTTTGTATTTCCTTTATTATTCAACACTATAGTTTTGATGTTTCGCACTTTATTTTCTAATTGCAGATTATATTTATTATACAGTTTGTTTATTTCTGCAGAAATTCCTTTTATATATGGAAAGGCTCCAATATATCTAAACTGCTTATTAACTCATTCAGTACCATAAACCAGTTAAGGTGTTTAACTGGAACTTCATGTGTGTGGCCGTCGGTCAGTTAAGGTGTTTTAGAGCGGGCACCCCCATAGCAGAGATGAAAGTTCCTGGTCAGTCTGCGACAGATATCATTGTGCCACAAAATAATCTGCGGGTGGTCACTATGCAAGATAACTACTAAATGCAAAAACAATAAAAATTGCACAGACATATTTTTCTACCTAAAAAAATGTCTAACCTAGGTACTACAGCAATTGAAATGTTAATTAGGATCAAGAACATTCTGGTCCTCTGTATCTGGCATTTTGCCAATATTTTCAAGCTGAAACACAAAGATTTATGGAGTAAAATGATATTTAACAACAATAAAGCGCAGAGGCATCACTAGGAAAAAATTGTCATAAGAGGAGAAATCTTCGCTTTATTCTACTTCGTTTTCAAAACATTTTTCTCCATTTCCCATCTCAAGTGCAAACATTTATGTAATTAAATGATGGTTAAACAATAATACAGAAGCACAGTGGGTGGAGGGTTATTAGAGGGAAATTTTTTTGCTTCGTACAAGTTTGGTTATCAGAAAATGTTCCTCCATTTTCACTTAGTAGGAGAAATTTTTGCTCCATACAACTTTGGTTTTCAGAAAATTTTCTTCCATGTTCAATCTTAAATACAAACACTTATCTAATAAAACAATATTTAATGACCATATGGGGCTGAGGGAATATCGCAAGAAAAAGAATTCAAGATTACTGGGTTCCGTCAAACTTTTGTTTTCGGAAATAGTTGCCTCCATTTTCAAACCAAAACACAAATATTTATGCAATAAAATGATATTTAACAACAATATTGGATAATTCTCTCTTTACGTGTCAAAAACTTCGGTAGAAAAAAATTACAATTACGGGAGAAATCCTCACTACACCTTAACTTCCGTTTTCGAAAATTTTGAATGGCGGAAAACTTGCATCTATGATAGGAAGTCTGCAAGATGGTTTCATAGGGTTCTGGGGATGGTGTTTCTGTCTGCAGGACCAAAATAAATCTGCGATGTGCATTGGCCGTCGCCGCGATTTTGCTATGAGAATGAATAAAAAATGAATCTGCGATGTACGTCGGCCGTCACTGCGATTCTGCTACGGGAATGAGTACAAAATAAACCTGCAATGTAGGTCACTCATCGTGGCGATTCTTCTACGGGGATGAGTACAAAATGAATCTGCGATGTACGTCGACCGTCGCCGCGATTCTGCTACGGGGATGAGTACAAAATAATTCTGTGACATATGTCGTCCTTCGCAAGAAAAAAAAAAAAAAAAATGATTACAGGAGAAATCTCCACTGCGCCTAACTTCCATTTTCGGAAATTTTGAAAGGCGGAACACTTGCATCTATTGGGTTGTCGGAAAAGTCATCACGTAATTTAGCCATGTTTTGCTAAGGTCATTTATTGATAGAAAGAACAAAGATCAATGAATGATATAATGCCCGTTTTGTTTGATAACCTTTTGCCATCTTTCAGTGATCTGCAGAATGCCTTCATAGAAGGACCTGTCTTTCGTGGCGAAAAACTGTACAAGGCGCTGATTTACAGCCTCATCTGAATTGAACATTATACCACGCAAGGACTGTTGAAGAGAGCGAAACAAGTGGAAGTCTGACGGCGCATGGTCAGACAAGTATGCTGGGTGTGGCAACACATCCCACCCAAGCTTCAATAATTTTTGGCGGGTGATCAAACTTGTGTGTGGTCTCATGTTGTTGTGATAAAACACAACACCTTTACGATGAACGAGCTCTGGACGTTTCTGGATGATGAATTCTGTCAAACTGTCCAATTGCTGACAGTACACATTCAAATTGATTGTTTGGTTCCGTGGTAGGAGCTTGAAAAACAAGACACCTTTAAAATCCCACCACACTGAGACCAGAACCTACCGCTGATGAATGTCTGCTTTGGATGTCGTTTGAGACGAAGCAGCACATCGGGACCAAGACTGTTTGCGCAGCACATTGTTGTACACAATCCACTTTTCGTCACCAGTTATCAGTCGCTTCAAAAAAGGATCGTTTTCCTCTCATTTAATGAGCATATCGCAGATTTTTATATGCGCCATCAATTGAGCTTCTTTGAGTTCATGTGGAACCTACACATCGAGCTTGCTTACGTATCCCAGCTTCTTCAGGTGGTGGTGAACGCTTGAATGATGGTTGTGCAATGTGTCTGCAATCTCTCCTAATTTGTAACGTGGGTTTGACTCGATCAATGCCTTGATTTGGTCGTCATCAACCTCGGTTGGCCTCCCGGACCGAGGAACATCCTTGAGGTTAAAATCACCAGCACAGAATTTTGCGAACCACCGCTGGCACTGATGTTCTTGTAGAGCTTTATCACCGTACACTTTGCGCAACTTTTCACAAGCTTGACACACGTTCTTCCCTTTACGGAAGTAAAACAGTAAAATATGGTGAAAATGCACAGTTTGGTCTTTCTTCTTCAACTTGATGTCAAATCTCCACAGCTAGAATTGGCACCTGTCGAATGCCATAGCGATAACAAAGTACTTCCAAAACCGCCCAACCGCCATCGGGTGCCAAAATATGTCATGACTTTTCCGACAACCCAATATGTTAGTCTGCAAGATGGTTTCAATAGGGCTCTGGGGATATGGTTTTTATCTGCGGGACCAAAATAAATCTGCGACGTTATGTCGACCGTCACCGTGATTCTGCTACGGGGGCGGGCACGAACATATTTTGTTTATATTTGGCGCCTAAATTTTGTACTGCCATAGTAAGTTTTTGAGAACATTGATGGAAGATAAATGCAGGTTTCCCCTTCCTATCATCACGTGTAACCTTGATGGATCTTTGGTTATCTCCCCTGTTATTTATAGAACAAACAATGCATGTAATTCATCCCTCCAAAGCAGTAGTTTATGCTATGCATCTTTATCGCTTGGCTTTTTGTGACTGAAAAAAACCATGGCGAGTCGAAAAAATCTTACGGGTGAAGATATATATATTTTATATAATAACGGTTCAGAAGATGAACTGATCCCTGAATTAGAAGTTTCTGAAAGTGAAAGGGACGATGAAATGCTGCTTCTCGAAAGTGTAGTGAATGATGTACACCATCCCAGCTATTGTCTGCCTGTTTTACCATTCTCAGGAAATACAGGAGTAAACATTCAAGTTGATAATGAAACTGATATGTCCTTTGTGAATTTATTTTTCATAGAAGAATTTTTTGAATATGTGTGTGACCATACGAACCTTTATGCAAGTCAAGTGATTAGTGCAGAGCCGCCGCATTTTACTAAAAATTCAGTAATGCAGACATAGAAACCTGTTGACATCCCTGAACTGAAAAAGTTTTTAGGATTGGTGTTCATCATGGCTATAGTTCAAAAACCGTGCTTTCAAATGCCAATATTTGCGAAAACAATGACTCAAACACTATTTCTGAATATTCTTTCTTTTTTGCATTTTAGTGACAGCAGCCTCTAATGACAGTAGTACCGATAAGCCATACAAAATCAGGTCAATATTAGAGAGACTCTGTGATAAATTTTCAACAATGTACACACCACAAAATAAAATTGCATTGGATGAAGGAATGTTAGCTTGGTGAGGGCGGCTGAGATTTTAAGTATACAATCCTGGCAAACTGACAAAATATGGGATTTTAGTGAGGATGGTATGTGAGTCAAATTCAGGCTATATTTGTACTATAAAAATTTATGATGCTAGTGGCATTTCACTTAGGGACACAGTTTTTGAACTTCTGAACCTCTATCTTGGTGAAGGGTATACTGTGTACATGGACAATTTTTATAATAGTGTGGAGTTGGCAAAAGAGCTGCATCAACAGAAGACCAATTTATGTGGCACAATAAGACTGAACAGGGAGGTTCCTAAGGACTTCAGAGAGCGACAGAAAACTATGAAGAGAGGGAAAATGACCTTCATGAGGGATGATGAAGTGTTGCTGCTTTCGTGGATGGACAAGAAAGTCATTACGATGGTATCAACTCTGCATTCAGCTGAAATGGTAGAAGTGCCTCAACGTCGTTTTGGAAAAAATATCATGAAGCCAGAATGCATTGTTGACTACAACCAGCGTATGCAAGGAGTAGATACTGCAGACCAGTACCTAGCAATGTATCTGTTTATGTGGAAAAGTGGCCTAAGAAAGTGTTCTTTTGCCTTTTACAATGTACTCTTTTCAACACATTCAGACAATATCAGAAAAACACAAAGCATACATTTCTGACATTCATGCAAACAGTCTGCAGGGACTTCATTCATGACCCAGAAATAAGAGAGACACGATCTCCAGCTCCATCTGAAGCACCATCATCATCAACCATGAGCAGCCCCAAAGTACAGCCTCTAAAAAGAGCCCCAGCAAAGGAACCTCCATTTCGGCTTGATGGAAAATTGAAGGAGCATGTTCTATCAAAATTAACTGCTTTGAAAAGTCACAGGCATCCCACAAGAAAATGTAGAGTGTGCTTGAAGAACAAAAAGCGAGTTCAACTGTGTGTTACTGTATGAAGTGTGGTGTCACTCTCCATCCTGGCTCATGTTATAGCAGATATGATACCTACAAAGTCTACTAGGATGTCTTGTTAACATAGGTAAAAAATTCCAATTTTCTAGGACTGACCGTTTAGGAATAATAATCAATTTTCTAAAGTGCCGTGTAAATAGAGGAGGGGTGTTTAAATGGCTGGCCTGTGGGTTTAAATGCCCTGCTGAGCGGCTGGTACTGAATGTGTTAACATTTTCACCTGTATTTGTACATTATTATAATTATTCTGTACTTCTATTATCCAGTTTTTCAGTTTTTTACTGGGATATCCATAATTTTTTGCAATTTCTTTTATAAATTTTAATTCTTCATTTTTATAGTGTACATTTGATGAATGTGTATAAACACTCTTTTAATTAGAGTTTTAATACTTTTGCATTTTTGAGCAAAGGGATGAAAAGAGTCATAAGGTATTAGCACCGGCACAAATAATGATTTTCTGTAAACTTTATATTCCAACATATCTTTTCTTTTAATAACTTTTATATCCAGAAATGCAATAGTATTAAAACTCTGTTTGCTGATGTTAGATTTCAGCTCTGTTGAAATATAATACTACAGTATACCTGTGATTTCCAGTTGATTAATGTGTCACTTGCTTTTCATTACTTTTTTATGTAGCTGCAGTACTTAATATATGAATTCTCAAAAGCAAAAAACTGGTTAGGGATATATTGCACTTACTTTATTTTAATATTTGAGGTATCACATCTTTTGTGTAACTGCTGGTGCTAAACAAAGATTCAGAACAGTATGCAAAACTTTTGTCGGCTTTGCAAAAATTATCTTTCTGTATACTGTTTCCAGTGCCTGACATAATGCTTCTTTTTTATATCTCAGTTCCTACATTGTGACCTTCATTTACTGATTAACTTGATTCATGGGAATGTAATTTTAGTTTGGCTCCAAAAAAGACTGACTCAGTGCCCCAGCTGGAGTGCAGAAAATAACAAAAAACAACAACAACAACAACAAAAAACAACAACTGGTGTATTTTTTCTGCTAAGGCAGCATATGTAAGTGAATGTGCTATTTATTTTTTCAGCCATCCTGCTGTGTCACCTGCCTGTGTTTTCAAAAACACTGCATATTTGTAGGTTACTACACCAGAGGACAAAAAATACTATATTAATAGTGTCATGACAAAAAAAATACTAGCAGAAAAGACCTGTGGATGTTCTGCATGCAGACAGCAATCAAGAAAAAGCACCCTGTTTTAGCGAGTAGGACTGGCGTTATGTTCCAGCAGAACAATACAAGACCCCATGTCTCTTTGAGGACACGACAGAAGTTGCTAGAGTTTGGATAGTATGCCCTACGTTACCCGGCATATTCTCTGGACATTGGTTCCTCAGACTACCACCTTTTCAAATCGCTTCATAATTCCCTTAATAACACCAGGTTCGATTCTTTTCAAAAATCATATAGATCAATTTTTGTGTGCTGAAACCTGTGAAATTCTGGGAGGACAGAAAACCTTAGCCTTTGTGACTGATGGCAGAAAGTTATACAAAAACAGGGTACATATATCATTGATTAAAGGTCTGTTTTGTTGCCATACATGATATTCCTTTGCACGCTAATTTTTGGCACAAACTTTCTGGACAGCCCAGTATATGAAACAGATTGAAGTTATAATTAATGTTGTTACTGATGATCTCACCTAAAACATGACAAATAGGAAGTGGCTGCAAGTATACCTACAAGTCTAATATATATAACAAAGCAACTCTGTGTCACATCAATTCTTCATTTGTCAGTTCATTGTAGATATATTTATTGTGTTTTCATCTTTTGCTTACATACAAATCAGTTTGAGGAAAGCATATGGTTCTGGCCATTCCTTTCCTTCCTCCCCACTTTCTTCTGCAAGAACATATTTCTGTGAAACATTGAAGAACAAAAATTCATAATTTATTGGATAAAGAACATGGGTATCTTAAAAAGGATGAAGAAAGCAATTTCCGATGCAAAATTATGTATTGTGCATTTAATGAAATGTGAAGAACATAGCTTGGGGATGAGGTTTAAGAGACATCTTTATGAATAAACACCGTAATAATCAGTAAAAATGACAAAGTCTAACATACCAGTATTGAAGCTGTAGGTCAGAGTGAATGGGGAAGCTTGATGTTCTTAAAATTAGTTGGAAGTTTAACTGTGAAATGATTGTAGGTTCAAATTCAGAAGTTGTAATTCATTGCAAAAACTTTTCATGATTTAAAAACTCTCTACACGTTACACTAGAACAATTGTGTACCAAATGCACCGTAGAAAAAAGGAGGATCTGCACAATAGTTAATACTCACACCATCTACTGAAGAATTTACGATACTGGTGACTAAAAGGATATTTTTTTTCGCTTTATTAATTTAAAAAAAAAAAATTCAAGAGGAGTATCGGGTGAAGGTCTTAATTGAATAATATTTTGCCATAAATTCCTGTAAGTGATATCAATTTGGAAAAAGTCTTATGTGGATCAAACAAAGATCTTCGCTCTTTCCACGTTTATAAGTGAGTCACGGAAAAATTCTCATTGGCCGCCACCGGAAGTCGAACCCAGGGCTTTCCAGTTACGCGCCGGATATGCTTCCACTACATCACAGCAGCCTCGAATTCCTCCAGACTCACACACGCTAACTGCCAAGCCAAGTTGACAGGTTGCTTCTTGGAGCCTGCACAATGCTGGGGATTCACCAAAGATGGTAAGCAGCAACACAAGATATAATTAGAAGGCAAATGAATAATTAATACAGACATTTGATGTGGATCACTTATAAACGTGGAAAGAGCGAAGATCTTTCTTTGATGTTCCTGGTCCACGTCAAATGTCTATTAAATATTCATTCTGATGTAGAATTCACCACCAGTCTTATAGGGAATATGAACTTTTCAAAATAACTCTTATGTTAAAAGATTTCTATGGTGTATTTTAGTTTTGTATGCATGAGCATTCCTGTGATTTCTTCCAATTAATGAATAAATGAGAGAGTAATTGATTTTTGAATTAAAAAAAAAAGTTGTCATGAAAGAAATTTGGGATTACACCATATAATACAAATTTTGAAGATGACAATCCAATTTTTGGTGTAAATGTGACAAGGATGGTAAGTCAGATAATATCCGAAAACTTGAAAATTTCATCGTCCTGGAGCGGGACTTGAACCTGCGTCTCCCAGATAGCGCCCGGGTATGCTAACCACTACACCACCCAGAATGACCAAGTCTCAAGTTTCCAATTAATTTGAATATAACCATCACAGGATTCGCTAGTCGAAGCAAAAGTTGTACTTTTTGGTGTGGGTGCATTCTGACCTTTCCATTCAGACCAGCTCTTTATATATATAAGGTGACACCATATCTCCCAAACTCTTTAATGCCACATTGCAAAATGTCTTTCAGTCATTGAACTGGGAAAACAAAGGGATAAAGATTAATGGAGATTATTTAATTCACCTTCGTTTTGCTGATGACGTAGTCATTTTTGCAACTACCCCTCCAGAGCTGCAGAGTATGATTCCAGAACTTGCTGACAAGAGTAAAGAAGTGGGATTCAAAAATGAACTTTCAGAAGACAAAAGTGATGTACAATGCTTTTACGAGAAACAAAGATTTATCGATTGATGAAGAAAAGTTTGAGACGACCAATACCTACATTTATCTTGGGCAGCAGATATCAAGTGAGGGTCACATTAATGAAGAAATTAATTGGCATATAAAACTTAGATGGAGAGCTTTTGGAAGAAACAGAACAATTTTTAACAGCAGTATACCATTATGTCTAAAAAGGAAAGTGTTTAATCAATGCATCCTGCCAGTGCTTACATATGGAGCAGAGACATGGACCTTAACTATAAAAGATATACGAAGACTGCAGACAATTCAAAGGAGTATGGAGAGATGCATGCTTGGTATAACCAGGAAAGATAAGAAGAGGAACTTGTGGATAAGGTAAATGACGAGTGGACGACATCATGACCAGAGTGAAATCACTGAAATGGCAATGTGCTGGACATGTTGCCAGAAGAACAGATCACCGATGGACAACCGAAATTTTAGACTGGATTTCGAGGGACAGAAAAAGACCTAGAAGAAGACCCCATGGGAGATGGATGGGTGAAATTCAAAAGCATGCCAGAGTGACATGGAGGAGACAGGCTCAAGACAGACAACTGTGGAAGAAATTTGGAGAAACCTTCATCCAGCAGTGGATTGATAATGGTTGACAGTGACGATGATATACACGGTCGAGTCACATTATTGTGACCACCAGCTGATATCTAGAGTAACCACCGTGTGCAGCGTGGACAGCTGCTAGGCAGGCTGGGAGTGACTCAGTGAGGTGCTGAAAGGTGTTCACAGATATGTGGAGCCATGCTGACTGCAGTACATCCGACAGCTGCTGGAGGGTGGATGGTGGAGGATCCATAGAGTGAACAATACGGTCAAGGTGGTCCCACAGATGCTCAGTTGGGTTTAAGTCTGGTGAATTAGGAGGCCAGCAAAGTACTTTGAAGTCTTTATCATGCTCTTCCAACCACTCTCGGACATTTCTAGCTGTGTGACACGTCATATTCTCGTGTTGGAAGATCCCATCTGCCCCAGGGAAGACAATCAGCATGTATGGGTGTACGTGGTCTGCTAGGATGGATTCATAACTAAATCGGTCCATAGTGCCTTCCACAGGTATGAGTGGACCCAGAGAATGCCACAAAAACATTCCCCAAACCATAACGCTGCCCCCACCGGCTTGTGTTCTTCCAGCAATGGCTGAAGAGTGTTTGTTCTCTGATGTTTCTCGCCTTATACGCCAACGTCCATCCGTTCGACGAAGCAGAAAATATGATCATCGGAGAAGGCAATCCTTTGCCAATCAGTGGAGGTCCAATTTTTATACTGCTATGCAAATGTAAGCCTTTTTTTCTGCCGATGCACCTTCATTAGTATAGGTGCAATGACCATCCGTCGGCGTCGGAGCCCCATATGTAACAGGGTTCGCCAAACGCATTTTAGACACACTTCTGGTAGACCCCTGGTTCATTTGGCCAGTGAGTTGCTCCACTGTAGCTTGTTGATCAGCCCTCACACACTTTTGAAGCCAACTTTCACCTCTCACATCTATGGTACATGGTGCTCCGCAGTTTCCACATCGCTTATTCGCAATGGTGCCATTTCTCCAATCACGATACACTTTAAACACAGCAGCACGTGAACAGTTCACAGTTTCCACGTCGCTTATTCGCAATGGTGCCATTTCTCCAATCACGATACACTTTAAACACAGCAGCACGTGAACAGTTCACAAATTGTGCTGTTTCAGAAATACTACCACCCTTGGCCCGAAAGCTGATAATCATCCCTCTTTTCAAATCTGATAAATCACTCCTTTTCTCCATGACAGCAACGAGTAATATGTTTTCAGAATGCCTATAGCACATCTTATATACCATCCAAGCCAGCTCATGACATGTGCCTTCTTTCATTGGCTATGCGCTGTTGACGTCCAAAGTAGGACGTGGTTATAACAATGTGACTGGACTGTGTATATATACACACACACCCATTGTCATACAAATCCGCATTACCAAGAAAAAAACGTGCGATTAACACAAAACTCGTTGTATAGCTACAGAGATGGCAGACATTCAAATAATTAAAGTTTCGTGCAATTTCGCATGTCCATGCATCCAAGACCAGCGCTGCAATCGCAATCCTTGGGTCTTATAAGGTGCAGCACAGGTAACTCGACATTCGTGCTGAAGTGCACGGTAAGAATTAGGTGAGATCCCTGAGTGATAGACATGCCGAGGAGCCACCATAGATGTCTGTACGGGCAACTGACGAAGTTTGAACAAGGCCCTATCGTCGGGATGAGAGAGGCAGGGGGAGCGGTCACTGAATCAGCTACCATTTGGGCTGGTCAGACAGTACGGTGTGATCACGTTGAGAGCAAGGGACACAGGAAGGCACCCAGACACGGCAGACTGGCTCTGGACAACCCAGACACACAACCAGCAGAAAGGACCGTGGGATCGTGAGAGCGGCATGCACAGATGCAACAATGTCCTTGTCCAATGTCCAGAGACATATGGCGGCTGTACAAGGGACTTCTGTGTCCACCGGAACCATTTCCAGACGCCTGGCAGAGACTAATCTACACTCTCGACGGCCCTTACGTTTTCTGCCATTAACACGTGACCATTGTTGGTATCGATTGCAGTGGTGTCAGCAGTAAGCAATGCGAAATGCTACAGACTGGCAATGTATAGTGTTCAGCAATGAATCCCGCTTCTGTATGGGAACGGATGACCACCATGTCATAGTGTGGAGTACTGCAGTTGAGTGCTACAAACCCAACCTCACTATACAGCGGCACATATCTCTAACCGTGGGCATGATGATCTGTCTGGGGTGCCATCGCGTATGACAGCCGGACTTCCCCCAGTGATCCGAGGAACGTTGACAGGCCAGAGCTACGTATAAGAGATCCTGTGGCCCCACGTGCTGCCTTTCCTGGCGGGGCGGCCCGTAGCCGTTTTCCAACAAGATAATGCCATCCGCACACGGCTCGGGTTTCCCAGGACTGTCTATGTTCACACTTCGACGTTTCCGTGGCCTGCCAAGTCGTCCGATCTGTTGCCCATCTAGCAGGTGTGGGACCAGATGGGACGCCAGCTGTCTCCATGTCCCAGTGTTTGCGATTTAGAGCGTCAGTTGCAAGAAGTGTGGGCCAATCTGTCCCAGGATAACACGTGACTTCTCTTTGACTCCATGCCAGACTGTGTCACAACATGAATCTGAGCAATGACATAGGTCCGACGTGGTACTAACACTGACCAGAATGTGTACCGTATGTCCGGGGAAATCGTCCTGCTGCTGTGATATTGTAATCACTTCTGTCCTTGGTATGTACCATCTCACTACTAAAATCTCATTTCAATCCAACATCTCCTTCTTGGTGCATGGATTTTTATGACAACGAGTGTATAAATTTAGCTGCTACGCCTGCAGTCAAAATGCAGATGCTTATTCTGTAAGTAATCCCAGTGTGTTTTTAACTTATTGACTTAAAATGCTCATAACTGCTGTGTTCACTTGGTATCATTCATTTGCATTTTCCTTTTGTTTTTTCACGTTTTGAATTTATGTGGTTTTAATATGATTATTTTGGTACCCGTACCAAATTCTTTTATATTTCCCAGTTACAGAAGCTCGCTTGCCCCAAATTCCATTGCTGTGTGTCTTGCAACTGTAACTTGATTATCATCATCATTGTCAACCATTATCAATGTACTGTTGGATGAAAGTCTCCCCAAGTTTCTTGTGCAACTGTCTGTCTTGAGCCAGTGTTCTCCATGTCACTGCTGCATGCTTTCAAATTTCATCCATGCATCTCTCGTGGTTTTCTTCTGGGTCTCTCTCTCTCTGGGTATCCAGTCTAAAACTTCCGTTGTCCATAAATGAATGGCCCGTTCTTCTGGGAACATATCCAGCCCTTTGTCATTTCAGGGATTTTATTTACTCAGCTCATGATGTCTTCCACTCCTAACTTTATTGTATTTATTTTGAAGTAATCATGTTCTGGATAAATTTCTTGGATCTAATGACTTTTACTAGGGATAGGGAAATTCTCACTTAGATGTAGACACACAATGAGCTCACAGATACCAATAAGTTATTAAATTATATATAACTCGTAGCATACATATTATAATACTACAAATATCGGCTGAAACAATTTATAGATAAATAAATTTTGATCTAGCAGAAGAACAGAAAAAATTCCAAAAAGGAGAAGTAAAGGCAATTCTTTTAGAAAGCAATTACCTCATATCAGTTATTAGTCAATTGTTTAGAATAAAAAGGAAATGAAAATCATTGGAAATGTAAAAAGAAAAAAAAATATTTACCACAGTGGACTTTTTGAACTCTTGCAAAAAACCAATAAATACAAAGTTAAGTCAAAAAGCACTTACAGCATGACTGTGATAAATATTTTTTTTTCTTGTAAACTTTAGTTTATTTAAAGGTGTAATACGCATAAAGATTCACTAAGCTTTCATGCTCCACTGGGAGGGTAAAGCATTTTATATCTACAATTGCCTTGAAAAAGCCTCCCAGTGGAAAGTGAAAGCTTGGTGAATCTTTATGTGTATTACACCACTATGTAAGTGGAATTACTACGTTTATAAGTGCTTCTTGGGCATGCATGGTCTGATGTGCTTTGGAATAATGTTACAAAGTAAAGCTTGAACAAGGTCTTAATAACAACATAAAACAGTTCTTTTTTTTTCAAGATATTATACAAAAGGAAAAATAAATTTTGTTTCAACAAGGAATACTTTACATCATGGACTGTAACTGTGGACTTGCTTACATAGGCGAGATTGGCAAACAATTGAAAAATTGGCTGGTAGAACACAAGTCAGTGATAAAAAAAAATGTCCAAGAAGACAGGATTCTGACAACATGTACAGTAAAATTCCGAAAATCCGCACTCCAAAAATCCGCAATTACCTAAAATCCGCAATTACCTAAAATCCGCATGGATTCTAACACCGGTCACAGTTACTGTTAGCAGACGGGTAAAAAAAAAAAAAGGGTTTCAGAAATCAAAATTTTTTATTTTTCAGCTGATAAAAAAAAAAAAAAAAAAAAAAAAAAAAATGTTTAAGATCTTTTTAAAGGTTTTTAAAATCTTTGTGTTTTCCCTATTTGAAAAATATTACCAATGATATTAATTTTTTTGGTCAAAAATGATGGTGCAGTATTTCGAGATTAAAGCTCAAATAAAGCACATATCAAGCGGGCAACTTAGCGTTGAGTGTTTAAATTTTTTTCCCGGTACACGTGCTGTGAGAATCTGGTTTTTTTTTTTTTTATGCCTTGTTTCACGCCTTAAAGTGAAATATTTTGAATAAGTGTTTGGAAATTTGAGAAAATGGCAGGAGTGAAGAGAAAACACAGCTCTTTAACGATTCAGCAGAAAGTGGACTTGTTGATAACTTGATAATGGCAGTGCACCAAAGCATGTTGCGGAGATTTTTGGTATTGCTGTCCGGACTGTGTACGATATTAAGAAAAACTAAGACAAGATATTGCAATTCTATGCAATGAGTGATAGCAATTCTGAAATTGCTGATTGTAAAACGATGAATGAAGCTAGAAACTCCACCCTTGATGCTGTTGTTTATGAGTGGTTTCAGCAAAGGCGTAACGTGGTATGCCAATTACAGGTCCACTCTTATGCGAAAAAGACAAACTATTTCATCAGCAACTGAAGATTGATGAGCCTTGTAATTTTCCAGTTGGATGGCTATCCCGCTTCAAACAAAGACATGGAATTCATTACTTGAAATCCTGAGGGAAGCAAGAATCGTCAGATAAGGTAGCTGCAGAAGAGTTTCTGGATGTGTTTACCAAATTTGTCCAGGAGGAAGCTCTTTCTCCTGATCAATTTTGTAACATGGATGAAACTGGAATTGTCTGGCATTGTCTACCAAGACATACTCTAGTATGTGCTGATGAAGTAGGACCTTCCAGTGTTAAGGAAGGCAAAGAAAGAGTGGCTCTTTGTTCCAATGCCTCTGGAAATCATAAATGTATGCCATTTGTGATTGGAAAAAGTGCTTGTCCTAGGGCTTTGAAGGACTCAAAGGCCTTACCTGTGATCTACCGCAGTAATAAAAAATCGTGGATGACCAAAAAAACTCGCTACAGATTGGTTCAATAATCACTTTGTTATAAAGACGCCAGAAGGCAATGTGTGGAGGTCGGACTTGCTTCAGACTATAAAATTTTGTTGGTATGGGACAACTGCAGAGCACATCCTGAAGATTTAACTTCAAATAATGTTACAGTTATGTTCTTACCTTTATGTTCTTACCCCAAACACAACTTCATTAATTTAACCCATGGAACAGGGCATAGTTAACAGTTGGAAGTACTACTACAAAGGAGAATTCCTAAGGAAACTGTTGAACTCTGATAAATCGTTTCAAACAATCAAAGCGTTTATTAAAGATTTCACAATGAAGGACTGATAGCAGGTTCATGGAACAATGTGAAACGTTCTACTCTGATAAATGCATGGCATAAGTTATGGCCAGCATCAATATTTATTGACTCTGAACCCGAGGATTACGAGTTTAGGCCAAATTAAAGGCTACGCAGCTTTTAGCATATGCCAAACAAGCAAATGTGTCAATGATGAATGTGTTTAGAGAAGAAGATATAGTTGAATGGATGGAATCTTCAGACAAGAGTGAAGTCTAAATGATGACTGATGATGAAATCATAGCTAGTGTTATTAATCCTGATGCAAGCGATTCAGACACTGACAGCGAGGATTCTACTACCAAAAAAATATCCTGAGGTGATGGAATTTTGTTGGAAGAACAATACATTAATTTTTTAGAACAGCAGAAATGTGTTTCAGCACAGGAAATAATGACGATTTATAGACTTTAGAAAAAACTTCAATCAGAGAAACCAAATTTAAAACAATTGACCATTGATGGAATGTTTGCCAGCCAGAATGTTTAATTGACATATACAATATTTGGTAAATAAAAATAAATAAAAATTTAATTAATTAATACACTACTGTATTATGAATTTGTACCCTATATTTTACTTACTTATTAAATACTATATATATTTATATACATTCCAAATACTACTAATTACAGTATTAAATACATATTACTAATTAATTTTACTATAATTATTAAACAAATGAAAACTTATAATTCGTGTATACATATCATCCTATTTGAACTAGTATTATACAGTACGTATGTACTAGTGAACACACACAGGTTCTCTAAAATCCGCAAAGTTCTGCAATCTGCACAACCTCTGGAACCAAGTTGTGCAGATTTTCGGAATTGTACTGTATTGTAAAAGACTTAGATAGTACAGTATAACTATAATAGTTATTTCAGTTTCTTGGTGTAGAATAAAAATAAAATCAAAGTTTCCAAGCTTTTCCACAGTAACTAGATGGCTTTTTTAAGGAAGGTAGAGGGCAAACTGCAAACTGAATTATAAAACTCAACAATTTGAATGTGGTGACTTGACTTGATAGTAAGTGAACAGATGTAAATGTAATTATGCATTCAGACACAAGGCTTTGTTTGTTTAGCACTGGGATCATGGAAGGAAAACAAAAGGTATTCACTATTTGAAGAACTGGTTCCAAACTCATGGCAACTTCAGCGAGATGCTATCATCGCATGACTCTGTTGGTAATGATCTCCAAAGTTTTGTGAATGGCAGAAGATTTTGGGGTGGAGTAGGAAGCTAATTTCTTTACGTCATCCCACATAGGAGCAGCAGACTTGAATTTGACTTCTCTAGATGGGCTGTGGTAACTTTACTGTTCTTCGTCCCTTTTATGTTTGACTCTTAGTTCTAAATGAATGTTTGGTCATTCCAATGCAGTATCACTTGGAGCTGTCGGGATATTGTAGTGGAATGGCATAAACACCTGCTTCATTGAAAGGTGGCATCTTGTCAGTGTTTCTCTTAAGTACAGCATATAAAGACGTTGGATACCTGATGCCAGCAGCAAGGCTCATCTTCTTGATCTGATAGGAAACATTTGGTATATAGGGAATTCCCAGGTAGCGTAGCTGCAGAATAGGAAGATTAATGTGACTGGGTTTGGTTTTCTCAATATAGCTATGTACCAGGTTCGGGGCATATCCTGCCTCAGTGGCCAATTCGATAATGTTTTTTAATTTGAATTGTCTAGAAGGAACATTGAAGGAGACTGCTAAGGCTCTTCTGATTCGAGAATGGAAGAAAGTTGTCTTGTAATCAGTAGGCCAGAATGAGTTGTGGAGCATCAGGTTGGGAATGGATGTCGGTTTATACTAGACTTGTGTAGGAAGGCAAATTTCAGGCAATTTGCTCAGTAAAACATCCAGATAAATCAATGAAGAAAGAAGTATTCTTCATAATACATGGAAATTTTACAGAATATTCAAGCAAAGCAAACTGAATTTGCTTGTACCACTTACTGGTCATCCATGTAACACTTATCAGAAAACTTGAAAATCCTATCGTCCTGGAGCTAGAGTCGAACACCACATCTCCCGATTACCAATTGAGTATGCTAACCATTACACCACCCAGGACAGTGAAGTTCCAAGCAACTGAGACATAGGAATCTGAAAGTCCTCAGATTTTTGCTAGTCGAAGCATCCATGCTTCCTCATAGCGTCTTGACCCAATTCCCATGTGAACGGATGTAAGTCGGAGGTCACCACACCAGTACCACAGATAAATCAACGAAGGAAGAAATATTCTTCATAATACACTGCTGGCCACCCAAAATGCAGCACCAAGAAGAACACGAGATAGCAAAGCCAGATTTACTGGACACATAACAACAGATACAAAGATGAAACGATTGAGCTTACAGGCCCGTGTGACTTGCGGAACACGCAGACATCAATAGTTTGTGTGGCCCCCATGGCTGGCAATAATGACCGCTACACACCGCAGCATTGAACGAAAGAGGTTTTGGATGTGGGCTTGGAGTGTGTCAGTCCAGGCTGCTTCCACACGTTGCCACAGTTCATCAGGCGTAGCTGCGGGTGGTGCTTGCCGGGCCACTCGATTGCCGATCAGCGACCAGACATGTTCGATGGGCGACATATCCGGAGAACAGGCGGGCCACGGCAGCAGTGACACCTGGTGGGTCGTGAAGAATTGTTGCACGATGCGTGTCACGTGCGGGAGCGCATTGTCCTGTTGAAACGTGGCAGCTAGCAGGTTCTGCAGGTAAGGGATAACTACAGGCTCTAAAACGTCGGAGTTGTAGTGGTGGCTGTTGAGTGTACCGGCGATGCATACCAAAGGGGTGCGGGTGTCATATCCAATTGCGCCCCAAACCATAACGCCAGGCGACGGACTGGTATGGCGATGCATAATGCAGTCGTCATACAGTCTATAGCCGCGGTGCCACCACACGCGGACCGACCATCGTGGTGTTGCAGGCAGAAGCGGGATTCGTTGGAGAAGACAATGTCGTGCCATTCCATAGTCCAGGTGCGGCGTTCAACGGCCCACTGCCGCCGCACTCGCCGGTGGTGTAACGTCAATGGTAATTGGAGGAATGGGCGCTGTGTGACTCCTGCAGATGACGTCGAACGGTACGTGCTGACACAGGTTGTTGCGCAACACACCCTAATTCCTGCGCTAATGTTCGTGATGTGGTGATGGGAGCCGTCAATGCCCGCCTCACAACATGCCGGTCCTCTGGTTCGGTGGTGTGCAGCGGCTGCGGCAATCGCTTATGTCTGTCCGTCCCTCCATCCCTCTTGCACCCACCGAATCCATACTTGCCTCTGTGGCTGGATGTTGTCCCACACGGGCGGCAATGTCTCAGTACGATAAACTGCTGTCATGATAAGCCACTATTCGTCCTCTGTCGAACTCCGAAACGTGCTGGAATGACTCCCGTATTCTGCGATGAGGCATTAGGAAGCTTCCCACGCACAGGTCCGGCAGCACAACACACTTCCACTACTTACACTCCGCCTTCTGTGCACCCTTCTTATAGTGCTTCTCGGTGGCGTGCTGGGCGCACATGATTTGCATATGCCCTGCAATGCTAATCGTTTACATGTCCTCTCGTGGGCGACGCATGCTGCAAATTTCAGGCCAATCGGATGCTTCCTTCTTGGTGTTGTGTTTTGGGTGGCCAGCAGTGTACATGGAAATTTCACAGAATATTCAAGCAAAGCAAATTCAGTTTGCTTTGCTTGAATATTCTGTGAAATGAAGTAGCTGGAATTTGAGAACAAGTCCATTAACTTGAAGATGCTGAAGCCAGATTCCTGTGAATAAAGTGAAGAATTGTATATGGCCTCTTTTAACGTTCTGATAGTGTCTGACATGGGTACTGAAGGGTAAAAAGAAACCAAATCAAAACTACCAATAATGTCTGCGTTGTTGGACAGAGATCTGCTTGATTTTCATGATAAAATCTAGAGTGGAAGTTATTATAAAGTCTGGTTCAGGAAGATAATTAGCCAGAAATTTGGGTAGTGCTTTACCTAAACGCTACGTCGGTACAGACCTCCTTGAAACGATGTGTCTCAATGGATTACGAAGCTTATGGTGTTTTAAGTCTTCCAAAGAGTTTTCGGATCTGAGGGCCTGGTGGTAATTTGGCGGCTTTCTTGAGATCATTCAGGATAGCCGTAAGCCTGGCAGCTCTTTGTACTTGAGCAATCCGTCAATTTAGAAGGATCCTTTGCAGTACTGTAGATCCAGAAACGGAGATGAAATCTTGATTTTTTTTATTGTAATCTACAGCATCAAAACGATGATTACGTGTAGAAAACATATGTCAATTAAAACCAAACCATCGATACATGATTAAACTCATAGTTGTAGTAAAAATAGTTGCAGTATATAAGATATGTGGATAATATCCTGGTGTTCTGGCCGCATTCTATGGAACAATTATCTGCATTTGCTGAATTCCTGTACAACCAGTATGCCTCCATTAACTTTATATTTGAAGTGGAAGTGGACAATCGTCTCGCCTTTTTGGACTTTCGCTTGATCAGAGACCCAATTACCCAGTCTATTCAACACTCAATCTATAGGAAGCCTACAGCAAATTCTTCTATAATCCTCAGTAACTCAGCTCATCCAATGAGTTCTAAACGTTTGGCTATTAGGTTTTTGGTAAAAAGAGCTGTTGCACATTCATCTAGCCTGAGATTTTGCAGGGCGGAACTTACAAAAATCAAAGAGATCACCAGACTACATGGCTATGAAGACATTATTGTTGACCGCCTTTTGAGAAATCTACTTAACTCCTCTGCATCTACCCTCCAACGGGAGCATCATAGACTCACTTTTATTGGGTCCATCTGCTACTACCCTGCACTAACGTCTGTCTCGCCTAATATATGCAAGTGTTATGAACTGGCATTCGGTAGTAAAACTCGAACATCCTATCAATCACTAAAAATGATAGATATTCCATTAACCCTAGTGAATGACATGGAATTTACAGTATTTCCATGCGAGCCATGGACAACAATGTCCCATCTAAACAGTATATCGACTCTACTTGCCTTTCCTTGCAGACTCACCTGTCGGAGCACGTTTACAGTGCGCGGATGGGGGCCATGAATACAGCCCTAGCCCGTTTAACCCACAGTGGGACTCATTATCCCATATGGGATGAATCTCGTGTATTAACAACCCCAACAAGCAAGTCATCACTACTCCTGGTAGAGAGCTTATGCATTTACTCTCAAATACATCCCTGCTGTAATGACTCTTTACCTTGTGATATTCCACAACCTTGGAAATATTTATTTCCAAGTGATTTAACACAACAGCCAGAGTGACACTTCTCAAGAGGAACTGTATTCACTATATTTGCAATTGTCATTTTCCTCCTGTAGACCTGCCTCCCGTTAGGTTGTGCAGGCACTAAAACAAACACCTTTAATGTCTGCTTACATCATTCCCATTCTGCGCATTGGGTATTTAAGGGGTTAGCACGGCGTATTATACAAGTTTAGTCTGAGGATGGGACTGTAGTGTGTTCCCGAAAAATCTTAAAACATTTTTAACTTGTATTTATATTTTTTAGCTTTTAGTAAAGTTTGTCATGTACTCGTAGGGAGTTTTTTACTGCAACTATGAGTTTAATTGTGTATCAACGGTTTGGTTTTAATTGATGTATCTATAGCATCCATGATCGCTATCTCGCAGGATTTGTCTATTAGCGTTAATATTAGGGAGCAGTCATTTCTGAGGTTTGAAATCAGTCTCGGAATTTTAAATTTCTTAGGTATTCATTTTGAATTGTACCACGATTGTAACCTAGAGCAACAGAGTTGGCATAGTCTTTGGCGTCGCTTTCATCTTTGGCATCCTCCAGAACAAGCAATATTACGCTCTCCTCAGAAATAATGCTTTAAAATTCGGTCTCATTTGGAAGCAGAACTTTGGTCCACATTCAAAAACTTTAATTTCTTCTACAGTGAGCATCAGTTAGATATATTGATGAATGGAATGACAAAATCTTTAGATTTCATCATTCTAAAATGATGAAATCTAAAGATTTCTTTATTTAAAAAAAGCTTAGCAAGAAAGTGGGCAGGCCCTTCCCCTTGCTAAGTTTATTTTTTATTTTTTTTGCCCTGGAGTCTCCTCTTTGGTTGGCATTTCTTCAATTTCTTGTGGAGCTGTACCTTTCTTCTTTCCTGTAGGTCTCCCTTGGCCACTTCTTGTGTTTCTTCCATCCCAAGACTGTTAGGTTATTGAAGGGCTAAGATTGGTCTGTGAATTTTCCTAATATTTTTGAGGGATACTAATCAGTTTCTTTCTTTCCTTTCTTTTTTTTTTTTCGTTATAGGTGCTTGGAAAAGATACAAAAAAAAAAATGGTCAACAGTTTTACTTTGTTAAGTGAAAATGGACAAGTGCCATCCTGATAAAGATTGGTTGCTACAAAAGGATTTACTTTGACATCAAATTGGGACATGGGCCAAAATAATATGTGACACTGAAGTATTGTGTATTGCTTGTGACTCTAAAATAAATGTTACCCAAGGTTTTGAAAAAATTAGTTAACATGTTACCACATGAAAACGTTAAGAAACAAAAAAAAAACAAAAAAAAAAACAAAAAAAACTGTGGAATAAAACTGTGAAAAAACAGTTGAAACTAGCAGTACAGGGTCGGTCCTGTTCAACTGCTTCAACTTCAATATCAGAACTTATTTTTTCACCATCAGAGAATGCAGCTTTAGAAACTTCAACAAGCAATGAAGTATATAGATCTAATTCAGATCAGTTTACAATTGGAATTCTTAAGATGATAAGTGAGAAGGATGCCTCCATTTCTGCAGACAAGATCCTGGCCATGAAATATGTTATTTGACACTACTCTCATGCATCTTGTTTCAAAGAAATATTTCAAGCTTGCTATGCGTTGTTTATAAAATAACGTCGACAGAGCGATGACATCGTCTATTTACATTATCTCCACGTATTTGAAATATATTCACCATTTCTTTCACCCTTTGTATTTATCAGCTGTAATTAAATAGATTGCTCTGTTGAATGCCACCAGATGGTGACACGTCAGTTGCTGAGCCCATCAATACGGATTTGTGTAGTCAGGTGCTGACTGATAAACCACATAGCGCTGTGAATTGTTGGCACCATAGCGTAAAGCGAACGCATTCGGCTAGTTATCGAGAGATCTGAGGTTCGATCCCAGCGGTGTCGGAAGAACAATTTTTCAGTTGCTATGCGTTGTTTATAAAATAACGTGGACAGAGTGATGACATTGTCTATTTACATTTCAAGTGTATGTTCCCTTGACTAGATCTCGATATTTTTCTTGTTCTGCAGCCAAAGTTGCATACCTTGTATCAGATGCACTTGGACCTTATTTTTGGAATAAACTAGTGGATGATGTGAGGAATTCTTATTTCAGCTTATGCGTTGATAAAATAACAAATGATGGTGGGCATAAACATTTGTAAAATCAAATTCGATTTTTGTCTGACAAATCTCAAAAGAATAAATTCCATTTAGTAGTTCTAATTCTGACTATTATATAGCTCTAACCATTCTACTATTCTCTTTTACGTGCGATATTTCAAAGTAACTTGTACAAAATTCTAGCGGATAATGCTTACCTTGGCATTCTTTTCTAGCGATGGGAACATTTCACGCACGTGTTTTTCAGTCTTTGTTGATGTTATTGTCCTAAAGTCCGTTGTATGCGATGACTGGCTTTACTTCTCACACTTTTCGCTGGGTATACTCATTGGATCTTTGCTTTAGGATTCAAACACATCAATTTTTACCGTTCTTTATACTCGCAATTTTCGCCCATCCTCTGTGCATCCTTAGGACCATTGCGACTTTACCACCGATGTTCGTGGTTAACTTCGCTCTAATGGAGTTCGATACTCCTTGTTGCCATTCGTCGGATATACTTTCCTGGATATATTTCGTTATCAAGCCCGGGTTGCGCCATCTATGTTTCATTAAAACAACTTTTTTTTTCCCCCCTCCTATCCTGGTTTTCTTGTCTTTTTTTTGCCGGTTTTTCTTTTGTTGTTGTTTTTCTTGTCTTATTTTTTTAGCCTGTTGTTAGATGTGTGTGTGTACGCTCGCCGTATCAAGTTTACTATGCTGTTTTTTTTATGTATCACTGGATGGTGCGGCGAGTATGGTATCAGTACAGGTATGTAAGTTGCTTTTCTGAACACAGAGTATTCAAACGCTCGGTTTTGTTAAGTTTAGACATTATAATAATGTCGTCTACATATCGAGCATGTCTAAACTTAACAAAGCTGAGTTACAAGATCTAGCACAGCAGTTTAGCAAAATCTGTAACACCATAGAGCTAACTATTGAGTTTGAAGAGGATAATCGCTATCCTTCCTGGACATTCAACTAAAGAAAAACAAAAATAGTTTTGAATACTCTGTGTTCAGAAAAGCAACTTACATACCTGTACTGATACCACACTCGTCGCACCATCCAGTGATACATAAAAAAAACAGCATAGTAAACTTGATACGGCGAGCGTACACACACACATCTAACAACAGGCTAAAAAATTAAGAGCTAGAGTTTATCTCGAAAATATCACAAGAGTATGGGTACCCGAGCAAGCTAATTAATAAATGGATACATGAGAGTAAAAAGCATATGACTCAGAGTAAAGAAGGCCAAGAAGTGCACAACCAAAGGAAGATGAGGAATAAAAAATTGAAATACATTGGAGCTTTCCCATACTTGGAAGGAGTGAGTAAAGAAATCAATAGGCACTGTGCTAAATATGACTTACAACTAGGAAGCTCAGTGCACACCGTGAAAAGTATGACTGTCAACAAAAAAACAGAGGAAAAAATGCTAGAAGAATCAGGAACCTACGAAATTCCAATTGCACACATACACCCAATATTGTACATTGGAAGTACGAAAAACAAATTAAAAAAAAGACTTAAACAACACATATCTAACTGGCAAAAAAAAAAAAAAAAAAGCCAAAACTGCTTTAGTGCAATTCTGCATGGAAAACCAGACATTCCCAAAATTCGATGAAATTAAAATGCTAAAAAAGAATAAAAAATCGGAAAGGCAAATGAGGAGGGAAGAAGCAGTATTAATCTATAAAAATAAAGCAAGGGTATGTAACCAGAACAACCCTAGCACATTATTGGGCCTGTGGAAAGAACTAATAAGACAAGAAAAACAACAACAAAAGAAAAACCGGCAAAAAAGACAAGAAAACCAGGATAGGAAAAAAATAATAATAAAAAAAAAAGTTGTTTTAATGAAACATAGATGGCGCCAGCCGGGCTTGATAACGAAATATATCCAGGAAAGTATATCCGACGAATGGCAACAAGGAGTATCGGACTCCATTAGCGTGAAGTTAACCACGAACATCGGTGGTAAAGTCGCAACGCTCCTGAGGATGCCCAGAGGATGGGCGAAAATTGCGAGTATAAAGAACGGTAAAAATTGATGTGTTTGAATCCTAAAGCAAAGATCCAATGAGTGTACCCAGCGAAAAGTGTGAGAAGTAAAGCCAGTCATCGCATACAACGGACTTTAGGACAATAACATCAACAAAGACCGAAAAACACGTGCATGAAATGTTCCCATCGCTAGAAAGGAATGCCAAGGTAAGCATTATCCGCTAGAATTTTGTACAAATCTCAAAAGGTGAAAAGTAGGTATGGCATCTCAGGACATTTTTATTGGCCATGCAACTGCAGAGGTCTTTAAGAAGAAATTAAGTGAAGCCTTTGATGACAGCAATTTATCGTCATTCAAACTTGTGACATTTGGTAGTGATGGACTAAATGTAAGCAAAAAGGTTTTTAGACTGATGAGTGATGAAGTTGAAGAATTGAGAGTTGTGGCCTTATGCAGATTGGAACTTGAGAAAAATTTGAAGACTTTCAGAATATTCAATATGGTCTTCAGCTTCCTTCCAAAATTCTTATCAAACATGTCTCCTCAAAGTGGTTGATACTAGAACCAGCAGGTTTTCAACTCGTTGAGCAATGGCTTTCAATAACAAAATACTTTCTAGAATTTGTACCACTGCAAAAGTCATCACTGATGAAAAACTAGTCCTACAGAATCATTTCTTCGTATTTAAAAAATTCCCTGATGAAAGCTGAAATTCTTTTTGGCATCTGAAGTGCTAAGAAGTTCTCTAAGTACTCTCACATTTTCCAAAAAGAAACTCCCATGTTTCATGTACTGTACAAGCATTTAGAGGAACTTTTGAGTAAAATTAGTCATAGGGTTTGCAAACCTGAGACGAATCAGGCCTTTTTCCTTTGCTAGCTGTTTTTTAAAAATCCCTCATAGCATTTATATAAGTGAGAAAGCCCAGAGCAAGCTAAAAAAAATTAAAGAAGTGGAAGCCCTCAGCTTCAAGTCAGAAGTTCAAAAACACTTCATTGTGTCTGGAAAATACCTCCAGGAGAAATGCAACAATAAAGAGGGAATATCCTTCATGATATTGCTTTTTTAAATACAAAAACTTGCAAAGCTACCAGCAGTAAAGCAAAACTTCTGAAAGTGGCAAGGATGATATCTTTTGATGTCCGTACAGACTGCCTGATCGATGAGTGGAAGGATGATTAGAGCAGAAACACTCATAGGAATCAATGGAGACCTTGAAACATTTTGGCAATAAGTTTTTAAAGTAAAGAATGTAATGAATGTCGCAAAATACAAGGGAGTAACAAAAATAGTAAAAGCCTGTCTTTCATTGCCACATGGTAATGGTAATGTTGACAGAGGCTTTTTAACATCTTGAATGTGATTACAGAGCAGACAGCTGCTATGAAAGAAAGAGCTTTGAATGAACAATTGAATGCCATAGATGCCTTGAAGTTTTATGGCAACAAACCTGCTTGTGTTCCAATCACAAAAGAGCTCATTGCCTATGGAAGAAATGCAAGAAGTATCTTTCATTGCCTGTGGAAGTATCTTCAATGCTTAGAGGAAACCAAGCTGAGAGAAAAGAGATTTAAGGAAGATGAGGAGAGTGAAAGAGAAAGGTTAAAAGAAGAAACCTTAAGAGTAGAAAGAGAAGAAAAAGAAAAGGCTTTTGATGACATGAAGAAAAATTTGGTTATGAAAAGAAAAGAAGTTCAGAAAGAGAGTGCAGAGAGAGCGTTATAAACTTGAAGAAACATCATCATGTACAGTATTACATCTGCGCTGAAAAAAAAAGCTTTGAAGAACTGTAGGTAGCTCGTGAGCTATTGAAAGGATATAAATTTTAAAAACTCAAAGAGAACGAGGCCAGTAAAGAAACATACATACAAGCAAAGACATTGGAAAAAAAAAGCATCTTCTCTAATAATTTCATTTTTTGAAAGGTCTGCCAAGAAAGAAAAAGTAATAAAAGGACCAATTAGCTGTTAACCAAAGTTAAATGTGTTATGTAATATTTAAGGTATTTAAAAGGAATAACAAGTAAAGTACTCCGTATATTTCTGTATTTTGACCAGAAATAACAATTAGCCATACCTAGGAGTCGAAAAATGCAGTCGCCTGGTCGAACAATTGGCCGGGCCACCACAGAAAACGTCACCAAAACCATGTACTGTAATTTTCGTCATATAATCTGCAGATTATCTGCTAAAAGAGTTAGAGGAGGTTCTGCGGATTATTTAATGATGTGGATAAACGCCGATAAAAAAAACATTTCTGCGGCCGTTTAATTAAAAAAAAAATCCGCAGGGTAATATTGCAGAAGAGGAGGTATAATTGGAAAAGGAACTTTCTCGGAAATTGTTTTATCAGTTCAGGAGTTTGTATGAAGCAAAGAGGAGGGTGAAGGGATGTCATATTAAAAGACCGAAGAAGTTGTAGGGAGGGAAGGCCGGAGTCAATTTTGTCTTTGTATTGTTGAGAAAGACGAAACCCTGACAGCTTATACCTTCTCTTCTTCAACCAGCCAATGAAAATGTATGCACAGCACTTGCTGCATGAACCTACATATGCATGCTTCTTTTCAAAGTTCCATGTTCTGGATCTTGTGTGTGCTGTGCTTTGTATTTTAGTTCGTCCTTCACCGTTTTGACCAACATCTTTGCTGCTGATATTTTCCTTCATTGCTATTTATGATGTCTTCAAAAAAGGAATGTTTCAGTTACTCTGCCAAATTTAAAGTGTGGGGCACAGCTGACGATATGGTCGTGTCACTACGCGATAGTTTTCAAAAGGTCAGAAAACTAGCACACAGTGACACACGAAAAGCCACGGTCTAAAACATAAAACAAACCCGTCGGTAAACTCCGCAGGAGAATTCACGGAAGGCCCTCTGTTTTTTTTTTTTTTTTTCTGACCTGAGTGTAACCTGACTCCCCTGCATTTAAAGCAGGATTTATTCCAAAACTTTTGACTTACATGCTAGTATAGTATGTATGGTATTTCTATGGATTGTTCTGTATTAGCGTTTCATGACTGGCAATGTGTAATGCAATTAGAGCTGCATCGGCATAATTAAATTTTGTGCTCTATGGATGCCACCCCATTAAGCTTTATTTGTGCCTGAAAATAAAAATATATTTAAAAAATTACTTTAAAAATGAATTTATTTATTTATTAAGATTTTTTTTCCCTTTTTTTTCTTCTTTCTTCTTCGGACTCTGGGATCTGTATGTGACTGACTTTTCTGCCAAAACTTCTGCTTCCAGATCAGCATTTGTGATGTGCGGATTATACGGCAATTTTTTTTTTTTTCACCAGGGAGAGGTAAGCTAAAGGCTGAGGATAGAACAGTATTTTTTGGACAGAAGTGTACATGACTTTGATATTATATACCCCCGCCCCACTGATCCAATTTAGCTGGTCACCAGAAATATTTTTCTGCCCCTAGCCATACCTCATCGAGTCAAAACCAAAAATCTTATTTTTGGTCATTTATTTTGGCTAAAATGATTGATGAACTTAAAAGTTGAGTTAAAGTTAAAACACAAGCTAAAAATTGAACTTAAAGAGTTAATATTGTTATGTGGGCTCTTTATTTTGGGGCACCTGGGATAACAATCCCATTTAAAAAAAACAAAAACAAGAACTGGTCGGAGGGATAGCTCCGAGTTTTGGATCCCTGAGAAAGAGCAAAGGACTAGCACTGACAAGCTCAGGACTTAGGACAACACAGGCACATTTAATTATTTACAGCTATTTACAAATTATCTACAGATTATTTATGCTCATTTAGATCTGGGAGCAAAGAGGGCGACAACGTGCCCCAATACACGTAATAGCAGTTCACAAGTTCAGGTCTGCACTCCTTACATGGCAGTCTGCGCTGCTTAGGCACAGTTCTGCTAGATGCATGCAAAAGTAATAACATGTACGTTACCTACAGGTAGGTATCCATCGTGGGTTATTGGTAATCCACATGTTTAATAACTGGCCAGCAATAGCCAGCCTTGTGATGACGCACGCACGCACACACACACACACACACACACACACACACACACACACACACACACACACACACACACACACACACACACACACGGCTTTTGTAGTGTACGCACAAACTTGCTGACGAGGCGGTCAGCTGCAGGTTCCCGCGACTAGACACAGGTCAAGCCGTCAGACAGAGGAGACAGAGCCACTGAAAGATTTAGAGGGAGTTCAACCCGAATCTCTTGCATTCATGCCATCAACGGAAGAGACTTTCTTCGGCAGATCCTAGTTGCACACTGCTCCTGGCTTCTCTTCTTTAGTGACCTCAACCCCCCGACGCGCTTTCGAGGGTGGCAGGGATTTCTCTCAGTCGCTCACATTCCTCCTGCTAGCTTGCTGTAAACAAAACAGTTCAATGTCCTCTTAACGACGAGCAGCACGACTTACATAGGCACTTTTTGGGAACTTGAGCTCTAAGCGATTCCAACAAATGCAAAACGGATCTTGTAAAACTCAGCGTGAATACCTTGTCCAATTCGACTTCATAACACTAACCCCGCCTTTTGAAGACTGTGCGACCACGCACAGGTTCCTTGGACTGTCCCTGCAGTCCTCTGCATCTATTGCTGGCAGCCTTCCCCCATGTAAGGGCGGAGCCTATCTATGTGCACAACCCTGCGCAGTCTATTTCCCAATTTCACACGGTATATTACATCACTTAGCCACATTTGAATTTGGTATGGTCCTTCCCAGTGGCGTTATAATTTAGGGGATCGTCCTTTCCTTCTCCTAGGGTTGTGCAACCATACCAAGTCCCCATGCTGAAAAGTAGCCCTGGAAGAACTTGCATCATATCGTGTCTTCATCTTTTCGGAGGCGATCTTAATGTTCTCGCGGGCGAAGTGGTGGACCCGGTCCAGCCGCTGCGCAAGATCATCCGCATACTCGGTTGCACCCTCCTGTAGCTGCGGCTGGCACCCAAACACCAAATCTCTTGAGTCTCATCTCCCTACCAAAAAGCATTTCATTCAGTGTACTGCCTGTTGTCTCGTGCTCCGCAGACTTGTATGCCATCAAAAACGGAGGAATCAGTCGGTCCTAATCCCTCTGGTTGTCACTGACGAAAAGGGACAGATGCTGATCAATTGTCCTATTCAGATGTTCCGCCATTCCGTCCGACTGCGGCCAAAAGCCTGTAGTTCGGGTTTTCTTGATCCCAAGAAGCCTGCATATTTCCTGAAAAACTTGTGATTCGAAGTTCCTTCCCTGGTCTGAGTGAATCAGGAGAGGGCAACCAAATCGAGCCACCACGTGTATCATTAAAATTTCTGCAACCATAGTTGCTTCCTGATTCACTATAGGGAATACCTCTGGGCATTTTGTAAAATAATCGACGACAACCAATAAATAGCGGTTCCGTGACTCTGTCTTCGGAAATGGCCCCATCACATCGACTGCGATTCTCTCAAAAGGAGCACCGACGTTATAAACTTCAGCTGCCCACGGCTTCTAGTGGACGGCCTTTTTCTAGCAGCACAGAGGCCACACTTTCGGCACCACCTCTCCACGTCAGCGTGGCTTCCCGGCTAGTAGAAACGTTCCCTTACTTTTCCAAGTGTCTTATTCACACCAAAGTCCCCCTCCCGTGGGGCTTTCATGCAGCTCCCGTAGCACCTCGGCTACCCTCGCCTTTGGCAAAACCATTTGTTGAATACGACGGACTCCCTTTTTATCTTTTATCTTCAATTTCTCTATACAAAACTCCATCCTTCACCACAAAAGGCATCCACTGCGCCCAAAAGATCTTTACTTTAGGACTATACATAGAGACGGTACCCCACTCGGGCCGAGACGGCGAATCCTCCTTCCAACGGAGGATGGGACCTATGTCCGGATCTTCCAACTGAGCTTCATGGCTACTCTACCAACCTGACGTGTCTCGACCTCTTGCCTCTGGAGATCACCCTTTTCAAGTCGGTTGCATGATGAACATTCCTCAGAACACGGGTGCCGTGATAATGCGTCGACGTTTTTGTGGGCACTCCGCGCCGGTGTTCTATCTCAAAGTCATACTTTTTAAGCCTTGCAGCCAACAAGCCACCTGCCCCTCCGGACTTTTGAAGTTGAAAAGCCAGCGGAGAGCCCCATGATCTGTCCTGATCAAAAAATTTCCTTCCGTACAGATAATGATGGAAGTGGTCAACAGACTTGACTATGGCTAGGAGCTCCCTATGCATTACACAGTAATTCCACTCTGATCTGGAGAGAGTTTTGCTGAAATATGTGATCGCTCTCTCCTGTCCCCCCTGCACTTACGACAGCATTGCTCCAGTCCCAACTCCGCTCGCATCAGTATCTAAAATGAATGGAGCAGCTGCCTGGGGAAAAGCAAGAATTGGCGCCGACACTAGCTTTTCCTTAAGTTTCTTGAACACTTGCTGACACCTCTCGCTCCATTCGAATTTAACATTTACCTTCGTCAAGCGATGCAGTGGCCTGGAAATCAACGAAAATCTTTTAATAAACTTCCTATAGTAGGAGCACAGTCCCAAGAAACTCTTGAGATAGTGTACGCTCTGTGGCTGTGGCCAGCCGCAACTTTCTCGGGGTCCGTGGCCACACCCTGGGCTGAGATCACATGCCCCAAGTACCTTACTTCCAGGCGTATGAGCTTACACTTCTGGGGATTCAATTCCGCATTTCAAAGGTGGGAGAAAACTGTCCTCAGGTTAGTAATGTGCTCTTCGAAAGTGGTGCCACAAACAATGATGTCATCTAAATAAACCATTCACGTCTCGAAGGGCAGACCGCGCAGAACGATCTCCATAAGATATTCAAACGTACTGGGTGTATTACATAAGCCATATGCCATTACCAGGAATTGCCACAAGCCATTTCCTGCGGTGAAACCCATTTCTCCCTATCCTCAGGGCTCACAGGGACCTGCCAGTACCCCGATTTTAAATCCATTGTCGAATACCACTCGGATCCCGCTAGGTGGTCAAGGGTGTCATCGATTCGAGGTAATGGATAGGAATCTTTTTGGTTACCTCGTTAAGCCTCCGATAATCCACGCAGAAACGGGTGCTTCAGTCACGTTTTTTCACCAGAACTATGGGGGAAGCCCACGGACCCGAAGCAGGCTCTATAACACCTTGTCTTTCCATGTCAGAAATGAGTGCATCCACTTCGGCACGTTTTGCTAATAGCAGACGTCTTGTCTGCTGCTTAATGGCAGCATTCTGACCTGTGTCAATCTTATGAAATACCGCTTCCGTCCGGCCATAGTAGTCTTCTCCCTTCGCAAACAGATCGCAAAAGTCCGAGAGCAAATATCGTAACTGCTCTCTCTGCGCGGGACTAAGGTTCCCGGCCGCCTCGTTAACTAGCTGCTCCAGGTGCGGGGGATTTTGTGAACTCCTGACACCCAACCTCTATGATCTTCTTTCCTCGCAGAGAATACAGAGACAACAGGCTCCATCGAGCAAAGTGTCGCTCCCTACTTCAGCGTGCTGGGCACATCCCCAGCATTCAACACTCGCAAGGGAATAGTTTGCCTAAGACGTACCAGAGTTCTCGCAATTAGCAAATTTTTAGGGGCGGAGAATGTTCCAACATCTCACAGACTGCCATTGGGAAGGGCGCCTCACATCCAGATACATGGCCAACAACCAACGCTTTACTCCGCGCCGGAACTACAACCTTCTCACGGACTAATACTTGTAGCCTCCTAACAGCTAGCTCGCTGCAAGATCTATTCAATAGAGGCAATTCCTCTGCTTCCCCTTGCAGCGTTCCATCATGAAGGTTCAACACTAGCCATACCTGCTCAAGAAATCTAACCCTACAATGCACCGGTCGGAAATGTCAGCGACCATCACTGGATGTTCGCACAGCCTGTTCCCAATCGGAAATTCTAGTTTAGCTGTCACCTGAGAACTCAAGTTTTCCCCATTCACAGTACGTAGAACAATTCTAGGTTCTTGATTCAACCGAACAACCGGGCTCCTTATAGTTTAAAAGAAATCTGCTTGCACAAGCGTTATGTCTGCCCCTGTGTCCAACACAAAATCACAGTCTATCCCGTTGATTTTTTCCTGCACAACCAACCCGTAGGTGTCCCCAAACAACCCCAAAATTCTGGCAAGTACCTCGTGGGGCACTGCAAACGAGTTGCTTAGTTCCTGCCCCTCGAAACTAGGCCTTCGGCGTTTCCCGAATCTCTTGTCTTAGCTTTGGTTTCCGCGAACTAATCAATATGCTTAGGGCACCACTGGATCCGCATCCCCAACAAGTATTTCCACCTGACGCATTTCTTTCCCGACGCCGCCGCGGAGATGTGGAGGACGAACGAGTTGACAAAATTTGCTGCATCATTTGCAGCATCTGATCTAATCTTTCTTCCACCGGTGATTTTGGCCCACTCTCTTCCGTGGCTACCAATTTCACGGATTTCCAGGAGCCCCTCAACCGTCGCGATGAGTTGTACTTCATCGCGTGAAGTGCCGCAGATCTCAACGAATCACAGTCGGCCATACAAACCGCATGTTGGATATCCGCGTCCAGTATAGCATCAACAAAGTGCTGCTGTGCCAGGTTTTCCAACACTTCTGGGCAGCTATTATTATCATTACAACATTAGCTGTAGTTATCTTACTGTTACACACGTTCAAAATATTAATGTAGTGGTTGCCTGTTGAGGACACAATTAGGGTTAAGTAGTCAATGATATGTCTCAGTCATACTCACCCATTTTTGGTTGACAATCACTCTGGATGCGTAGAATGCAGCATTATATATTGGTAAGTCAATCCATCTCAATTTCACCATCACTATTAGAAAATATTGCCAAAAGATAAGATTTTCACAACAAGATACAATATGCACAAAGTTAAACAAAGTGCGTAGTTAAAAATGAATATTAAAGAACCTTAATAAGATAAAATGTACAAACTCAGTCATCTAAAACCTGTGATATCGTTAAAATTGGGGTCCAGAGTATTTGAACACAATTGGATATTCCTCAACATCGTAACCACCACTTTACATACATGTTTCAACACTTGCTTGTGCCATTATCAATAGAATGTTACGGTGTTCTAACTAGTATTGGGCATAATCGATTGAATTTAAGAATCGAAAGGTTACAATCGAGAGATCTGACAAATCGAGATATTCATTCGAAATAATCATTCAAACGATTTTTAATTTTAGAATTCACCGGTAGATGGCGTAATACGCTCAGAGCCGCCTTCTGCGTTTGACAAATCGAGATATTCATTCGAAATAACCATTTGAATGATTTGTAAATAGTGCTACACGCTCAGTTTTCTTTCGCTGGACGGAATGACAATAAAGACTCCTGGATTTTTCGAATAGCATAACCTAGCTTAAGAAGTTATAAGGAACACAAGTGATTCTCCCTGCGAGAGATAATTCGATCACGTGAAAAGCGAGTACTTCCGAACCTCTCGTATCTCGTTACCTCTAGAGATGTTTTCGGGTAGACGAGCGATTTTGCTCGGAACCCATGTTCTCGGGAAGAGAAGAGCGATTTCGCCTTTCGAATGCACTCGCTTGAACAAGACAGCTTATGAGCAATCGAGAGTTCTTTCGAGAGGTTTTTTTCATTCGAATGAATTTGGCGTAATCGAATGTTTCGAGATATTTTCATAATCGAATGAATCGATTATTTCGACTCGATTATGCCCATCACTAGTTCTAACTACACGGTCTCTGCAGCTCTAATGAGACTGTGCTTGTACTCGCTTTGGCTCATTTCGCGTTGATCAGTGCCACCATCTATTGCTATCTTATCAGTCCTGTTGTTGTTGTAATTACGTTTATTTCTTTTGGTTTTATTTCTTATTTTCAAGATCTAGCAAGTATCTCCAAGCTTCTGGGGAGCATTGTACATACGCTAACCTCATCAATCGCTCTATATCTGTTGCTAGCTCCTGCAATGATTCCTGAGCCTCCTGACGGCGGTTTTTCAACTGAATTACCCTCAGCTGCTTCAGGTGCTCATCTCCGAATCTCATCTCTAGTGCTGCAATCAGACAGTTATAATTCAGCCTGTTTTCTTCAGACAGAGTTTGCAATACATCCACTGCAGGGCTGCAAAGCACTGCCACTAAACTCCAAGCCTTCTCGCGTTCGTTCCATTTATTCGCCTCTGCGATTAACCCAAACTGAGTTCTGTAAACATTCCAACTTGATTTACCATCAAACGGGCTAGGTTTTATCCTAGCGGATTTGGAGGAATACGTGCTCAGAGCTGAAGCTGCCCCCAGTTGCCCCATAGCAATTTTATTTTCTAGGGCCTTCACTTTCTCTTCGAACTCTTCGTGAAGCCCTGTCTGTGAGGTTGCTTTTTCCTCGACTATTTTCATTTCATTTTTAATATGTCTGCGAAAACTTAAATTTTCTGTCTTGACAGCTTCCATTTCTGCCACAAAATGATCTTGCACATTCCTATCCTGGGCAGAGTGTTCTTTACGCAATTTCGAACATACATTGTTAATTTTAAGCACTTCGGACTGTACATGTTTCCGAATCTCTGTTACGGAAGCCTCATGCTGATCTAATTTTGTATCAACACTCTGCTATAGTTGCTCCGAACTTTCCTGCATTTCGGTTTTGTGTTTCTCTAACAGTTCAGTTAGATGCAGCTGGGTAGCAGACTGCTGCTTTTCAAGCGATGAAAGCTTTTCTTCTTGCGTCTGCATTTTCACTCCCAGTTCTCTCGTGTGCTCATTCAGTTGATCAGTAAAATACTGCGCTTGAGCATTCAACTGAGTGGTGACGTTCCATGCCTGCGTGTTGAATTTTTTCTAAGTCCTCTTTTTGAGCTTTGAACAGTTCAGTGAAATTACGGTTCTGCGCATCGAACTTCTCCGTAAATTCTTTTTGCTGGGAATCCAGCTGCTCGTTCAACTTCTCCAACAAAGCAGTAATTCCTTTCATTTTTCTACTTTGCAAATTAGCTCAAAGAAGCTCAAAAAAAAAAAATTTCAGTGCTCTTTCACAATTTTTTTTCAGAGAAAACAAAAATTACTATGCCCTTGTTATCTCAGCTAGCATAAGAAAGTAGCAGTATCCCACTTCTGACACCATGAAATGTTATGTGGGCCCTTTATTTCGGGGCCCCTGGGATACGAATCCCTCTTTAAAAAAAACCCCAAGTACTGATCGGAGGGAAAGCTCCGAGCCTTGGATCCCTGAGAGATAGCAAGGGACTAGCACTGACAAGCTCAGGACTTAGGACAACACTGGCACATTTAATTATTTACAACTATTTAGTTTTGGGAGCGAAGAGGGCAAGAATGCGCTCTTATAAACGCAATAGCAGTTCACAAGTTCAGAACTGTGCTCCTTAAATGGCAGTCCGCTCTGCTTAGGCACAGTTCTGCTAGATGCATGTAAAAGTAATAACATGTACAGTACTTACAGGTAGGTATCCATCATGGGTTATTGGTAATCTATGTTTAATAACTGGCTAGCAGTAGCCATCCTTGAGATGGCGCACGCACACACACACACACACTCATGGCTTCCATAGTGTACGCATAAATTTGCTGATGAGGCGATCAGCTGCAGGTTCCCGCGACTAGACCTGGGTCAAGCTGTCGGACAGAGGAGACAGAGCCGCTGAAAGATCTAGAAGGAGTTCAACCCGAATCTCTTGCATTCGTGCCGTCAATGGAACAGACTTTCTTCGGAAGATCCTAGTTGCACACTGCTCTTGGCTTCTCTTCTCCAGTGACCTCTTGACCTCCGACGCTCTTTCGAGGTTTGCAGGGATCTTTCTCAGTCGTGCACATTCCTCCTGCTCACTTGCTGTAAACGAAACAGTTCAATGTCCTCTTAACGACGAGCAGCGTGACTTACAGATGTACTTTTGGGGAACTTGAGCTCTAAGCGATTCCAACAAACGCGAAACAGATCTTGTATTAGATGTGCAACTTAATTCTCGGCCCCGAACCGCAAGCAATCGTAGAACATCAGCAAATGCAAATAGCTGTGTGCGATTATGGCTGATTGCAGCACCATCCGACAGCTTTCCAGGCAACTGTAACCGCTCGTAGCTGTAGTGACAGAAGGAACGAAAGTTGACGGTGAAAGCAATGTCGTTCGAGAAGCAACATTTGAGAAACTGCCTTCTGTTCGCGTTTCAGCTGAAAAAAGTGCCGCAAAAGCCCAGCAAATGATCTGTGGTGCTTTGGGTGAAGCTGCTGTGTCCTACAGTACGTGTAAGAAGTAGTTCCAGCGTTTTAAGCAGGGAAATTTCGATCTTCGTGATGCAGAACATCTATGACAGCCACAGAAATTTTGACGATGAGGAACTGGAACAACTGTTGGACGCGGATCCTTGTCGCACACAGTCAGAGCTCGCCCAGGAACTCGGAGTAACATGGCAAGCCATTGCAAAGTGCCTGCACAAGCTTGGATGGATTCACAAGAAGTGCCATTGGCTGCCCCACCAACTCACAGCTGCAAACAAGTCTAGACGCTATGATGTTGCTGTGTCCTTGCTCTCCAGATTCAAGAATAAGGATTAACTCCACAAGATTTTGACCTGTGATGAGAAGTGGATCCTCTGCGATAATCCTAAGCGGCGCAAATCGTTAGTTTATCCAAGTCAGCCAACCACCAGTACCACCAAACCGAATATCCATGCCAGGAAGTTGTTGCTGTGCATATGGTCGGATCAGCATGGTGTTGTACACTATGAACACTATGAGTTGCTCAAACCTGGTTAAAAACAGCCAATGCTGAGCGTCATTGTCAGCAACTCATTTGTATGAGTGACGCAATGGAGGAGAAAAGGCCATACACCGGCAAGGGCAGAAAGTCGGTCCTGTTGCTTCAGGATAACGCGCGTCCTCAGATCTCGACTTTAAACACGATAACTGACCTGGGATGGGAGATTCCCACCCGGCGTATTCTCCAGATTTTGCCCCATCAGATTAATTATCACCTCTTTTGCTTCCTGCAACATCACCTGAGTGATACACACTTCACTTCTGTCGAGGATGTCCACACAAGTATTGATGGCTTTATCAACTCGAAACAGCCCTATTTTTTTCGCGGTGGCATTCAGCAGATCCCTGACCGATGGCTCAAATGTATCCAACACGACGGGGATTATTTCCCTGATTAGGTACGCATTCGGTTTGCTATAATTTGCTGTCAATGTGTCGTGCCTGTGGCTGAGAATTAAGTTGCACACCTAATAAAACTTAGCGTGAATACCCTGTCCATTTCGACTTCGTAACAATATGCACTGAAAAAAGGTAAAAAAAAAGTTTTTTTGTTTGACCTTAACCTTTTGCTTAGTGGTAGGTTTTTTTAAAAAACAAAGCAAAACAAAAACCATTCTTTTAAGTGATGTTTTTCGTGTTCCTATAGTTTTTATGAAGTCTCTATTTCAGTCTCTTTTTTTGACCTGGTAATACCCTAAAGTCCCTACAATAGACCTGAATTTCAGTATGAGCCCTGTATGGAGTATAAATTGAATGGGTGAAATTTTTAAATTTTCTTATCTTCATTCCTAGATAAGTCGTTCCTGTGTGTAAGATAAGGCTAGAAAAAATAGAGTTAGTGTTCCAAATTCTGTAACTATAATTTTAATGTTTGAGCAATATTAATTTATGCATTACTGTTTCTTTATCTACACTGGCGGAAAGTGAAAAAAGAACACCAAGAAGGAGATGTCTGATACCAACGAAATTTATACAGCATAATAACGGAATACAGAGGATAACGTGATCAAAACATTATGGCAAAATACAGCTGTATTTGCTGGTAAACTGAAAAATAACATTTCCATGTAACATGGTTAGTACGAGGTTGAACCGCCATGAACTGCGTCACACTGTGCAATTCTGGCATGGAGTCTGTCGTACAGATGTTGGATGTAAGTTTGGGTATTGAGTTCCAAGCATCCTCAACCTGGACGCGTAAATCGGGGATGGTCGTGGCTGGCCGTGGAGACCGGGTAAGTTGTTGTCCCATAAAATCCCACACGTGCTCAATGGGGGACAAATCCAGTGAACGTGCAGGCCATGGAAGTTGTCTCACACCCTGAAGTGCATGTTGCGTTGCATGTGCCGTGTGTGGGCGTGCGTTATCTTGCTGGAAAACACCACGATGGACCGACCTTACAAATGGCACAACAACGGGCTGAATGATGTTGTTTATGTAGGATGTGCTGTTTAACGTACCCGGTACAAACACTAGTTGTGTACGGGAGCGATAGCTGATCGCTCCCCACACCAGGAGACCGGGTGTAGGCCTTGTGTGTCACTGGTGGATGCAAGAAGGGTGGAGACGCTCCCCTGTGCGTCTGCGAACACGCATACGGCCATCGGAGGCTCCCAAGCAGAATCTGCTTTCATCGCTGAACACGACAGATCGCCATTGCGTTCTCCAGTGCAGACGTTGGCGACACCACTGCAGCCATTCCTGACGGTGGGCTGGAGTCAGAAGTACACATGCCAGAGGCACACGTGCACGTAGTCCTGCATCCAGTTGACGGTTGCGGATTGTTCGCGCAGTCACCTCAGGTGCAACGGCAGCTCGGATTTGCGTTGCAGTAAATGTTCTGCTTGACAACGCCGTTCTTCTTATGCGTCAATCGGTCCGCTCATCAGTCCGTCTGTGACTCCCGGTTCCATGTTTTCTTGTGTGGAAATGTTCCTCGGACCATCTACGCCACCATCGTACCACCACCGATACTTCCCGTCCAATACGCTCCGCGATACGACATCCTGGCGTCGTGGAGTCCGACTAGACAACCTCGCTCAATGTCCGATAACTGCTGAAATCGTACACGTCTTCCATGTCCAGGCATTGCAGCTTCTTCAGGGTCTTCGCACATGTCCGTACGCCGACAACTGATTACATTCACTTCGCCGTACTCCTTAAATACCACTGACGATAATTTGCATATTATGCCGTGCTGTGGCGTAAGCGCTGACCGGTTGGTCCCGAAATTAACATCACACCTACGTAAACTCGACCCAATTAACATATGTAAATTTCATGATCGTCCGCCAATTCCTTCTTGGTGTTCTTTTTTCACTTTCAGCCAGTGTATATTAATTTATGCAGGCTGTTTCTTTATCTATACTAATTTATGCAGGCTGTTTCTTTATCTATACTAATTTATGCATGGCTGTTTCTTTGTTCTGACAGAGGGAAGAACAAAGAAACATCCATGCACAGGGGCTTTTTTTGTAGGGGTGTCCCCCCAACCCCCAGGTCATACAAGTGTACCAAATCAGAATGATGCTTTTACAGCATGAGTTATGGTTTGCTCCTTTTATACAGAGTCCAATTGAAATCAGAACCAAAAAGAAAATTGAAATCAAAAATTTCATTCTGAAATATGAAATAAATTAAGGTAAACACAATAAGTGAAAGCATTAGTTGATTTTAATTCAGTTGAGAGATTGGCAGAACTTAAAGTCTGCTTTCACTATCAGCTTGTCATTACTATTCTTAAAGCACATGTACCTCCGGCTGTTAACACAACTGTCACCAGCCAATCAATTGCATAAAAGTGATGTGTTTCAGAGTTTAATCATTGTGAGGTAAATGAGATGTACCCATTTATAGTTCAGGTGGTTTTGTAAAACCAGAGGCGAATGCTACCCACGGGGCCGTGGAGTGATCACGAGGGTTATGCAGTTAACATAAGACAATTTTCACTCCAAATTGGTCATGATGATTTTAATGTTTTTTTTAAATGGAAATATCAATTTCAGCAACTTTTAAACAAGTTCTTAGTGAATGGAACATTACATTTCGTACACTTTTGGGATGGCTTCTTAAAACTGTAATATTGCCTTTCACTGTGCATGGATGTAAAGATTAAAATTAGCGGTCGCCACTCGCCACGTGGCGACGGGGTAAAATAAAATGGCCAGTAGAAAAAATAACTTTAGTCGCCACGCTCGAAAATTTGCCTTTTTTCATTGCTAAATAATTTATTTGCATTTTTAAAACGCTCCTGTAATAGGAAATGCATTTTCAAATCATCCAACTCACGCACGGTGAAAAATAGCCCTTTCCTCCGCAAATAAGTGGGTACGATCTATTTATAGATTCACTCTTCAAGGACGGGGGTGGCTCACCGTGGTTGTTTGTTTTTCCACTTCAGTTGGTGCACAAAGTAACCATATCGGGAATGGACGGACACCTGTGGCTTTAGATGGAACTGTGGCATCACAACTCTTCTTCAGCAGCTCGTTTTTTTAAAGTTTTGTTTCTCTGAAAATGCACGATTTTCTATTGCTTAGGCACTTCTTGCTTATCATCAAACAAATGGGCAAGCATTTTCCCTATTGTTTACAAAAAGAAATCAAAGGTAGAAAATCGGGACTTCACTTTCCGCTACCGTGCGCAGTCTTTCATTCCACGCAGAGTCGCGTTTCCTTTGCACATGTGAAGTTTGCTTTAAACAAAATAAAAAAAAATCTCTTGTCTGCTCCTTAATACGGCAAAATGTTACTAACGAATGGGTAAACACAAGTTTTTTAGTGAAATTATATATCAAAAATCAGTACCGTATCACTGCAGTGATAGTCATTTTACGGGTCACGGAAAAGGCTGCTTCCATCACGGGCGGAATAAGTACCGATTTTGAAATTTAATTTAGCTTTAAAAAAGTGGAAAAGAAAAAACACTTTCCGTATTGATTGGTTTTGAAGAACAGGCTGTTAGAAATAACAAAATCTGTGCTTCACTAGAAAAAAATCTTTTAAAATACGAAGTTGTTCTTTTTCACTATTACTGAAGCTATTAAAAACGAAAAACATAATCAGAAAAAATATAACATAAGAATATAACCAGAAAGTGAAAAGAAATGTGCATCTTGGGGTAAGAAAAATTCGAAATTTAGAAAACTACGGAACATTTTCATCCGTGCTAAAACAATCATTTTCAGGCGACGAACGGCATGAAGATGCTCAAATTATATCGAACAAATGTCGCGACATTAAAAACATCCAATAAACAATCCCAAAAATGTTTGATGAATGTTAGAATTTGGAAGCATGAAAATAAACTTTGAACAAATGATTGAATAACATTATTTCATAGATTTTTTTTTATTTCCATAGTATATTTGATGTTTCCCGTATTCCGGTCGCGATCGACGATTTCCGTAGTGACTATGGAGAATTCGTAGCATTTGGAAGATCTGAGGTGGGCAAACAGGAAAAAATGACAAATCATTAAAATTCTACCAAAACAACGTTTTCTGAAGGGAAAAAGACCGACAACTAGATTTTTTTATTTCCGTAGTATATTCGACGTTTCCCGTACTCCGCAACGATCGACGATTTCCGTAGTGTCTATGGAGAATTCGTAGCATTTGGAAGGTCTGAGGTGTTCAAACAGGGAAAAAATGACAAATCATTAAAATTCACCAAAACAACGTTTTCTGAAGGGGGAAAAATAACCCGACAATCAGATTTTTTATTTCCGTAGTATATTTGATGTTTCCCGTACTCCTCAGGGAACGACGATTTTCGTAGTGACTATGGGGAATTCGTAGTATTTGGAAGGTTTGTGGTGGGCAAACATGAAAAATGACAAATCATTAAAATTCTACCAAAACTGAACGTTTTCTGAAAAAAAAAAAAAAAAAAAAAAAAACAAAAAAACCTGACACTGGGTTTGAAAACCGGACAGAATTCGATGGAATCAGGATACTCTGCATGTGTTCTTATTTCGTCATGACTATATTTTCAACACCTGTTAAGGTTTATCAATGTTTTTAATGTAATGTTTATTAGAACAACCCAGGAAATTACTGAATATTTTCTGTTAGTGGTCAGGAATCATTGTGAGTCTGTAAATAAAGTGACCAGGTTGGTATCACATTTCTCCCAATCTTCGCTGTACTACAAAATGATTCTACTGTAAGATATCAAATTCATTTTTGAAAGCTATACAGCCAGTTTTCATTTTGACACCAAAAAGAACCTAACCAAAAATAAATGGAATTAAAAGAAAAAATTAGTAGAATGGAAGCAGTTTTGAAACATAATGTCTGAACCTTTTTTACCATCAGTAACTCACTAAAAACTGCTAGAGAAAAAAACAAAACAAAAAAAAACAAGCAATTTTTAGTACATGAAGGTCATAGCACAAATTGTTGAAATACCCAATACTGCTGACTGTTATGCCAAACAATGCAGAAGTTAAGAGAATGCAAGTATTGTGGTCAATGTTCTTGATAAGACAATGCTCATGCAAAGACTTTCGAAAATACAGCAAATTAAATAACGTAAGCAATTAAGTAAGTACTGTTTGAAAATGTTGACCCATCCACTGCTATCAATTTATGGTGGAGAGATTTTATTTGTGAACATAGCGAGAGACCAAATAAAAATGATTAAATTATCTTTCCAATAAAAACTGTCTGGAAAATTTGGTTGATGTGGTTGAAGAAAAATGTAACTTTTAAGATTATATTTATTCATTTAATTGCACTGGACAGCGAGCCCTTGTAACTACTAAGCTTAAATTTAACTATGTTTAAATAAGTGAAAGGTATTCACTGCAGTGATAAAATGTGTATATAACATGAAATAGCCGTAAGGAAAGTGGCCACTAGATTTTGTCCACCCACTGGCCAATGGCCACTTGAAAAAATCACCAATTTTAATCTTTACATGGATGGCTTCTTAAAACTGTAATATTGCCTTTCACTGTGCATGGATCACAACCAAATTTAAGGCACAATATTTTTTTTTCTCATTTAGAGATTTCAATAGATCAGTCAATGTGGCTTGTAAATGTCAAGGTCCGGACTTCAAAAGAAAAAGTTTCATACGCCGAAAAATACGTTGTATTGAAATAACGTATTGTAAAATGTAAATTCAGGGCTTCACATGCATTTGGCCCATGTGGTCATATGAAGTAGGACAGATGCAAATAGCAAGTTTTATATCATGAAAGTAGAAAGTTGTAAATATTAATTGCTTTGTGAATAAAATGTAATATTATAGTAAACTATGCAAAATAAACTTTTTAGCACTTATTAATAAATTTTTAATTGAAATACACTTTCAGTAGTTGAATTTAAAATCTTTGGGTTACATCTGTATTTTGTTGTCATTCTTCAATACATGCTACGAAATGTTAGTTTAAATGAAATATGACAATATTATTTGAAGTAAGTTTATTTTCTGTCACATATCTCATTTGGTTATGACTTCAAAAATTTGTTGAAATCAAAATTAAAAATGTCAAATCAAACCCATAATAAAGATTTTTTTAACCATTGATACTTTTTCTTTTTTTATGTTGCTAAATTTTTTTGCTCTATTACCTTCATAGGTGTGCTTAGTTGTGTAGTAATGATAAAAGTTTAATGGCTAATATAAGTATATTTGTAAAAACTTGTGATGTTTGTTTTTGTTGGTTCACAGGTAATTTTTCTTGCCTTTAATTCAACATTCATTTCACTTTGATTTAATATTCTTGTTTTGATGAGGAAATTCTAATTCTCAAAATGATTTTGTAGAACCTGGTGCAAATGTGATGACTGTGATGAAATTTTGTCAGTTTAGATATGTTCTTTTTTCAGTGAAAATGGAATTTTCAACTGCATCTTATAGCTCTGCAATAATTGTGTTATTGTTTGCATAAACTGCATCTTATAGCTCTGCATTAATTGTGTTAGTGTTTTGCATACAAAAATTTATAAAAAAATTCTACCAATTTTTTAAGCCAGTGCATACATATTTTAATGCTACTCCAGTTTTTTAATTGTGTTTTGTGTGAATTTATTATGTGATTGCGCTTGAATAGACATTTCTTTATAGAGTCATTCCGTAGAATTTCAACAAATTTTTATTTTTTTATTTGTTCGACCATTTTTGATTTTTTTCATACTTTATATATTGAAATCTTACATGAGAAGTTAAAAACCATTTACAAAAAAATATTTTGAAAAGTTTTTTTACTACAGGGTGTAAAAAAACGTGATTTTGCAAAATGCAAGTGATTACAAAATCTTTATTTCATTAACTGATAAAGATATTTGAAAAATTCAATAAGATTTTGAAATCTGCACATCTTATAGCATTAGGTGAAGTAAGATTAATAGCTTTTAGTAAGAAAAAAATTCAGCAGACTGATGTGAAATAACCGAAGTATTGCTAAAAATGACAGTTTTGGGAACTTTTCTTTCTTTGAAGGGAAAGAGATAACAATTTTTTCTTTTTTATGTGTTATTACTGTTTCCAAGGTGCTACCAAAAAAATTTCAAGTTGTTTTTTCCTTCCCTTCTTAATATATGAGAATTTAAATTTAAAATTTTTTCAAAAACGAGTATTTTTGAAAGCTTATAACTGGAAAAGAGGATAGAGGTAGGTGAACCAAACCTGGCAGGGAAACACCTCTCTGCATGTTGTTGATAACCTGAAAATTTAATTCTGTTATTGTAACCCCTAGGTGATGTACAACCCCTTGAATCTGGAAAATTGCTAATTGTTTTACTACAGCTGATAGGCCTAATAGTGGGTGCTTAATATGTTCTATTTTCCAACACAGGCATTTTTTAATCCAAATTTATTGATATTTTCCAACAGAGGCATTTTTTAATCCAAATCTATTGATACAATCTTAATTTCTATATAATTTATAATTAATTGCAATTTATAATTTTATAAATAATTATAAATTTATAATTATTATAATTTTCTAATTTTCCCCATCAGTCCTTGTGCCTGAAGCCATCAGAACATTGAAAGAGGCTGTTTCTAATTCATCAGCTTATTCGCAAGAGTCTTGCCTCAGCATCTTCAAAATAATGGACTTGGTCTCAAATTCCAGCTACTTCAGTTTCCAAGGGCAAGTTTATAAGCAAGTAAATGGTGCTTCGAAGGGATCATCGCTTTCAGCCGTCCTCACAGAAGCAATACTTCTCCCCATTGAGCAACATATATTCACTAACATCTCCCCAAAGCCTACCACCTGACTGCGATATGCGGATGACATATTTTTCATTTGGCCTCACTGAAAGGAGACTCTCCCATCTTTCCTCGATAAAGTAAATTATATACACTCTATGATCAATTTCACTATGGCGCTTGAGCGCAGTGGTACCTTACCTTATCTCGACGTCTTAGTGAGAAAATCGCATGACAATCGCCTTCGTACGGAAGTCTATTATAAACCCACCTCCGTTCCCAATTTGATGTTCTGCAGTTCATTCTGTTCTGATGATTACAAAATGGCCTTCCATTCTCGAATTAGAAGAGCCTTCGCCGTCTCCCCCGATGTTTGTTCTGGAGAATCAGAACTAAAAGACGTCAAATTGGCCACTGAGGCAGGATATACGTTGAACCAGACGCATAACTTTATCGAAAAAGCCAGAACCAGCCGTGTCAATCTTTTTATGCTGCAACTTGGCTACCTAGGCTCTATTCCCTACATACCAAAAGTTTCCTATCAACTCAAAAACACGCTCAGGATGATGAGCTGCGGTGTCAGCATAAGGTCTCTGGCATCTTTATATACGATGCTTAAGAGAAATATTGACAAGCCCCCTCTTCTCAATGAGGCAGGTGTTTATGCAATCCCACTACAATATCCGGACAGCTCCAGGCGATACTACATCGGAATGACCAAACATTCATTTGGAATTAGAATCAACAAACATAAAAGTGATGCAAATGATGGTTAAATAACCACTGCCCTATCAAGAGAGGTCAAGTTCAAGTTTGCTGATCCTATGTGGAATGATATCAAGAAATTAGCTTCGCACTCTACACCCAAATCTACTGCCATTAGCAAAACCTTAGAAATCTTGACCATCAGCGAGGCTCGCAATGATAGCGTCTCTCTCTAGTTGCCACGCATTTGGAATCAATTCTTCAAATAATGCTGTGTTTTCTAACACAGTACCGCACGCCAAACCAACGTGACTTCGTTTCTTCGAATGACTGATCACATTTGCGCCTATTCATTTATTGTCTAGTCAAGTCATCATGTTCAAATTGTTGAAGTTTGCAGTTAGCTGTCTACCTTCCTTGAAAAAGCCGTCTGGTTGATGTGTGAAAGCTTGGAAAATTTGATTTATATTCTACGCCAAGAAATTCGGATAACTAGTAATATTTTATAAAGTCTATTAAAGTATGGTAAAGGGGAGGAGGTGTTCTTGGTCTGCTGGTTGTTAATGCTTTAGGTGTAGATAGAACCACACATTTTATGTTTTCCCCCTGTTCTTACATGCTTAAACTTGTTATTAAGCAAAGCAAGTTTGCTTGTAATGTGCAGACTACAGCAGCATAGCATGTCCTGACATGTTATGACTGCTTTTGAGGCTCACTAGATTTCCTACCAGTTCATCTCAGTGTTTTGACGTGTGAAGTTCAGTTCTGTAATTTGTCACTGTGCTTATTATTCTGTGTTGTCCCATGAATGTGGAAGTGGTGAGTTTGTAGTAGTTGAATAACTGTCTTTTTTTTTTTTTTTCCACTAGCTAAAGTGTGATATTTCCAAATTTTAAAATAAAACAAGTAAGAAGGTAAAAAAATACAATGTTCTTTTGGAGTGACTACTAAGGAAGACTGTCAGAAGACTTAACGCAGTGATACTTCAGAGATCAAAAACATTACTGACTTAAGCTGAAATGATAAAGAGATTCTTAGTTTATGGACTACTGGAGAATTAGACACTGTTTGTAGCTATCATGAAAAAAAAAAATTGCTCAAAAGTATAATCATCTTTTTGGCCATAGTTGTTGTGACCCTATGTCAGTGCACAAGAAAAGCATTAAGAAATATCTTCATGAAATAAGTATTGAATATCCAAGAGTGTCTCTAATAAATTATCACTGATTCCCGGGAAATCTTTGTGCAGTGTCAAAATCCAGTCTTTGAAAAATAAGCAGTCCTCAAAATCTGATGAAGATCATGTCATGCAATGTGATTCAGATTATTCAGCCATCAGTGACATAAATCGGGTGTGCAAAGTTATTGGAGTCTCTCCTTTCAAAATCCAGAAACTACATATAGAAAAAAGGAGAAGTGCTGCAAAAAGAAGTTATTCAAAATCCAGCACAATGTGAGGGACAACAACTATGCCCCCCAAATGAGTATACTTGAGCAAATATTTTTTTTCATGATAACTACAAATAGTATCCAATTCTCCAGTAATCCATAAACTAAAAATCTCTATCATTTTGGCTTAAGTCAGTTATGTTTTTGATCTCTAAAGTAGCACTGTGTGAAGTCTTCTGACAGTCTTCCTTAGTGATCACTCCAATAGAATATTTAAAAAATAAAAAAAGTGTATTAACTATGCTACACTGCCGGACAATTGCTAAGGACGGATGACAATAGCAACGATAGCAACCATAAAATGGAAGGCAGGAAAATGTGGAAATTAGCATAAGTGCGGGATACAGTAAGACGTGTTATGCGTATGCAAATTTTGGATTGCCGAACTTGTTCCTGACGTCATAGCGCTGATAAGAGATATAAAGGATTTGACGCTTATTGACCGTTGTTGTTCAAACGCAAAGTTGAAAGGGAAAGAATCAATTGACGAACTGCAATTTTCAGTATGTCTTCCCGACATCACCTAGATGATTTTACGCGTGGCCGTATTATTGGGAAGATTGAAGAAATGTGAAAAATAACAGATGTTGCCAGGGAGTTCGACGTCAGCCACAGTGTTGTTTCAAGGCTTTGGAAATCATTTTAAACAAATGGAGAGTGTAGCAAACGTCACGCGGGAGGTCGTGTTCGCAGTACGACACCCGCAGAAGATCGGTACATAGTGCTATCAACAAAAAGATACCGGCGCAGCACAGCTAGTGAGGTAGCAAATCAGTTTATGGCTGCTACTGGCAAGCGGATCTCCCGAAAAACTGTCGCCAGACGTTTGCATGAAGGAGAACTATACGCCCGCCGTCCTGTTGTGTGCATCCCATTGTCCAGACGTCACCGTACCGCCCGTTTGCAATGGTGCCATCAACATCGCAATTGGACTGATAACGACTGGTCTGCTGTCCTCTTCTCAGATAAGAATAGATACAGTCTATCGTCTGATTGTCGACGACAACTGATCTGGCATGATAGTGGTACTGCATATTGTCCAGCAAACATACAGGAAAGGGACCGATATCCGACATGTAGTGTCATGGTATGGGCTGGCATCATGATCAATGGCCGTACGTCCCTCTATGTGCTTCCAACTGGGACTATGACTGGCCAACGATACATTAATGATGTTCTGCTACCTCATGTTCGCATGTTCCATGGTGCTGTCGGTGATAGATTCATTTTCATGGACAACAACGCAACATGTCATCGAACAGTCGCTGTCCAGGAGTGTCTTGAGAGCGAGGATATTCAACGCCTCGCATGGCCAGCATGTTCTCCAGATCTGAATCCCATTGAAAATGTGTGGGATGCTTTGGGGAGGAGTCTTGCTGGTCGCCAATGCCCTCCAATAAACAAGGACACCCTCATCCGTGCACTGACAGAGGAATGGAATAAATTACCCCAACAGCTGCTTGATAATGTTGTGCAAAGCATGACACGACGTGTGGAATCTTGCATCGCCCTCCATGGTGGCCATATCACGTATTGACATCTTACGCCGGAACGCCTGCTGACGGTAATTGCATTTTTCACGTTTACGTATTCTGCACAAAATGGCCTGTTTCTCCCTTGAACATGTTCCAAAGCCTTCTGGATTTCAGAGCACAATAAATTGTCTTTCTTGTAATGTCCTGGCATTCTGATATTATTTTATTTCACTTGGCATCCAACCACACTTACTTTTTTATGCGCTATATAGCCATTTATGATCCGTCCTTAGCAATTGTCCAGCAGTGTATATTGCGTGGCACAAAGTACGATTAAATTAACGAAAAACGTTACCACTACTGTACTTCACGTTATTTTAGGTTTAATATATAGTGCTTTCACCCTTGACCCTTCGTATAATGAAAATTGCATTATAAAAACATATCATTCGATTCGTGAAGAATGAAATAGTAGGACTACTCACCATGTTTCAAACATGTTATGTATACATGAATGGCTTCTTAACTCCTGTACTACTACTCCGCCCGTCGTCGTAACACCCTAAAATTATTTGCAAAAACTTTTGCGTCGTCACATTCAACATGTAAAAGTACGACCAATTGTAATCCCATAAATCGACAAACGTCAAAAGTACAGAACATCACGAACGATAAAGAAGTAAAATCTCAAAGTCAAATGTACAGAGCATCACGGATGATGAAACAGCCAAAACACCAAAGTCAAACGTACAAACATCACAAATGACAAAAGAACAGATATCAACATGAACCATGATAGTATATAGATGAAATGAAGTAAAATGCAAAGAATAAGGTCAATGCCTTCAAGCTATACAGCCATACCGGTTTCAGCATATACCCAATGCCATCCTCAGTGGTGCCAGCTACTGCTAGTTATGTTCACACAAATGCACCTACAACCATACTGAATTCATGTAAGACGCACCGGCCACACCCTTCTGCAGCGACATACAAAGCATCATGGTATTAAATGTCAAAGGCGCCATCTATCGCTCGAGAACGATGTCTTTGTTCTTTTGGGCAATCAACTTTATCATTTTGTTCTTTCCTTTTTTTAAATGGAAATTGTTTCTTCTTCCATTTTTGTTTGACCTCTATCATAAATTTTCACGCATACGTTATATTTATCGGTACATTATTATTACAGTTCTTCCCTCTTGTCTTTTCAATAACTATAGTCTCAGACATAAACTGTTGCTCATACCTTTTGTGTGATGTTATTAGTTTGGTGTACGACCAATCTGGTGTTAAATTTTTCTCTAGGCAGTATTGCATTAGCGATGTTTTCATCTCCTTTTTGTGCCAGTTTGATAAGTGCTCTTTCAGCTTACACTGTAGACGTCTCCTTGTGCTACCTATATAACATTTCATTTGATCACCTTCATTATTAACGGTAGGTATTGAGTATACTCCAGATCTTTCAAGGATAGACATCTTACCATTATTAGTCAACATTTTACCATTGCCACGTACTGTTTCTGCGAGTTTAATGTTGTGATCAGCACATTCTTTTTTAATAACATCGCTCAATGGCGGCAAATACAGGAATTTCACACAAAAAAAAAAAAAAATACTTATTTTCACTTTTAGTAACTTCTTGTCCTTTATTTTTTTAGTTTGTTTTTCATATTTACATACATGGACTGTATTAACCGTTCATTGTAACCAAACTTATGGGCCACAGATTTCACCCATTTGATCTCCTTCTCCTCGGCTTTTTTGGTGGAAGATAAATTAATAGCTCTTCTTATGAAGAATGAAAAAGCAGCGGTTTTGTAACACCACTTGTAAGAAGAATCTTACTGGACGATCCCCGGAATATACTTTGATTTTCTATATATTGATGTTGCTATACAATTTTTACTTGTGTTCCTAAATAAAGTGATGTCCAAAAGTTGAGCTTGTTGTCCATTTCTCTTTTAGCAGTAACAGTTATCTTAGAGTAATAACCATTATACTTGTATATGAAATCTTCATATTTACTTTCAGAATGGTCCCATGAGATAATGATGTCGTCGACGTATCTAAAAAATAACACAGGTAAGAATGTGCTGTCCGGGGACAATAGATCTTTTTCTATCTCCTGCAGAACCACCTCTGCTAGTAGTCCTGACAGTGGTGAACCCATTGGGACACTAAATTGTTGTTTGAAGATGTTTGTATCATACTTAAAGTAATTGTTTTGAGTTATAATATCCAATGCTGAAATAATACTATTTCTTTCCGCCATCGCTATGTTCATCTGTCTTAATCTTTTATCAATAAGCTCTATAGCTATGTCCATGAGAGTATTTGGAAAGAGGGACACAACGTCTAAACTTAACATAATAAAGTCAGATGTTTTCAGCGTTCTTAATTGCCTAATCACTTCGATGGAATTTTTAACCATATATATTTGTGTTCGACGAACAATGGCCACAGGTATTTAAACAAGGCACATTCCAAAGGAATGGTAGGTGCGGTGCTTCTGTTGACAATTGGGCGTATAGGACTATCTTCCTTATGCGTTTTTAACTTACCAAATATGTATGGAGTAGTAGCCCTTTCTGGTGGGATTGATCTAATTTTAATCTCATAAGGTAAGTTACCATGGTTCTTAAACTTCGCTAACTGCCGTAGTATGGATCCTGTTGGGTCTTTTGTAACTTTAGTTGCTCTTAAATTGTCAATAGCGTTAATCATTTTGTCATGAAATACCTCCGAATCCGTAATAACATTATCATCGTTTTAGTTACAGAGATAAGAACAGTTGTCGTTATAGTTATGGAGATGAGAATGGTTGTAGGTGCATTCATGCGAACATGACTAGCAGTAGCTGGTACCACTGAGGATGGCATTGGGTATATGCTGAAACCGGTATGGTTGTATAGCTTGAAGGCGTTGACCTTATTCTTCGCATTTTACTTCATTTCATCTGTATACTATCATGGTTCGTGTTGTTATCTGTTCTTTTGTCGTTCGTTATGTTTGTACGTTTGACTTTGGTTTATTGGCTGTTTCATCGTTCATGATGTTCTGTATGTTTGACGTTCGTTGATTTATGGGATTACAACTGGCCTTAATTTTACGTGTTGAATGTGACGACGCAAAATTTTTTGCAAATAATTTTATGGTATTATGGTATTACGACGATGGGCGGAGTAGTATCACAGGAGTTATGAAGCCATTCCTGTATACATAACATGTTTGAAACATGGTGAGTAGCCCTACTATTTTATTTTTCACGAATCGTATGATACGTTTTTATAATGCAATTTTCATTATACGAAGGGTCAAGCCAGAAAGCACTATATATTAAACCTGAAATAATGTGAAGTACAGTAGTGGTAATGTTTTTACGTTAATTTAATCATACTTTGTGCCACATAATGAATACATGCAATATAGCTTAGTTAATACGCTTTTTTGATGTTTTTTAAATATATCACAAAACTGGTGATTTGCTACCTATTGCTGCATATAGTGACACTCATTTGTGAACCCTGGCTGAAGATTTAATATGGCATCTTATTTGGGTAATCAAGCGGCTAAAGTATTTAGAAAAAATCGTATTAGATTGTGTAAGGAAGTAGAACATCTGAATTTTCTTACCACGTGTAAAGCTAACAACGTCATTCCGAAATTTCTACAAATTAGAAATCATCATTATACTTACGGAGATAAGAACATCGTTAGTACCTGCGAAGTTAAAAGGTTACATTCATTTATACGAGCGAAACGAAGGGACATTGACAGATTGAGCGGTAAATGTTGTCATACATATAATAATTCGGATATATGCCACGGTGGATCGACAAATGGTACAGAGCAGAACCAAACGTTTAAGGAAGATTGAGAATTTGATACACAATAAGTGTAAAATACTTGATGAAAGGAAGACTATAAACAATAATCAGCGCTATGTTAATGATTCGAGGATTGAATTGACAAGTCTTCAAGAAATGTCTTTGAACCATGCATGAACTATGCGTATCCACAAGTAATTCCAAGGGCTGAAGATATAGTTCCTGCATGTGAAAATATCATTAAGAATTTACCCATATGGAAAAGAAATCCTATTAGATTTAAAATTGTGAGAACTATTAGGAAAATGTACGATAAACCTAGCGATCCATGTATTAAGTACGAACGTGATGCATTGATGGAATTAAGAAATGATCCTACAATTAAGTGTATTGAAACCAATAAAGCCAAACAAATTGTTATTATGGATTCGGAGATATTTAATGACAAAATGATTAATGCTATTGATAATTTAAGAGCAACTAAATTTACAAAAGACCCAACAGAATCCATACTACGGCAGTTACCAAAGTTTAAGAACCATGGTAACTTACCTTATGAGATTAAAATTAGATCAATCCCACCAGAAAGGGCTACTACTCCATACATATTTGGTAAGTTAAAAACGCATAAGGAAGATAGTCCTATACGCCCAATTGTCAACAGAAGCACCGCACCTACCATTCCTTTGGAATGTGCCTTGTTTAAATACCTGTGGCCATTGTTCGTCGAACACAAATATATATGGTTAAAAATTCCATCGAAGTGATTAGGCAATTAAGAACGCTGAAAACATCTGACTTTATTATGTTAAGTTTAGACGTTGTGTCCCTCTTTCCAAATACTCTCATGGACATAGCTATAGAGCTTATTGATAAAAGATTAAGACAGATGAACATAGCGATGGCGGAAAGAAATAGTATTATTTCAGCATTGGATTTTATAACTCAAAACAATTACTTTAAGTACGATACAAACATCCTCAAACAAAAATTTGGTGCCCCAATGGGTTCACCTCTGTCATTACTACTGGCAGAGGTGGTCCTGCAGGAGACAGGAAAAGATCTATTGTCCCCGGACAGCACATTGTTATTTGTGTTGTTTTTAAGATACGTCTCCAACATCATTATCTTCTGGGACCATTCTGAAAGTAAACTTGAAGAATTCATATGCAAGTACAATGGTTATTACTCTATGATAACTGTTATTGCTGAAAGAGAAATGGACAACAAGCTCAACTTTTTGGACATCACTTTATTTAGGAACACAAGTAAAAATTGTATATAAACATCAGTATATAGAAATTCAACATATATTCTGGCAATCATCCCGTATGATTCTTCTCATCCATGGCGTTACAGAACCGCTGCCTTTTCATTCTTCATAAGAAGAGCTATTAATTTATCTTCCACCAAAAAAGCCGAGGAGAAGATCAAATGGGTGAAATCTGTGGCCCATAAGTTTGGTTACAATGAACGGTTAATACAGTCCATGTATGTAAATATGAAAAACAAACTAAAAAAATAAAGGACAAGAAGTTACTAAAAGTGAAAATAAGTATTTTTTTTTGTGAAATTCCTGTATTTGCCGCCATTGAGCGATGTTATTAAAAAAGAATGTGCTGATCACAACATTAAACTCGCAGAAACAGTACGTGGCAATGGTAAAATGTTGACTAATAATGGTAAGATGTCTATCCTTGAAAGATCTGGAGTATACTCAATACCTACCGTTAATAATGAAGGTGATCAAATGAAATGTTATATAGGTAGCACAAGGAGACGTGTACAGTGTAAGCTGAAAGAGCACTTATCAAACTGGCACAAGAAGGAGATGAAAACATCGCTAATGCAATACTGCCTAGAGAATAATTTAACACCAGATTGGTCTAACACCAAACTAATAACATCACACAAAAGGTATGAGCAACAGTTTATGTCTGAGACTATAGTTATTGAAAAGACAAGAGGGAAGAACTGTAATAATAATGTACCAATAGATCTAACATATGCGTGGAAATTCATGATAGAGGTCGAACAAAAATGGAAGAAGAAACAATTATTGTTTAAAAAAAGGAAAGAACAAAATGACAAAGTTGATTGCCCAAAAGAACAAAGACATCGTTCTCGAGCAATAGATGGCGCCTTTGACATTTAATACCATGATGCTTTGTATGTCGTTGCCGAAGGGTGTGCCCCGTGAGTCTTATGTGAATTCAGTATGGTTGTAGGTGCATTCGTGCGAACATGACTAGCAGTAGCTGGTACCTTTGAGGATGGTATTGGGTATATGCTGAAACCGGTATGGTTGTATAGCTTGAAGGCATTGACCTTATTCTTTGCATTTTACTTTATTTCATCTATATACTATCATGGTTCGTGATGTTTGTACGTTTGTCTTTTGGTTGTTTCATCGCTCGTGATGTTCTGTACATTTGACTTTGAGATTTGACCTCTTTATTGTTCGAAATGTTCTGTATGTTTGACGTTCGTCGATTTATGGGATTACAACTGGTCGTACTTTTACGTGTTGAATGTGACGAAGCAAAAGTGTTTGCAAATAATTTTATGGTATCATGATGACGGGTGGAATAGTAGCACAGGAGTTAAGAAGCTATTCCTGTATACATAACATGTTTGAAACATGGTGAATTGCCCTACTATTTCATTCTTCACGAATCGTATGATATGTTTTTATAATGCAATTTTCATTTTACGAAGGGTCAAGCCAGAGAGCACTATATATTAAACCTAAAGTAACGTGAAATACATTAGTGGTAACGTTTTTACATTAATTTAATCATACTCCAATAAAACATTGCATTTTCTGCTTTCAAATAAATAATAATAAGTAAATAAATAATTTTATTTTTACTGTTACATTGTTGGCTTTGTGGATATACATAAATAATTTATATTTCATAAGAACAGCAGGGAAAATCAGGGAAAAGTCCTTAGATTGTCCTGACAAGCCCTGATTTCCCAAGTAAATAGGCAAGTAAACTCAGGTTCACAAAACAACAGCAGTAATGTTAGATGTTTGGTATATTGTGAATAATTTTGTTTTATGTTAATATCATTTTTTTAATTATCTTAGCAAGTATTTCTAAAGTTTGTTTTTGAATAAATTTAGGTTATTTATTGTGCTTAACTCGACTGGTAGTGTATTCCAGTGTTCGAGACCAATATAATTTAAGCTCTGCTTCATCATGAGGGTTTTAGGATGTATGGGTTGTAATAATGATCTGTGTCTTGTATTGTAGTGATAAGTATGTAAATTCAATTAAATGATTTCTGTATGTAAGTTTAATTTAATTCTTTGGAACATAAGTTTGCCTATTTTGAAATTAGTTAATTGTTTAATAGATAAAATTCCATAATGGTTGGGGTTGACATGGGTATGTTGAAAAGTGAAAGGTTGGAAGTTGGTATGAGAAGAAAAATTTCTTTCTAAGTCTAGTAACCTAATGTATTTATTCTGTAGGACTTGTAGTTTTTTGATGTTGGTATGAGTGGTTTGTCCCCATGAGGAAAAACAATAATTAATGTGATTGGAATAGTGTATAGTACAAAAGTTTAAGTGTTTTGGTAGTTAAACTTAAAATAATTTTGCTGACAATCCCAATGTTTTTGGAAATTCGATTTGCATTGAGTCTATATGGTTATTCCATTTTAGGTCGGAAGTTAAAATAATTCCCAGGTACTTAAAGTCCTGTACTATGTCAATAGGAGTATTATTTAAAAGTAAATATGGAGCTTGCACATGTAATATTTTTTGTCTAAGATAAGGAATTTTGTTTTATTAACATTAATTATAAGTTCATTGTATGGTAACCATTCCGAGTAGATCTGTAATTGATGATTTGCCTGAGCAACCATTTCGTTAAGGTTTTTGCCGTTTAATAATAATGTTGTATCATCAGCATAGAGGATTAGAGCATTGTTAAATGCTATGTTAAAAATGTCATTTATATATAAATTAAATAGTAAGAGACCCAGAACTGAGCCCTGAGGAACGCCTGAAGTAATCGGTTGTAGTGCTGATTGAGTTTGATCAATGATAGTATATTGAAATCTGTGAGTTAGGTAATTACTAAGTAAGGTACGTGCAATACCCCTTACACCCACATTATATAATTTGATTAAAAGAAATTGATTGAGAGTGTCAAACGCTTTAGTCAAGTCAAGGAAAATAGCAAGTGTAATGTTTTTTGATTCAAGATTTTTTTGAATTATATTCTGAAGGTGCAGGAGTGCAGATTCTGTAGATTTATTAGGTTGAAAGCCAATCTGATTTTTATTAATGATATTAAATTTTTGTAAATATGAGATTAATCTCATATAGATGAATTTTCTAGGATTTTAGCAAAGATTGACATATTAGCTATAGTATATTGTAGAATTCAAATTGCTATAATAGCTATTGAACTTATTTATGTGGTACGTTATTATCATATGTACTGCATATTATATGCAGCGATGTCTACTGTTACACACGTTATAATATTAACTTAGTGGTCGTTGGACAAGCACGTGTTTAGGCTACTACGCTATTGTTGTAATAGATAAAAATTTTGACTCGCCCATTTCACATTGGAAGTTCTGTTTATCCTGGAAATATTATTGATAGCGTTCAGTTCTTTGCTCTGACTTCGATAATAAAATCCTTTGTTAAAATGACCAGTAGTTAACAATTTGTGCACAATAAGAATATTTTTGAATTAAAACGAATTGAACACCGAGAAACGAAATATCGAATTATCAACAATACAAAGTCTTGTTAAAAGGAAATTTACAGAAGTTAGTTAGTTAGTTAATTGATTTTAGTGGCGCAAGGGCCAGGCTTGGCCAAAGAGCGCCAGACACAGAACTATCAGCTAAAGATTTTTAAAAGCGTGGAAAATGATTAAGAGCAGACAGAATTTACAGAAGGACCTATAAAACCAATTGTAACCTGAATCATAAAAGACTGGGTATGTAATCCTTATCCAACAGTACCACCTAAATCCAAACCAATTTCGACATTAGACCATGTATTTGTCAATGGAGTATATAGTGTTCTAATTTCAGGATCTTTGAAGCTCGATGATTCCCTGCTGACTCACCGTCAGCCATGCCACACGCCCAATACTTCATAGTCGCTGTATCTGTTCAGTTCTGCCACACTTGCATCTACAAGCAACGCCATCTATTGCAGTATTTATCCCCTGCAGTTCTTATTATTTATTTATCTTCTTTTGTCTTTTTCTTTATACATTTTAACGCTTTTTTTTTTTTTTTTTTTTTCGAGCAGATGTTTCCATGCATATGGAATCTCTATTGGTGTATTACTATTACAACTTTTTGATTTAAAATTTTCTATAGCTAAAGTCTTGGCATTTATAATTTGCTTATGTGTTTTGTGCGATGTGATGATCTTTGCATTTTCCCAATTTGGCTGTACACCGTTATCTAAACAATATTGTATAAGTGATGTTTTGCAGTCTTTCATTTTTCAGTTATGCATGTGCTCCTGTAATCTTGTACGAAAGCATCTTTTGGTACTACCGATATATATACGATTGGGATTATTATTGACTAATTGTTGGTATCATATATACACTTGATTTGTCAAGTAATGATGTTTTATTGTTGTAAGTCAGTAGTTTGCCTTTATCGATGACAGTCTCTGCCAGCTGTATCTTATTTTCTTTACATTCCTTTTTAAGTAAGTTACTTAATGGTGGTAAATAAGGAAATGATTTGTATGCTTTTACTTCTTTAATTGTTTGTTTTTTGTTGTTGCATGTTCTTTATATTATCATATTTGGTGGATTCCATCTATGATAATATAAAGAACATGCAACAACAAAATGCAAGCAGAATTAAAGAAGTAAAAGCATACAAATCATTTCCTTATTTACCACCATTAAGTAACTTACTTAAAAAGGAATGTAAAGAAAATAAGATACAGCTGGCAGAGACTGTCGTCGATAAAGACAAACTACTGACTTACAACAATAAAACATCATTACTTGACAAATCAGGTGTATATATGATACCAACAATTACAGTCAATAATAATCCCGATCACATATATATCGGTAGTACCAAAAGATGTTTTCTTACAAGATTACAGGAGCACATGCATAACTGAAAATGAAAGACTGCAAAACATCACTTATACAATATTGTTTAGATAACGATGTACAGCCAAATCGGGAAAATACAAAGATCATCACGTCACACAAAACACATAAGCAGATTATAAATGCCGAGGCTTAGCTCTTAGCCAGCCAGTTATCTTAACTTATCCTTGTTATAAATTGAATTATAATGGGTGGATCATAGCTTTTATTTTTGCCCACTAGTAAAAATAAAAGCCATACTTGTTTTATTTGAAAATCTGGAAATATCACACTTTACCTAGGGGTGGGGAGACAGTTATTCAACTACTGTACATTAAGAACTCACCACTTCCACATTTATGGGATAACACAGAATAATAAGCACAGTTACAAATTAAAGAACTGAACTTCACTGTGAAAACACTGAGATGAAGTGGTAGGGAATCTAGTGATCCTCAAAAGCAGTCATAACATGTCAGGACATTCTATGCTGTTGTAGCTTGTACACTACAAGCAAACTTGCTTTGCTTAATAGCAAGTTTGAACATGTAAGAACAGGGAAAAACGTAAAATGTGTGGTTCTATCTGCACCTAAAGGATTGACAGCCAGCAGACCAAGAACACCCTCCCCTTTACTATTCTTTAATAGACTTTATAAAATTATATAAGTATAAATTGCAATTAATTATAAATTATATAGAAAATTAAGATTGTATCAATAGATTTAGATTAAGAAATACCTCTGTTGGAAAATAGAACATATTTAACACTCACTATAAGGCCTATCAGCTGTAATAAGCTATTTTCCAGATTCAAAGTGCTGTACCTCACCTAGGAGTTACAATAACAGAATGAAATTTTCAGGTTATCAACAACATACAGAGAGGCATGGGCGCTGACGGGAAAGGGGAGGGGGTGTCTCAGGGGTCACTCAACTTCCCCTGTAGAATTATTTTTCCCTTTATTTTATTTTATTTTATTTATTACTCTTTTTTACTCTCACAGAACTGGATATTATGAAAACAGTTACCAATGTACATGATAATACATGACTATTACTAACATAATCTTTCTTCAAAAGCAGTGTCAATTATTAATAATAGTAATAATAGTAGTAGTGTTCTAGTGTAGTAAGTAAGTAGTAGTAATAGTAATAATAGTATTAATCTTTCATTTTCATGAATTACTGTTTTCTACATATTAGCCAAACCTTAATTAATTACACTTGACCCCCCCCTCTTGAAAAATTTCCTGCAGGCACCCATGCAGAGAGGTGTTTCCTTGCCAGATTTGGTTCACCTAATCTGGCAGGGAAACACCTCTCTGCATGGGGATTTTGTATTATAATCACTTGCATTTCGCAAAATTAAGTTTTTTTTACACTCTGTAGTAAAAAAAAAACTTCAAAATAAACATTTTTTAAAAACGGTTCTTAACTTCTCATGATTTAGAATGTTTTTTTAGCTTCTCATGATATATACAGTATGAAAAAAATCAAAAATGGTCGAGCACCTTGGAAACAAATTCAACTAGTGATGGTCGAGCACCATCACTTGTTGAAATTCTGCCGAAAGATCCTATGCACAAAAACATAAGTAAGTTCTAATTTTAAGTTCTGATTTTTTAAATGTCAACATTTCTTGAATTATTTAATTTTCAGACAAAGATGTTCCAGATAAGGAGTCACGTTTTGGGACTTTTGAACTAGCTTTACTAATTGCTGCTCCAATATGTGTTGCGTGTATATTTGTGATGATTGCAATAGCTATCTGGCAACAAAGGCAACGACTTCGCCATTATCATGTTGATCCAGAAAATTCCATTGAAAGTTGTGAACCAATTTTACCTCATGACTATACAATTAAAGATATGATAGACATGACAACCTCAGGCTCTGGCTCAGGTTTGTATGATGGTTCTTTACTTTATTACTGTTAAAGTTTTTAGATTGGAAATATAAGACTATTGTATTTTGGACTTAACTTCTGCATTAGCATTCATCATCTACCAAATAAATTATTTAACACTTTAAATTTCTCTTGCCCCCCATTTTCTGTATTATAACAATCCTGTGATAATAAATTTGAGTCAATCCATGTTAAATCAACAAATGGGCTTTACCTCACCATTTTTGATTTTGATGAAATTTGTTAGCAGAAGATTGGTACAATCAGAAGATTGTACCAATCTTCTGGACTACAAAACAATTTTTTTTATATTAAAAAAAAAATCTCTCCTGATATATAGGCAGTTGTTCATTACAAGGACAGGCAAAAAATGTCATTTTAGACTTATTTTGTGTAGGGTAGAATTTTTATTTGAAATAGCAGGAAGGTCAGGTAGAGCTCATTAGAAAGCTTAAAGAAATGCAGTTTTATTTGTGCAGTCTGAATTACATTTAAGTTAAGGCTTGGTTAAAATTAAATTTTTTAAAACAGAATATTGTACCGATGTTAAAATTAAATAAAAAGAATATGAGGTATAGTTGCCAATGTTAAAATTAAGGTATAAAATGACTTTTAAGGATGCAATTTCTAGAACACACTTGCAAAAACACACATACATATATATCACTAAACTGTTCTCTGAGATTCAGAGGTTAGCTCCACAAAGAAATACAAACTACCAATAAACAAAGACATCACTCTTTCCACGTTTAGCAACACACTACAATTAAAAAATTGTTATTTGGCTGCCGCCGAGGAAAAGAGCGATGTCTTTGTTTATTCACTGACGCCACGTATTTGGAGGATTTTCACTTACAAACTACTACCAGATAAATTAGAAAACATGCTGATACACAACAATTGTGAATTCCTATAATTTTGTTAACTGCCTACTTTGCTCATAGGTTTTATTTTGTAGAAAATGACCGTCCAGTAAAACATGTACCTTGTATACACAGATATACAAGAAAACACATCATTGTGTTTCACCCTTATTCCGTCACTGGTGTGGTGGGGAGATAAAGATGCCCCTGTGAAATGATACCATGAATGTGCTGTAGTTCCCTAAACTGTCCAACTGAGCTCATTTATGCAACTTATAATAAAATGCAACATATTAAAGATAACTTGATAGAACCAATTAACAACTAACAATTTTTAATATTAAGAAATCCATAAAGATACACAGGAACACAAATTATGGCTTGTGTGGGTGCGACCAAGATTAATAACTTCCAACGCCTTCTCTTCAACAAATAAGCACTTTTAACTTAATTCAACATGACATACAAATTACGCCTTAATCAGTAGTAATCTCATTAGCCTCCAAAGATACAAAAGAAATTATTATTATATCATTTCAGAATTATTTGTTATCTCCATCGTTTATCCTTTCTATTAACCCACATATCTAACTCCGTTATATTTGACATCACTTAAATTCTCTTCTCTCTCCTTCATTCCTAAGCATGGATTTGAAAACAAACTTCCATTTGCTCTTGCAGGTGTGTATTCGATTAACTAACTGGAATTAGACAAAGTTTGCAAAAAATAAAAATCACACTCCAAATGCTACACTGGGGATGACAAGATTATCAGCAGGTACATGCAAATGAAAAAGGGAAAATAAGGCTACTGATCTCGATTTCTCCGTACCGTAGTTCTCAAGGGCTTGGCACATAGTTACAGAAGCTTGGTCTCCTGGCTGCACTTGGGGAAAGTTAGGCTATGTTTCTCATCTCTGCACGTCTGGGTAATTGCAACTCTACTTGAAGACTCTAGTGCATCTTCCCTCACCAAGATCCAACAGTAGACTAACTTGACTCTTGTCTCTCGCTTTCTTCAACTTTGGGGGAGGGCCTAAAATTTCATTTTTCTTTTTGATTGGCTCCTGGAGTCCAAAACAAAACTCGTCCTTTTGTTTGCTCCCTGCTTCTCGGAAAAGACACATTTTTATCCGAGGAACTCGCTCGGGCGGTGCCCTAGGACGTGGGTGACCTTGCAGCACCCTACTCCAATGGTAAGTCACTAACAACACTAGGCTTCCAGTTCCCAGACAATAGCCCTCCAAGGGATTAACTCATAATGGTGAGGATGCGTGGAACACGATTATGCCTGCACCTGTGCTGTGTAGCCTTTCAATTCTTTTCATTTTGCTAGGAGCCCGTTAGATATGGCTTCTTAACAAGAGGAAGCATTTTGTAATCAATGGAACATCTAAGGGCTTGTTAGCTATGGTTTCTTAACCAGAGGGAGAATTCTGCAAGCAGTAGAACAAGCTTGGATGACCCTAAGAACTTACCCATGCTGTCTCAACAAAGGAGTTTCCTTTATTGCTGGATTTAGAAATGCAGCATGTGCATCTTGCCTATTTCCTTTGTTGCTTGTTTCAGAAATACACCACATGTATTTTGTATATTTCCTTTGTTACTTGATTCAGAAAATGCATCGTGCGTATGTTGTGCAAAATTTTTCTAAATGATTTTTGCATACAACAGCTTAAACAAAAATTTTGGTACTTAAATTTTCATTCATGAACTGTCAAATTTTGTGTTTTGAAGCTTAAAAAATACAGTGAAGGATTTTGAGTAACAAGCCATTTTTTTCCATGTTTCACTTGTGTATGAGTAGTATGCACATAAAAAGATTGAGCTGTTACTGGTAGTCCTTCACCATGAAAAAATTGCTTAAACATTGAAAATTTTCAAAAATGTGCTTTTTCAGAGCTCTAAAAGTTTATATGGGACAGGTGATAAAAATTTGAAAAGGCCAGGATGAAAGGCTCTTATAGTGTACTTTAAAATGAAACAGAAATCACATCTTGTTAGTCAGAGGGGTACAGGAAAACAACATTTGATCACTACTAAAAATGAGGCTAAGCACACTGGATAATTGCCAAAAAAGTTACTTAAAAGTGCAAAGTGTTCAAGATATGACTTAAAACATTATCATAATTGAAATTACATGTTTATTGTTAACACATAGTTTATACATCATCATCATCATCATCAACCATTATCATGACGATTATGGGCAAAACACGTAACAATATTAACAAAGAAAGGTGACTTGATCACGCTAGTTACGTTAACTACAACTTTTACAAAAAAAGCTTCCAACTTACGAACTTTTTGTAAAAGTTTTAGTTAACGTAACTAGCGTGATCAAGTCACCTTTCTTTGTCAACCATTATCAATCCACTGCTGGACGAAGGTCTCTCCAAGTTTCTTCCACAACGGTCTGTCTTGTGCCAGTCTCCTCCATCTCACTCCCGCATACTTTCGAATTTCATCCACCCATCTGCCATGTGGTCTTCTTCTCGGTCTTTTTCTGTCCCTTGGAATCCAATCTAAAATTTCGGCGGTCCATCAATGGTCTGTCCTTCTGGCAGCATGTCCAGCCTATTGCCATTGCAGGGATTTAACTCTGATCATGATGTCTTCCAGTTTTGTCATTTTTCGGATCCACGAGTTCCTCTTCTTATCTCTCCTGGTTACTCCAAGCATGCACCTCTCCATGCTACTTTGAGTTGTCTGCAGCCTTTGTATGTCTCTTTTAGTTAAGGTCCACGTCTCTGCACCATACGCAAGCACTGGAAGGATGCATTGATCAAACACTTTTCTTTTAAGACATAATGGCATATTGCTCTTGAAAATTATGCTGTTTCTTCCAAAAGCTCTCGAGGCAAGTTTTGTACGCCGATTAATTTCTTCATCAATGTGACCCTCACTTGATATCTGCTGTCCAAGATAAACGTACATGTCTGTTATCTCCAGCTTTTCTCCATCAATTGATAAATCTTCATTTCGTGTAAAAGCATTGAACATCACTTTTGTCTTCTGAAAGTTCATTTTTAATCCCACTTCTTTACTCTTGTCAGCAAGTTCTTGAATCATACTCTGCAGCTCTGATGGGGTAGTTGCAAAAATGACTATGTCATCAGCAAAATGAAAATGGGTTAGATAATCTCCATTAATCTTTATCCCTTTGTTTTCCCAGTTCAGTGATTGAAAGACATTTTCCACTGTGGCATTGAAGAGCTTCGGAGATACGTGTCACCTTGTCTCACTCCCTTTCCAATTTTTATGTGTGTTGTATTTTCAAACAGCTGAATCTTTGCACTTGCATTTTCATAGATGTTATTAATAATCAATTCCACTTAGTAGTTCTAATTCTGACTATTATATAGCTCTAATTATTGTACTATTCTCTTTTACGTGCGATATTTCAAAGTAACTTGTACAGAAAACTAGCGGATAATGCTTACCTTGGCATTCCTTTCTAGCGACGGGGACATTTCACGCACGTGTTTTCCGGTCTTTGTTGAGGTTATTGTCCTAAAGTCCGTTGTATGCGATGACTGGCTTTACTTCTCACACTTTTCGCTGGGTATACTCATTGGATCTTTGCTTTAGGATTCAAACATCAATTTTTACCGTTCTTTATACTCGAAATTTTCGCCCATACTCTGGGCATCTTCAGGAGCGTGGCGACTTTACCACCGATGTTCGTGGTTAACTTCGCGCAAATGGAGTCCGATACTCCTTGTTGCCATTCATTGGAAAAACTTTCCTGGATATATTTCGTTATCAAGCCCGGCTGGCGCCATCTATGTTTCGTTAAGAACACTTTTTTTTCCGTATTTTTTTTTTTTTAAATTTTTTAAATTTTCTTCTCCTATCCTGGTTTTCTTGTCTTTTTTTGCCTGTTTTTCTTTTGTTGTTGTTTTTCTTGTCTTATTAGTTCTTTCCACAGGCCCGATAATGTGCTAGGGTCGTTCTGGTTACATACCCTTGCTTTATTTTTGTAGATTAATATTGCTTCTTCCCTCCTCATTTGCCTTTCCGATTTTTTATTCTTTTTTAGCATTTTAATTTCATCGAACTTTGGGAATGTCTGGTTTTCCAAGCAGAATTGCACTAAAGCAGTTTTGGCTTCTTTTTTTTGCCAGTTAGATATGTGTTGTTTAAGTCTTTTTTTTAATCTGTTTTTCGATTAAAAAAAAGACTTAAATCTAATACTTTAATTTATTAATCTTACAGTTTTTTTTGTGCTTAGCATTATACTCTTTAAGCATGATTCTGAATAGCTTAAACCTTAGATCGGTAGCATGTTCTGGATGCACTCGCTGCACAATATCTTCTAAGATAGGAATGTACTCTTCTGTTCTTGGGGTTTTAGGTGGAAATGCGTATTTTTTCCCACGTTGTAGCATTGCCTTTTCACTAAAAGTTAGCGCTCTCGATGATTGATTCACAAACACTGGGTATTCTGTGCTTTCATCACCCCTCATTTTGATTCCATCTAAAAGGGTATTAAATTTCTTGGCAGTTGAGCTTTCTGCCGCCTTTTGTTGGCTTTCGCTAGAAAGGAATGCCAAGGTAAGCATTATTATCCGCTAGTTTTCTGTACAAGTTACTTTGAAATATCGCACATAAAAGAGAATAGTACAATAATTCATCATCATCATCATTGTCAACCATTATCAATCCACTGCTGGACGAAGGTCTCCCCAAGTTTCCTCCACAACGGTCTGTCTTGTGCCAGTCTCCTCCATGCCACCCCTGCATACTTTCGAATTTCATCCACCCATCTCCCATGTGGTCTTCTTCTGGGTCTTTTCCTGTCCCTTGGAATCCAATCTAAAATTTCGGCTGTCCATCGATGATCTGTCCTTCTGGCAGTATGTCCAGCCCATTGCCATTTCAGGGATTTAACTCTGATCATGATGTCTTCCACTCTTGTCATTTTTCGGATCCACGAGTTCCTCTTCTTATCTCTCCTGGTTACACCAAGCATGCACCTCTCCATGCTTATTTGAGTTGTCTGCAGCCTTTGTATGTCTCTTTTAGTTAAGGTCCACGTCTCTGCACCATACGTAAGCACTGGAAGGATGCATTGATCAAACACTTTTCTTTTAAGACATAATGGCATATTGCTCTTGAAAATTATGCTGTTTCTTCCAAAAGCTCTCCCGGCAAGTTTTGTACGCCGATTAATTTCTTCATCAATGTGACCCTCACTTGATATCTGCTGTCCAAGATAAACGTACGTGTCTGTTATCTCCAGCTTTTCTCCATCAATCGATAAATCTTCATTTCTTGAAAAAGCATTGAACATCACTTTTGTCTTCTGAAAGTTCATTTTTAATCCCACTTCTTTACTCTTGTCAGCAAGTTCCTGGATCATACTCTGCAGCTCTGATGGGGTAGTTGCAAAAATGACTACGTCATCAGCAAAACGAAGGTGGGTTAGATAATCTCCATTAATCTTTAATCCCTTGTTTTCCCAGCTCAGCGACTGAAAGACTCCCTCCAATGTGGCATTAAAGAGCTTCGGAGATATGGTGTCACCTTGTCTCACTCCCTTTCCAATTTTTACGTGTGTCGTATTTTCAAACAGCCTAATCTTTGCACTTGCATTTTCATAGATGTTATTAATAATATTAATGTATGCATCTTCAATACCGCAGGTTTTCAGAGCCATTGTAACTGCTGATGGTTTCACCGAATCAAAGGCTTTTTCATAATCGATAAAAGCCATGCACAATGGAAGTTCATATTCCCTCGCTCTTTCAATTAGTTCTCTCAGTACGTGGATATGATCTATTGTGCTGTAGCCACTCCTGAATCCAGCTTGTTCTCTCGGTTGAGCCATGTCCAGTGTTACTTTCAAGCGGTGGGAAAGAACTTTAGTGAAGATTTTATAAACTACTGATAGGAGGCTGATAGGTCTGTAGTTTCCGAGATCCTCAATGTCACCTTTCTTATGTAGCAGGATCATTGTAGCGGTGTTCCAATCCTCAGGAATCTTTCCTTCATTAAGGCATCGAGTGAAAATTTGGGCGAGTACTGTTTCGATTTCTCCACTTGCTTCTTGTATGATATCTACAGTAATTCCATCTTCTCCTGGAGCTTTTCCTCGCTTCATGTTCTTGATTGCATGTGCAACTTCTGCTGGAAGGACTGGAGGAACTCTGGTACTGGTACCTTTCATGATGTCTGGAGTGCATATATCATCCCTTTCATATAATTTGGAGTAGAAATCTTTCACTCTTGTCAAAATTTCGCCTCTATTTCTTGTTACAGAACCATCTTCTTTTCTCAGTGCCATAATCTGTTTTCTTCCCTTACTGAGATGTCCCTTTGCTATCTTTAGGCTTTGGTTGTTTTCAATTGCTTTCCTCACTAGTTCACAGTTGAATTTCCTTACGTCTTCAGTGATACTTTTTCTTACTGTCTTGCATAGCTCTATATATTCCACTTTGGAAGTCACATCTTCTTTAGTTGTCCTCATCTCTCTTCTTTTATGCATCAACATTTTGGTTTTTCCTGATAATTTGTTCACATGCAACTTGTTCTTAGACCCAGCTAATTTTGTTGCTGTTTCCATAAGAGCTTTGGTTACTTTTCTGTTAACTTCAGAGATGTCCACTTCTTCCGATGTTAGGCCTTCTAAAGCGGAGAATCTGTTCTTCAGTTCTAACTTGAAGGTATTATGGTGTTTTTTAAGGTTGGTTATGTCAATAGATTTTGTTTGTCTTATGAGCTTGCCACGTTCAAGTTTAGTGTTGAGGTGCATCTTATATCTCACCAATCTATGGTCACTACCTGTGTTGAACTTGTTTAGCACACTGCAGTCTTCTATGATGAATTTTTTGTTACACATAATAAAATCAATTTCACTTGTCGTCCCATTTGGATGTCTCCATGTCCATTTCCTGTGTGGCTTTTTCTTGAAGAAGGAGTTCAAGATGAAAAACCCTTCTGCCTCTGCAAACTCAACGAGAGTATTTCCACGCTGGTTTCTGTTGCCATGACCGAATTTACCTACTGAAGTTTCATTCTGTTGCCGTTGCCCTATTTTTGCATTGAAATCTCCCATAATTATTTTCAAGTGCTGCTTACCTTTATTATTTAGACGACAAATTTCCTCATAAAATTCTTCAATTTCTTCTTCAGGATGACTTGTGGTGGGTGCATAAGTTTGAATAATCTGAGCCTGGTATCTTTTCGAGAGTTGGATAACAAGTCGTGCAGCTCTGTCAGAGGAACTTTCAACTTCTACAACTTTATCCTTCAGTTTCTTGTTTATTATAAATCCAACACCACTAGTTCTGCCAGTATCTGTCCCACGATAGTAGAAGAGATGTCCACTTTTCAGTTCGATGAGATCTTCTCCTTTTCTCCTTACCTCACTTAGCCCCACGATGTCCCACTTGATCCTTTGTAGTTCCTCTTCCAATTCAAGAAGCCTTGAATCAGAAGATAGGGAGCGTCCATTGTAAGTAGCCAAGGTCAGCATCAGATGGCAGCCTAGTCCGGTCCTCCGGGGATTCTTAGCACCCTCTGCCTTCATGTCGCACTGGCCGCTGTCTTGGCCAGGTACATTCCAGCTGCCGGAGACTGAGGGCCAAGATTTATGTTGTGGAGTCATTTTGGAGGGGTTTGGCCATAACTCACCACGCTGGCCAAGCGGGTTGGTGAGTGTGGGATAGAATTTCCTCTTATCCCGATGGTATAGTTATACCGCTATGGGCGGTCGTCAGAGCCCCTTTAGTGGGAACAGGATGCACCACGAGAAGGCGGGGTTGACATTTGTCAAGGAGAGGCTGTGATGTTACGCATCACCTGACCTTACATCCCTAATTAGAGCTATATAATAGTCAGAATTAGAACTACTAAGTGGAATTGATTCGTTATACATGCATTAGAATCGGCTACGGGCGGAACAACGATACGTGAACGGATAATGAAGTATAGAAGCCTGCTGACGCCTAAAGAACTAAACATCATAAGGAAGTTTAAAAAAAAGAAAATTAAACTGGTAAAAGAAGATATCCAAATAAAGTTCTTAATGAACTGTAGAGACTTTAATATTATACCAAAATACTTACGAATTTCCAACAAACCTATGCATGGAAAAGACAAAAGGCTGCTACTGACGTGTCAATAGAAAAGACTAAGTGCAGAAATCATTTATAAAAGAAAACAACTATACCAAAACCACATTCAGTGCTATAATATGTGGAACCAGATACTGAATATATGAATTTTAACGGGACATGGAAAACCCTTATTATAGACGATGTTCTCACTGAAATTAATGAAATAGTCGAAAGTCAACAAAAGGCGGCAGAAAGCTCAACTGCCAAGAAATTTAATACCCTTTTAGATGGAATCAAAATGAGGGGTGATGAAAGCACAGAATACCCAGTGTTTGTGAATCAATCATCGAGAGCGCTAACTTTTAGTGAAAAGGCAGTGCTACAACGTGGGAAAAAATACGCATTTCCACCTAAAATCCCAAGAACAGAAGAGTACATTCCTATCTTAGAAGATATTGTGCAGCGAGTGCATCCAGAACATGCTACCGATCTAAGGTTTAAGCTATTCAGAATCATGCTTAAAGAGTATAATGCTAAGCACAAAAAAAAAACTGTAAGATTAATAAATTAAAGTATGACAGAAAACAACTAGTAAATCTTTGCAAAGACCCCACGATCAAATTCTGCGAAGCGGACAAAACAGGGCAAATTGTTATTATGGACACTTTGGAATAAAATGATAAAATGCGGACGGCCATCTCAGAGCTACAGTGCGATAGCATCAACAAAGATCCCACCGACAAACAACTTACCTTCCTGGCTAATATAAGGAACCACAGCACGTTACCAACAGAAATAAAAAATGCAAACCCTCCAATGGGAGCAGGGATGCCAAAAATATTCTCGAAAATTAAAACTCATAAAGAAAACACACCTTTAAGACTGATTCTATCGAAAAAAATATCACCACTCATCAACCTAGAAAAAAAGATATACAACTATCTATCCCCAATATTCATGAGGAATCAATATACATTAAAGAATAGCTATGAGTTTATAGAAAAAATCAAATTAATTAATCAAGACCTAGAGCAAATAACTATGGCCTCCATGGATGTTAAGGCGTTATACCCAAACACTCCTGTCGAGCTAGCCATCGAATTGATTATGCAACAACTAAGCATCAACAAAGAACTAAACTTGTCACAATTGAAAGAGCTAAAGAATACCTTATATTTCATCAAGGAAAACAACATCTTCCATTTTGAAGGAAATATATATAAACAAACACAAGGTGGCCCTATGGGATCCCCATTATCGGCATTATACGCAGAAGTGATTATGGCATACCTCGAAAAAGAAATTATTCAAAATTTACCTGAAAAACCAATACTTTATGCTCGATATGTAGACGACATTATTATAATGTCTAAACTTAACAAAGCCGAGCTACAAGATCTAGCACAGCAGTTTAGCAAAATCTGTAACACCATAGAGCTAACTATTGAGTTTGAAGAGGATAATTGCCTATCCTTCCTGGACATTCAACTAAAGAAAAACAAAAATAGTTTTGAATACTCTGTGTTCAGAAAAGCAACTTACATACCTGTACTGATACCATACTCGTCGCACCATCCAGTGATACATAAAAAAACAGCATAGTAAACTTGATACGGCGAGCGTACACACACACATCTAACAACAGGCTAAAAAATCAAGAGCTAGAGTTTATCTCGAAAATATCACAAGAGTATGGGTACCCGAGCAAGCTAATTAATAAATGAATACATGAGAGTAAAAAGCATATGACTCAGAGTAAAGAAGGCCAAGAAGTGCACAACCAAAGGAAGATGAGAAATAAAAAATTGAAATACATTGGAGCTTTCCCATACCTGGAAGGAGTGAGTAAAGAAATCAATAGGCACTGTGCTAAATATGACTTACAACTAGGAAGCTCAGTGCACACCGTGAAAAGTATGACTGTCAACAAAAAAACAGAGGAAAAAATGCTAGAAGAATCAGGAACCTACGAAATTCCAATAGCACACATACCCCCAATATCATACATTGGAAGTACGAAAAACAGATTAAAAAAAAGACTTAAACAACACATATCTAACTGGCAAAAAAAGAAGCCAAAACTGCTTTAGTGCAATTCTGCTTGGAAAACCGGACATTCCCAAAGTTCGATGAAATTAAAATGCTAAAAAAGTATAAAAAATCGGAAAGGCAAATGAGGAGGGAAGAAGCAATATTAATCTACAAAAATAAAGCAAGGGTATGTAACCAGAACGACCCTAGCACATTATCGGGCCTGTGGAAAGAACTAATAAGACAAGAAAAACAGGCAAAAAAAGACAAGAAAACCAGGATAGGAGAAGAAAATTAAAAAAATTAAAAAAAAAAAGTGTTCTTAACGAAACATAGATGGCGCCAGCCGGGCTTGATAACGAAATATATCCGGGAAAGTTTTTCCGACGAATGGCAACAAGGAGTATCGGACTCCATTAGCGCGAAGTTAACCACGAACATCGGTGGTAAAGTCACCACGCTCCTGAAGATGCCCAGAGTATGGGCGAAAATTTCGAGTATAAAGAACGGTAAAAATTGATGTTTGAATCCTAAAGCAAAGATCCAATGGGTATACCCAGCGAAAAGTGTGAGAAGTAAAGCCAGTCATCGCATACAACCGACTTTAGGACAATAACCTCAACAAAGACCGGAAAACACGTGCGTGAAATGTCCCCGTCGCTAGAAAGGAATGCCAAGGTAAGCATTATCCGCTAGTTTTCTGTACAAGTTATTAATAATATTAATGTATGCATCTTCAATACCGCAGGATTTCAGAGCCATTGTAACTGCTGATGGTTTCACCGAATCAAAGGCTTTTTCATAATCGATAAAAGCCATGCACAATGGAAGTTCATATTCCCTCGCTCTTTCAATTATTTCTCTCAGTACGTGGATATGATCTAATGTGCTGTAGCCACTCCTGAATCCAGCTTGTTCTCTCGGTTGAGCAATGTCCAGTGTTACCTTCAAATGGTGTGAAAGAACTTTAGTGAAGATTTTATAAACCGCTGATAGGAGGCTGATAGGTCTGTAGTTCCTGAGATCTTCAATGTCACCTTTTTTATGTAGCAGGATCATTATAGCGTTGTTTCAATCCTCAGGAATCTTCCCTTCATTAAGGCATCCAGTGAAAATTTGGGCGAGTACTGTTTCGATTTCTCCACTTGCTTCTTGTATGATGTCTACAGTAATTCCATCTTCTCCTGGAGCTTTTCCCCGCTTCATGTTCTTGATTGCATGTGCAACTTCTGCTGGGAGGACTGGAAGAACTCTGGTACCTTCCATGATGTCTGGAGTACATGCATCATTCCTTTCATATAACTTGGAGTAGAAATCTTTCACTCTTGTCAAAATTTCGCCTCTATTTCTTGTTACAGAACCATCTTCTTTTCTCAGTGCCATAATCTGTTTTCTTCCCTTACTGAGATGTTCCCTTACTATCTTTAGGTTTTGGTTGTTTTCAATTGCTTTCCTCACTAGTTCACAGTTGAATTTCCTTACGTCTTCAGTGAAACTTTTTCGTACTGTCTTGCATAGCTCTATGTATTCCACTTTGGAAGTCACATCTTCTTTAGTTGTCCTCATCTCTCTTCTTTTTTGCATCAACATTTTGGTTTTTCCTCATAATTTGTTCACATGCAACTTGTTCTTAGACCCAGCTAATTTTGTCGCTGTTTCCATAAGAGCTTTGGTTACTTTTCTGTTAATTTCAGAAATATCCACTTCTTCCGATGTTAGGCCTTCTAAAGCAGAAAATCTGCTCTTCAGTTCCAACTTGAAGGTATTATGGTGTTTTTTAAGGTTGGTTATATCAATACATTTTGTTTGTCTTTATGAGCTTGCCACGTTCAAGTTTAGTGTTGAGGTGCATCTTACATCTCACCAATCTATGGTCACTACCTGTGTTGAACTTGTTTAGCACACTGCAGTCTTCGATGACGAATTTTTTGTTACACATAATAAAATCAATTTCACTTGTCGTCCCATTTGGATGTCTCCATGTCCATTTCCTGTGCGGCTTTTTCTTGAAAAAGGAGTTCAAGATGAAAAACCCTTCTGTCTCTGCAAACTCAACGAGAGTATTTCCACGCTGGTTTCTGTTGCCGTGACTGAATTTACCTACTGAAGTTTCATTCTGTTGCTGTTGCCCTATTTTTGCATTGAAATCTCCCATAATTATCTTCAAGTGCTGGTTACCTTTATTATTTACATGACGAATTTCCTCATAAAATTCTTCAATTTCTTCTTCAGGATGACTTGTGGTGGGTGCATAAGTTTGAATAATCTGAGCCTGGTATCTTCTTGAGAGTTGGATAACGAGTCGTGCAGCTCTGTCAGAGGAACTTTCAACTTCTACAACTTTATCCTTCAGTTTCTTGTTTATTATAAATCCAACACCACTAGTTCTGCCAGTATCTGTCCCATGATAGTAGAAGAGATGTCCACTTTTCAGTTCAATGAGATCTTCTCCTTACCTCACTTAGCCCGACGATGTCCCACTTGATCCTTTGTAGTTCCTCTTCCAATTCAAGAAGCCTTGAATCAGAAGATAGGGAGCGTCCATTATATGTAGCCAAGGTCAGCATCAGATGGCAGCCTAGTCCGGTCCTCCGGGGATTCTTAGCACCCTCTGCCTTCATGTCGCACTGGCCGCTGCCTTGGCCAGGTACATTCCAGCTGCCGGAGACTGAGGGCCAAGATTTAAGTTGTGGAGTCATTTTGGAGGGGTTTGGCCATAACTCACCATGCTGGCCAAACGTGTTGGTGAGTGTGGAATAGCATTTCCTCTAATCCCGATGGTATAGTTATACCGCTATTGGCGGTCGTCAGAGCCCTTTTAGTGGGAATAGGATGTACCACGAGAAGGCGGGGTTGACATTTGTCAAGGTGAGGCTGTGATGTTAAGTATCACCTGACCTTACATCCCAGTTTATAAATATTTTATATTAAATCTGGTACAATACATATATATTTAATACATATATTGTACTGCCTTAAATTTATAAAGTATTTTTAAAGAGCACTCCAGCTACATAATTTTATTTGCTTATTGTTTATTCATTATATTTTTCGGTGGATAGGGTGGTAACAAAATGAGTCAAAGGAAATGCTTTTGAAGTTCTGGCTTAAGCTTGTCTGGAGCACTGGATTGAACAGTGCATGTCCAGACATGTTTGCACACACCTGTCGCTGCTTGAAGAGGTATGGCTTTACTAGCCCAGCACCTCTGTTCAGTTACTGAGTTGACTCAGAGCAGATAGGTTGTGTTTGTGCTGCATTATTGTCTTTTTACCATAGTGCAATATAATTTTTTTTATTACTTTTAAGTGTAGAAAAAGGCAGTTCAATTTTGTTTGTACTGTTAGGTGTGAAAACGTTTGAACCCATGCTAGTGATACTAATATGATGGAGTGTTCTTGTTCTGTTGGCATCTTTCAAGGAAGAAAGGTATGTCATAAATTATCATACTCTCAGAGTTAAACAAAACCTGGAAATCAGGGATTTCTCAGGGGAAACTGATTTTCTGGAAATCTCTGGGAAAACTCAGGAAATTCATTTCTAAGAAGGGTAAAATCCGGGAAAATGTAATTGTTCCAGTAATGGCTGTTTGCAAAATCCACTGTGGGAATTTATCCAATGAAAAACCGCATTTAGATGTCAAATTTAGCTTAGCCATTTACTTCCTGCTGCACAAACAAAGCTGCAGCAGCAGAGCCAACCCTTCAGCTTCAACACGGCCGTCCCTTACATCTTGAGTGAATAGGGAGACCAATCGGAGGTCATGACGGCACGTAATGTGAACTCCCAACTGGGTTGTCTGGCGGAGCATTTCCCTCACCTGCAGTGCGTTCAGGCCTATTATTGGCAGTTGTTGACGCCGTCCTCTTCCGCTGACGCGACCACTGCAGTTTTTTTTTTCTCTCTCTTCTAAAAAGTCCTGTGTTGCGACATTCATCACAGAAAAGGAAAGTAATGTACGCCCCGAGACGATCATCCTCGTTTACCCCAACGATCGAGGACAATTGTATTCTGTAAATTTTTGCTTTTCGTTAATTTTTGCATATATTCATGTGAAAGCTTAGCATATATTATAATTAAGATTTGGATTTTTGCTTCACTTATTCTTTCAACTAATTTCTTCCATTGTCTCTTGTTTGCCCAGGAACTTAAAGACATAAAAATAGCCCCTGTGGCCTCTTAGGGCCCAGAGGTGTAGGCATTTATTGTTATTATTTGTTATTCCAATATTTAATTTTGAATTAAAAATCTCTGCTTGGTCTAAAATTTTCAATTAAATTTTGGTTTTTCTGCGTGTGCGTGAAAGAGAGAGATGAAAAATGTGACGCTTTTCCATTGCTCTTGCTTGGGAAATGCTTTAATATGGGGAGACGATAGTGACATCTTCTGTAGCCCTTATGCATTGTTTAGCCGTAACTTTTGACGAATAATGTCGTTGATTTAACTTACATATTTTTACTGGTTTGCAAAAGTTATTGTATTAAAAAAATTATAATAATAAATGTAAAATTAGCCTACAACTCAAGAGTTTCTTGAACATCAGTATTTGTTTTTATTTAATATTTTGCATATTTAGTGTTTAAAGATATTGTAATTACCATTTTTGTTACAACAAGTTGTACATGGCATACATAGATACATACATATCACTAAGCTGTTCTCTGAGATTCAGAGGTTAGCTCCAAAAAAAAAAAAAAGACATACTGCCAAATATTTTTACTTATTGTTGTCGTATCAAACTTCTCCATTTACAGCGATCTTGACATACAACTTGTGCTTCACTGATATCCATTACACGCCGTACACAAGATCTTTTATACTTCATACTCCTAATCTTTTTCTCATGCAGACACTCCTGAATCTGATCTGCCCATGTCTTCCTTGACCTTCCTCTGCCTTTCCTCCCTGCCACTTGGGCTAAAAAGATTTTCTTAGTAAGCATTTCATCACTCATTCTTTCAACTTGGCCAAACCACTAAAGGATATTGGTCTCCACCTTGCTAACAACATTTTGCTTCACATCACACAACTGTAATACATCTTCATTCCTAACACAATCAGACCGTGTCTTGCCACAATCCCCACATAAGTAACACATTTCTCCAGCACACAAACAACTCCTATGTTTCTTCTGCAGTACCCAGGTTTCACTGCCATACATCAGAGTAGGAACAATTACAGTTTCATACACAGCCGTGCGGGGCTCTTTAGAAAACCCATCATTTCTGTGAAAACCTCCCAGAGCAGCTATGACTTTCAAAGTAGAATTCACTCACCTACTGGTTTCATTATCCAACTTGTTCTCTTTGTCAAACATGCTTCCTAAATACACAAACTCACTCACCTGGTCAAACACAGTGCCATTTATACTTACATTACATTTAGTGCTAGCCGTTCCTCTCTCAAACACCATAACTTTGGTTTTTCCCTTTTTTATACTCAGTTTGAATTTCATACAAACTTCGTGCGTCCGAGTCAACATACTCTGCAACTCACTTTTGCTCTCTGCCAGCAGCACAGTGTCATCAGCATACCGCAATCTGTACACACGGATATCACCAAGATATAAACCACTATTATCTATTTTGGCATCACGCATGCATGCGTCCATAAATGTATTAAACAGCCATGGTGACATTACACAACCTTGTCTAACTCCTGCACCAATAGAAAACCATTTTGATAAAACACCATTCACTCGTACACAAGCTCTACTACCCGCATACATGGCTGGCTTTTACACTATTAAGTAGATTCCCAGTAACACCATATTCATTCAATACCTTCCACAAAAGTGTCCTGTTCACTCAGTCATAAGCTTTCTCTAAATTTATGAAGGCAGCACAAACTTTCTTACCAACAGCCAGATACTTTTCAATCATCGTACGTAATGCAAAAATCTGGCTAGTGCAGCCTTTACCAGGCATAAAACCACTATGAACATCCCACACTTTCTCTGATGTAAGACCCCGTACTTTTTCAATAACAACCTTACCAGACACTTTCCCTGGCACACTCAGTAGGCTAATACCACGATAGTTCTTGCATTCAGTCTGATCACCTTTTCCTTATACAAGGGAACAATGATAGCATCCTTCCAATCCTGAGGGACCATTCCTAACTCCCAGCACAACTAGCAAATTTCAGTTAACCAGTCAATTACAGAGTCACCACCATACTTCAACATCTCTGCAGTTATGCCATCAACTCCTGGAGCCTTACCATTCTGAAGAGACTTTAAAGCTTTACACATTTCTTCTCTTGCGATCCCTCCTGTGCTTCCATCCCTCACTGTAACATCATCTGCGTCTGTCTCAGAATCACCTTCGCCTTCCTGATCTAATAACTCACAGAAGTATTCACCCCATCTTTCACTTAACTCATTGGGCTCCCATATCATTTCCCCGATCCGATTCTTCACACAACTTACAACTTTGTTTCCCCTATTTTTCCTGAGTCTCATTTACTTCCAGAAGGACTTCCTATCTTTCCAAAAAGCCAGTTCATGCCTTTCCACTTTCTCCTTCCTATCTTTTGCTTTACTCTGGCGAACCAGCTTAGCATCTTCACGCTTCTTACAGCGATATTCATCCACAGAGACTCTACCTTGCAATATCCCCAAATAGGCTTTCTTCTTTCTCTTTACTGCCTCTTCAATCTCACTATTCCAACAAGCATCACCTCTATTGTTACCCACTATTGTGGTACCACAGACCTCTTTAGCAGCAGTGACAACACAGTTCTTAAACATTCCCACTTCTTTTCTACATCCCTCTCACCAGACTTCAGATCCTTCAGTCGTTCTCTGAGTAAGTCAGAATAACGCTGATGATCTTCAAGGAGCCTATCAACCTTTATTCTTTCTATCTTGGGTCTCTTCGTATTCCTTTTCCTCCAACCTACATTAAGTTTCACTCGTGACACTACCAAGTAATGATCAGAACCAACATCCGCACCTCTCATCACACGGGTGTCAACAACTAAGTGTTTCAAACGCTGATCGTAGACAACAAAATCTATCACACTCTTTTGACCAAGAGTACGATTTTTCCAAGTATGCACACCACTGTATATGTCCCTTGCTACAGTTTCGCAAGGAAAACGGGCGGGATCCAATTTAGTGGCATCTTGAAACCTTCCTCATAACTAGAGTTGGTAAGGTAATTTACTCGTTACATATTTTACATAAATTATGCATCATATACAAGTAATTTACTTGGCATAGAAAACCAGTATTTTATGCAGACGTAAAAAATTAATCTTCTTTAATGTATAAATAAAATAATATAAAAACCACTTTAATTATATTAGATTTTAAACTGAAATAGTGAGAAGAGTCTTCAATCAATTAGAATGTTGAGCCTCTCTCAATGACTGGTGAAGATGGAAAAAAACCGGTGTTTAATAAGAATGGCGTCAGCATTGAACTGAAGCCAGCAGTAAAACCTCTTGCATTTAAATAACAGAGAGCATGTGTAGTTTACATATTTGTTATAGTTTCACTGCTGAGTCGAAAAAGGTCGCATGTTGCGATTTTTATCACAGTCGACGCTTTGTCGCCGGCCGGTGCTGTTGAACTTCTACGTTTGCCCAGTGAAAGTTCTGCCATAAACAGTTTACTGCAGCACTCTCGCGCCTTTCGGTGTTTCCCATCTTTTCGTTTTTGCTCCATCAGCAGGGAGGGGAGAAAGGGGGATCGGATCTCGCTGTTGCCGGTCGTCAAAGATCTTTGTCCATTCTTTCCGCTGTAGATCAGTTTTAAAAGACAGGTGCTTCCTCCACGCTGTACCTGTATCGTAACTAGCTTTGTCAGCACTAGAGCATGTTGTGTTACTTTTTCTTTGTACTGTTCATTCATCAGACACTTATTCATTTTCCCGAGTGCACGAAAAGTCCTTGTTTTACTGGATTTCTTTCTTTAATTATTGTAATTACTTCTGCAATACAAGGATGTCCCATTTTAAGTACTCATTTCAGACTGATTGGAAGACAAAGTATTCATGGATTTCTGAAGTGCGATTTGATAAGAACATGGCGTACTGCCAACTATGCCAGTCAAAGTTTAATTTGAGTAATATGGATGTATGAGCAGTGACAAATCATCGACATGGAAAAAAAGATGTAGTAAAAGAAAAAAGTACTTTAACATCAAGAAGTGTTGGGAGCTTTTTTTCATCATCATCTAAAAAATCGACTTCATCTGATTCTGCGGATATAGTGGGTAGCGAACCCACAATTGCCCCATCAACTTCACTTGAGTCTCGACACCATAAGGAGCCGTATAGCATGACCCAATTTTTTTTAAAAGAAAGTGTTACAGAAGCAGAGATAATGTGATGCTTGCAATCTGTAATGACGCACAAATCATTACGGTCTGCAGAGAAAGATGTACAGTGCTTCACTAGAATGTTCCCTGATTCTGATATAGGAAAAAGCATGAAATTGTGCAGGGATAAAATGGCATACATAATTGTTCATGCTATCTCACCGTTATTTGAGAAAGCCTTGCTAGAGGAAATTCTTGCTTCTGAACATTTTGTCGTAGGATTTGATGAATCCCTTAACAAAATATCTCAGAAACAGCAGATGAACTTGGACGTGCGGTTTTGGAAAACAGATGAAAGTGAGGTCTAAACTCGTGATTTCACCTCAGTGTTCCTTCAGTGGACTCGTGCTTCCGATTTAATAACTGCATTTAATGATGTTACATGGTCTTTGGATATAAAACAGAAGCTTTTATAGCTATTGAAGGATAGTCCTAATGTCCACAAGAAATTTTCTACAGACCTCCAGGATAACTTAAAAGATGGAAATGACCCAGATGGACCAGAACTTCTTAACACTGGATGTTGTGGGTTGTATGCAGTAAATGGTGCCTTTAAAACAGGAACTGTGGCTACTGGATGGAAAATTCTAGAATTCCATAGGGCTTTGTACTATTTGTTTAAAGATTCACCAACAAGAAGGGCACTGTATATGTTGTACTCAAACTCTACTTTATTTCCCTGAAAAATTTGTTCAGTTAGGTGGCTGGGGAACTCTGAAGTTGCCCAAAGAGCTATGGGTATAATTCCTTTCCCGAAGAGTTTCATTGATGGAGTTGAGAAGAATGGTCAGGCCCCTACCAGCAAAAGCTACGAGGCTGTGAAACAGGTTATTCAGGATAAAGTATTTCCAGCAAAGCTGTCTTTCATCAGGACAATAGCTAGCGAAATGGAGGGTTTCTTGCTTGAGTATCAAACTGATGTCCTAATGATACCCTTTCTATATACGGATCTCTCCATTCTGATGCAAGGGCTTATGGAGAGGTTTATAGAAGACAAGAAATTATCAAACACTGACATCATGGGTATTGATTTAAATGATGCCGTAAACATACGTCCAGCAAAGCGAGTCGATGTGGGAATAGCTGCCCAGTGTTCTCTCAGAAAATCAATGTGTCAGAGAAGGATACTGCCTTATTCAAGAATGAGTGTAGAAAATTCTTACTAAAATGTGTTTCCAAGATGAAAGAGTGCTAACCATTAGCTTATACTTTGACAAAGTCAGTGTCTTGTTTTGACCCAGCAGATGTGTTAAAGCAGAAAGTATTTACCAAACATCTCACATAACTGCTCCTCATTTTGTCTCAGAAAAATTGGTTTGGAGGCTTGGCAGCAGATAAAGCCAAGAAACAGATGTTAGACATCTGCAGCAAGCCTCATGTAATAAAGTGTTCCAACAATATAAAAGATCTGAAAGGATTGATGAATTCTGATCTGCTGTTTTTGATGCAGAAGGTAGCTGTGGAGATGCAGTTAAGGTGTTGAAGATGGTTATGATCCTGTCACACGGCAATGCGAATCTTGAACAGGGTTTTTCTATAAACAGTGACTGTTTATGAGAGAACATGAGCGAGTTGTCACTGGTGGCTAGAAGAAGGGTTTATGATCATGTTATTTCTAAGGATGGGGTGCTGGTCTAGCTATTATGAAACAGATGGCCTATTATGCTCGAAATGCAAGAGCAAGGTTTGATGAATAAAAATAAATAGCAACTCAAAGAACAACTAGAAAAAAAAAAAAAGGCTGCTCTAAAAAGGAAAAGGAGCAGCATCACAGCTGAAAGAGTTGGCATCTAAAAAGGCAAAGGTTTTGCAACAGGCACACAGAGAGAGAGAGAGAGAGAGAGAGAGAGAGAGAGAGGTATAAAACTGAAGATGGGAGCTCTTCAGATGCAGCAAAAAAGTTACTGAAATGTTTGCGGTATTTTTTAAAATCTATTTTACCTCTATTCAATAAATGTTCTATACATTGAAACCATTATGGATCAGTTTTGAATTTCCCCATCTGAAATCATGTCAAACTAATGGACTTTTATGGATATGGACACTTATTACAGAATTCTTGAGATATAAGACTTCTGCAGTGCTGGCACTTCTCCAAAAGTCTGATGCAGAAATATTTCAAAACTCTCAATGAGGATGCATACAGCAGAGAAACTGCAAGTTCTTCCATCTCAATATATCGTGTTTCAACTTAAAAAGAAGAAAGGTCTTCAGCCAGATAAGACTCGCTGGATGTGTAGTTATTGTGTTCTGTAGTTATTGCATGTGTGGTTGATATTTTTCTAGTAATGTCATTCTCAACACTTTTCTAGGACTTTGAGGGCATTCTTTTCGATGAAACACCTGTAAATGTAAACAACAAAGCTTTAAAAATCAGAAATAAGAACTGAAGACCCTTTCAGTTTTGAAATGATGGCAGAAAAGTAGTGAGAAATCTAGATATGTAAGTTCATTTCTTTTTGAATTAATTATACTCATTAAAAGGTATTAAACATTTTCCATTTAGATTCTAATTAGACGCATCATTTTAACTTATCTGAAACTTCATTTTAAATTGTAGCAAAATCTTTGTGAAGTTATAGTGTTTAAATTTTAACCACTAAAGGGAGTCTCCCATTGATGGACGAAAGTTTGTGGCCCGTGAGCATCCGTAAATGAGCAGAGGTTTCACTGTACTGTTTACCTCTTTGTAACATTTATCATTCTAAATGTTTAGCCATTCTAGTGTAAAGTTTGACATTCTGGTTGGAAAATTCTACTGGAAATGGATGGAGATGATCAGTGAAATTTCATGATATATGTTCTGGAAATCAGGGAAAACTCTGGGAATTTTTCACTACTTTCTGTAGCCACCCTGACTCTAAATCTTCAGTACTTCATACTTTTTCTGAGGTCACTGAAGAAAAAAAAACATTATTTTTATTTAGACCTGGGTGTACTGATATGAAAAATATTTGCACTTTTCATAAGGCTGAATTTTTAAGATAAGTGCTTCCATGACATTTATTGAAAATCTTGCTCTGACCCCTACAGCATACTTTCAAAACCTGTTAAAAAGCCTCTCTAAAAAATATCTTTGAGACTTGCAACCTGCAATGCTGAGCTGAAATTAATCCCAGGGAAAGCATTGTGGACAAAATGTTTAAAGAAAATTCAAAATCCATAATAAGACAAAGAAGCTAGCAATAAAGATGAATGTTCAGACATTTATGAACCAGCTACTGTTCTTGTCGAGTCAGTTAATGAAGCTTGTTCGGCCCTCTTGACCTTTCTCCTGTCAAGGTGCAGAAGCGCTCAGATGAATCTAGACCCTCAGTGCTGAAGAAGAAAGTTAGAAAAATAACTAAATCTGTAACAGAAAAACTAAGTAAGTCTTTTAAGGTGAACATCTCAACTGGTAATGTAGATTGTTCTATGAACAAGCAAGGCGGTTTAGATAATGGGTATGAGCAATTGGTTCACAAGCTGAAAGAAAAAATGAGTTGTTTCGTCTACTCAAGATAAAGTAAACATTTTGAGTTTAACTCCTAGTAGTTGGAGTATTAGTTAAGTTCAGAGCAAATTTCATGTCAGTCAATATTTAGTCTGCTACTCAAGAAATTTGGTAAGTGAGAATGCGGTTTTGCCACAAACTGGGGAGAAAAGGGCTAGTAATAAACTTGATGAAGTTTCAGTCAAAACTGTGCAGGACTTTGAAAATGATGAGTACAGCAGAATGTCAGAAAAAAAAAAAAAAAAAAAAGGATTGTGTATCTGTTAGAGGATCTAATGGAGTAAAGGTTAACATTCAGGAAAATGTTAATCTTATGTAACCTTGAAGAACCCTATTTAGTTTTTAAAAAGTACCCATACATACATACATACATATCACTAAGCGGTTCTCTGAGACTCAGAAGTTAGCTCCACGAAGAAATGCAAACTACCAGATAAATTTTACTTACAGCTTCTCCATTTAAAGCGATCTTGACATATAGCTCGGGCTTCACTGACATCCATCACACGCCGTACACAAGACCTTCTATACTTCATACTCATAATCTTTTTATCATGCAGGTACTTTTGAATCTGCCCCTCCCATGACTTCATTGGCCTTCCTCTGCCTTTCCTTCCCAACACTTGGGCTAAAAATATTTTCTTAGTAAGCATCTCATCACCCATTCTTCCAACATGGCCAAACCACTGAAGCATATTAGTCTCCACATTGCTAACAACATTTTGCTTCACATTACACAACTGCAACACATCTTCATTCCTCACACAATCAGAACATGTCTTGCCCCCCCCGTAAGTTCTTCTGTACTACCCAGGTTTCACTACTATACATCAGAGTAGGAACAATTACATTTTCATACACAGCCATGCAGAACTCTCTTGAGAACCCATCATTCCATTTAAAATCTCCCAAAGCAGCCATGACTATCAATAAAGAATTCATTCGCATACTAATTTCACCATCCAATTTGTTCTCTCTGTCAAACATGCTTCCTAAATACACAAACTCATTCACCTGGTCAATCACTGTGCCATTTAGACTTATATTACATTCAGTACTACCAGTTCCTTTCTCAAAAACCATAACTTTGGTTTTTACCTTATTTATACTCAGTTTGAATTTCATGCAAACTTCGTACATCCAGGACAACATACTCTGCTACTCACTTTTGCTCTCTGCCAACAGGACAGTGTCATCATCAGCATACAGCAATCTACACACACAGATATCCCCAAGACAAACCAGTGTTATCTGTTTTGGCATCACACATGCATGCATCCATAAATATATTAAACAGCCATGGTGACATTACACAATCTTGTCTGACTCCAGCACTAATATAAAACCATTTTGATAAAACACTATTCACTCATACACAAGCTTTACTGCCAGCATACATGGCTTTTACACTGTTAAGTAGATTCCCAGTAACACCATATTAATTCGAACCTTCCACAAAAGTGTCCTATTTATTTGGTCATAACCGTTCTCTGAATCTATGAAGGCAGCGAAAACTTTCTTACCAACAGCCAAATACTTTTCAATCATCATGCGTAGTGCAAAAATTTGGTTAGTGCAGCCTTTACCAGGCATAAAACCACTCTGAACATCCCATACTTTTTCTGATGTAAGACCCCGTACTTTTTCAATAACGACTTTACCAAACACTTTACTTGGCACACTCAGTAGGCTAATACCACAATAGTTCTTGCAGTCAGTCTGATCACCTTTTCTCTTATACAAGGAAACAATAATAGCATCCTTCCACTCCCAAGGGACTATTCTTAACTCCCAGCACAACTGGCAAATTTCAGTTACATAAGCAGTCAATTACAGAGTCACCACCATATTTCAACATCTCAGCAGTTATGCCATCAACTCCTTGAGCCTTACCATTCTAGAGAGATTTTAGAGCTCTACACACCTTTTCTCATGAGATCCCTCCTGTACTTCCATCCTTCACTGTGCCATCATCTGCTTCTGCCTCAGAATCATCTTTGCTTTCCTGATCTAATAACTCACAGAAGTATTCACCCTATCTTTCACTTAACTTATTGGGTTCCCAAATCATTTCCTTGATCCTATTCTTCACGCAACTTACAACTTTGTTTCCCCTATTTTTCCTGAGTCTCATGTACTTCCAGAAAGTCTTCTTATCTTTCCAAAAACACAATTCACACTTTTCCACCTTCTTCCTATCTTTTGCCTTACTCTGGCGAACCAGCTTAGCTGCTTCACGCTTCTTACACAGGGTGTCTACTGGTCATGAAAGTAATGAAAAAGTAATGAAATTGAGTGGGTGGTCATGAATTTTTTTTTTCATCAGCACCTGAATGAAGACAAGTTTGCGCACCTAGAAGAAAACACGAACCGGCACTCTTATAAATTGGCATGTAGTTGATGCCCCATGACATATATATATAAAAAACATATGGCTTCATCAAAATCTGATGTTCTGAAGAGGGAATATTTGCAATTTTGTGAATCTTCTAAAAAAACAACTTGAACGGTTCAATCCTAAGGAGGACAAACTTGATCACTTCCTGATGAATTTACTACAAAGTGCGAACCATGACTTTATCAAGTTCTTACTGAAGCTGCTATGTATGTTTGATGGCAGTGCTGCAGTTGAAAGATGCTTTTCTGTTAGCAAAGAACTTTTAATTGAAAACTTAGAAGATGCAGTTGTTGCAGAAAGAAGTGTTTACAGTGCAATACAATCGTTTGGTGGTTTAGCTAATAGTGAGAAAGAACTGAATGTGGACATCACAAAATCAATTATATTAGCTGTCAAAAATGCTTCATCAAAAAGAGTAGAAGCCTTAAAGAAGAAGAAATCTGACGAAGATGAAGTGGCCAATCATAAAAGGAGTGCAGTCCAAGAACTCAAAGATAAGAAAAGTAAGCTTATAGAAAAAGCAAAAGAAGAAGCTGAAGTTATAAATTCTGAGATAACAAGTTTAGCTAAGATTCTTAAACATTTAGTCTTTCACTGTGAAATTTCAGTCTCCATAAATTTTGTACATTCATAATTTTTATATTGCCTTAAAAAAACTTGTAAGTTTTTACAGCATTACCATGTTAAAAAAATTTGTGTATTAATAGATGTAATGATAAATATTTCTGAAAATAGCCATACCACATCCTAGAGGAGAGTTGAATGTTTTATTTCTTTAAACACATAGAATTTGGTGAATGGCCATAGTGCAAGTCATACATAATTACATTATTCATGTTAAGCAATTTTAGTGACATAAGAATTACATACAGCTTTCATCTCAACTGGCTTTCAGGTAGGGGTTCATAAAAAAGCACCCTTGGGTATAGCCATTTTAGCAGCAATGATATTATAGACACATCAGTTTTGCCTAAACTATTGTTGCATGGAATTAATTTCAGTGTTTGTAAAAATAAAAAATAACCTTGGATCTCAAGCCAAGGGTACAAGATTATGAGTCTGGAATGGTTGTCATTGTGCCACGCATTGTCGAGAAGTCATGAATTTAACTGAAGATGTCATGGAAAAGTCATGAAAAAGTCATGAATTTGGTTAATTGGAAATCAGTAGACACCTTGTTGCAGCGATATTTATCCACAGAAACACTACCTTGCAACATCCCCAAATAGGCTTCCTTCTTTCTCTTTATTGCCTCTTCAATCTCAATATTCCACCAAGCATCACCTCTATTGTTACCCACTATTGTGGTGCCACAGACCTCTTCAGCAGCAGTGACAACACAGTTCTTAAAACATTCCCACTTCTTTTCTACATCCCTCTCACAAGATTTCAGATCCTTCAGTCGTTCTCTGAGTATGTCAGAATAATGCTGATAATTTTCAGGGAGCCTTTCAACCTTTATTCTTTCTATCCTGGGCCTCTTCCTATTCCTTTTTCTCCAACCAACATTCAGTTTCACTCGTGACACTACCTAGTAATGATCAGAATTAACATCCGCACCTCTCATCACACAAGTGTCAACAACTAAGTGTTTCAGACGCTGATCGTAGACAACAAAATCTATCACACTCTTTTGACCGAGAGTACGATTTTTCCAAGTATATGTGTGGATTTATTTGTGGTTGAAAAACGTATTAGATACACACAGACCATTCTCAATGCAGAGTTCAATTAATCTTTCACCATTATCATTCACACGAGGATAATTAAACTTGCCCAAAACATTGTCAGAAATTGCCTTCTGTATTCTTACTGTAGCAATGAAATCCCCTGCATTATAACTTTCTCTTTTGCACCAAAGTGGCTCAAAACAGCTTTTAGCTCATTCCAGAAATCTTCCTTCTTATCAGAAGGTTCCGAATCACAAGGAGCATATACTACAGCAATTACTTTTATCTGAAGTTTTACTTTCAAATGAATCCAAAGAATTCTCTAACTTATGCAATTATAGTGCATCAAGTTGTTCTTCATCTTTTCACTTAAAATCACACCTGCACCAGCCCGTCCTCTCACATTATTCAGTACTCCAGAACATACACTCACCATTCCATTCACTTCTATCCCAATTTCCTTCTTTTTGGTTTCACTTACACACAACACATCCAATCTAAAGTCTTCTATACTTCTATCTATCTCTGTCTCTAGTATAGAAAAGTACCCACTCGTGAAAATCGGGTTTTCAGACCTCAGACCCAAATCTGTGTCTTAACTGGTGTGTCAGGCACTCATTCTGTCTGCATGTGCATCATACACCAACATGTTAAACTGATGCTTGCAGGTATGAAAGTAGGTATGGACGACAAACATATCCTTACCTGTATGGTCTGCAATATTGATAGTAAGTCATGCATGGTGTCAAAGTGCAGTGAATGCGTAGTGAGTTATGGACTGCGCACAGTACTTGAAGAAGGATGGGAAGATTTCAATAAATCTGAGACAGAAATTAAATTAAAACAGTGAGTTTTGACAGACCATTGTGAGCTGTCTACTTGTGTTCTTCCGTTCAAATAGTACTTGGAGACGATAGTGGAAAAGTTTTGAGCGGCTTGAAGTTCATTCCTTAACACCAAAAGACAAGTTTTCAAGAGGATGAATGCATATTATTGGTGGACTTTTCTGAAAAATTTCATTTCATAGTAGAAGATGAGGTGCAATCCTACCATTGGTTAAGTAACCAGGCAACTGTACACCCCCTCGTGTTGTACTTCAAAGAAAATGGAGAATTAAGAAACCATTGCTTCTGTGTAATTAGGGATTCATTGGATCAGAACACCACAGCTTTGTTTGCCTTTCAAAAATTATTCATCGACAGTTTAAAATCATCCCTTCCTCAATTTAATAAAAAAAGGGATTTACTTTTCTGTTTGGTCATCTGCCCCATATAAGAATGATAAAAACTTCATAAATCTGTGTCACCATGAAAAAGATTTTAGAGTTCAAACCGAGTAGCATTTTTTCTTTGTCACATGCCGTGGAAAAAGGGCCATGTAATGGAATTGGTGGGACAGTAAAAAAAATAATCAGAAAGGCAAAGCCAGCAGAAAATCATATTATCACTTCTCTAGAAATTAGGTGCTTGAATTAATTCCCACTGTTGCCCAATAGAGCACAGCAGTGGTGCGCTGTGACCCGGGCCACACGTGACCTCGTTGCACACGCACATACCGTCCGTAGTCTGGGCGAAGCAGTGTGAGACACGCGATCGAAGGGCACAGAACACGAGTTTGTATCGCATTAACAATGTCGAGTTTCGTACCAAAAAAGGAGCATTTGCGGGAAGCATTACTCTTCTGCTTTCATCTCAAGAAATCTGCAGCGGAAAGTCATCGTTTGCTAGTGCAGTCCTACGGGGAACATGTCCTATCAAAAACAACAGGCAGAGAGTGGTTCCGACGCTTCAAAGCCAACGAATATGACATGAAGGACAAAGAGCTCCCCGGGCAGCCAAAAAAGTCCAAAGATGGCGCATTGGAGGCCTTATTGGACGAGGATTCATGTCAGATGCTCCACAAGTTGTCTGAAACACTATGGGTCGATGAGTCAACGAATTGTAAACATTTAAAGGCAATGGAAATGATCCAGAAGCTACCAAAGAAAGGTGACTTGATCACGCTAGTTACGTTAACTAAAACTTTTACAAAAAGTTCGTAAGTTGAAGCTTTCGACCTTATCTTAGGTCTTCATCATGATTGGCGTGATGAAGACCTAAGATAAGGTCGAAAGCTTCCAACTTACGAACTTTTTGTAAAAGTTTTAGTTAACGTAACTAGCGTGATCAAGTCACCTTTCTTTGTTAATATTGTTACGTGTTTTGCCCATAATCGTCATGATCCAGAAGCTCGGAAACTGGATCCCACAGTCTGTCTATACAGAAAACAAAAAAACATGACACCGAATTTTTGGTTGTAATGAGCATGTCTTTTGGATTTCTTTCTGATGCAAATAAAGTATTTCACAGTTATTCATAGTAAATGGAACTGGTTAGACAACAAAACAACTGGATTTCTACAATCAATGAAACATATACAAACAAAGAGAGAGCTTGATTGGAAAGAAAGTAATGTTTGATGATGAGTTACCCGAAGGTAAAGCCCTGGCCACTGAGATTGCACAACACACTGGCATGACGACATCAGCAGGTAGGTGGCTTCAGTCAGTGGCAGTTAGCCATCAGAATGCAAAGAGTGTAAGTGCCAGCCAACATGAAAGTGGTCAAGGAGCACATCAACCATTGCATGCTGTATGAGTTTTGTCATACTAGCGCTCCCTCACAAGTGCTGTACGGAACATTACCAGTGTGTACCCCAATGCCATATTACATTGTCAGTGCTGTCTGTTGTTGGTTCAAACGGTTTCAAGAGGGAAATTTTGGCCTCTCAGATCATTCCAAAGCTGGAAGACCCGTAACAGTGGCTATGGGCATGCTTGGAGACCTTAGTGAAGATTGACCCATGTGTGACTATGCAAGAGTTGGTTGAACATCTGGGGACTATCCACACGAGCATTATCATGCACCTGCATCAACTTGGAAATGTGCACAAGAGGAGAATTTGGGCACCTCATCAACTCACAGTTGAGTAGAAGGTAAATCATATGAATGCATGCATTTCCCTGCTTGCACATGACCAAGTTGTATCGTTTTTTGGGCCGCATTGTGACACGTGATGAGAAATGGGTCCTGTTTGACAATATCAGTGCTCGGAAACAGTGGTTGGACCCAAAACAGAAGCCCATGCTGACTCCCAACACCAGCTTACAAACACGTCAGGTCCTGCTGTCTGTTTTGTTGGGATATGCAGGGTGTCATGTTTTTTGAGCTGCTGCCGGACAACACGACTATCACTGCCAACGTGTACTACCGTCAGCTCGATCTGCACACATTGCTTATGTCAAAACGACCAGCACTGTTGAACCTCAAGAGTGTCCTGCTACAGCAGGATGGAGCAAGACCTCACACAGCACGGGTGACCTGTCACAAGATCAGGGACCTGGGCTGGGAAAAATGTCAAAAAGGGGAAATGTAGGGTTTAACTTGTAACCTAAAGAGTGTCTTCCTACAGCAGGATGGAGCAAGACCTCACACAGTACAGGAGACCTGTCACACGATGAGGGACCTGGGCTGGGAAAAATGTCAAAAAGGGGAAATGTAGGGTTTAACTTGTAACCTCAAGAGTGTCTTCCTACAGCAGGATGGAGCAAGATCTCACACAGTACAGGTGACCTGTTAAAAGATGAGGGACCTGGGCTGGGAGCTGCTGCTGCACCCAGCCTATTTCCTGGACATTGCCCTAAGCAACTACTACTTTTTCTAGTCATTGATTGCAGCATTTTCTGGACTGACAGCGGTTCACCAACTGGGAGGATGTCAAGCATGCGCTTACTTCTTTGCATCCAAGCAGCCACAATTCTACAGGGATGGTATCCAGCAGCTGTGCAGATGATGGGAGCAGGTTGTGGAATATGATGGCAACTACATTTTAGACTGATTTGTACTTGTATGTATGGTAATTAGTACTTTTCTGTTGCCTTGCATTTTCAGACATTACTTTCTTTCCAACCCAATACTTACTCCCACTAGCAGCTGAAAACTATGTTACAAAAGTTAACAAAGAGTTCCTCACAGCAGAAGGAAGAGATCATAGAAAAAGACATTTTCAAATTTAGCAGTTAGAAGAAAAAATATGGAGGGAAATGTGATATAACTCTATACCCTCTAGCTGAAGAATTTTGCATAATGGAAAAGTTGAAGATATAAAAAGTATTCTTCGTAGCAAAAGTTTTGGAAAAGGAAATGGAATTTCTCAAATATGTCTCCTGAAACCAGAGATAGCAAGAAAAAGGTGTTGAAATTTATGCCCCCTAGTGAGAAAGCTCTGCTGCATTATTTAAAGAGGATAATGTTTCCCATCTTTATTGTAGTAAATGGCATAGTTAAAATAAAAAATAAATAAAAAATAATAGGGCTTTTAAATGGGGAGATACAACTGCAAACAGAACTACACAAATGCCACCTAGCAACAGAACTGTGAAATATAAAAATCTCCACAAGCAATGGCAAAGTGTGTTAAAAGATTTTTTTTTAAGTCTGACATTTAAAAGTACAGATATTGAAACAAAACCAGATTAAATGTTTGCGCCCCTAACTGGGAAATTGTGCTTTATTGTGGGAAGGAAATAGACCCAAAATGTTTTCATAATTATCAGTATCAGACAGAAAAAGATTTTTTTAATTGGGTTTTACACCTGCTGATATTACTGCAAATATACTGTTAATTGAAATGTGTACTTAATGCCCTCTAGTGGCACACTAGTGCATTAAGAAAAAATTAAAATTATATGCAAAACATTTCACACCGGAAACTCTATCTGATAAAGAATTTTTTTCAAATTGCACTCTTAGCAGCAAAGATGTAGGCAAAAATGAGATATACAACACCCCTGGTGGAAAAACTGTGCACCATTTTAAGCAGAAGGTATTCTCAAAAGGTTTTTTGTGGTGAAAGTCTCTTATAGCACTTTATGTTTTTGGTATGTGAAGGAATTTTATAAAGTGAGTTTTCAGAAGTGCAGGTTTTACTCCAAATACATCAAAAACAGAAATAAACACACCCCCTGGTGGTCAAACCATTCTTTACTGAAAATTATTTCCAATTTTCAGTATTATGTGCTGAATATTTCCCACCACCAGTATTTCATATGCTGAACATTTCTCACCTGGAGCTCTATGCAATGCAGAAAGAATTTTTCAAATAGGACTTTAAAGGCAGAGGTGTCAGGGAAATCATAATTTAGCATTATTCGTGCTAACGAATAATCTATGAATTGCTTGAACAGGAAACTGTACCCAAAATAGTCTTCATTGTAAATGGCATTGAAAGAAAAAAATATTTTTTTTCAGTTGGATGTTTAGAAATAATGATATGGGATAAACTCTGTTTTGAATTTGATAGCATCTGCTGAAGTCATGCTGTCGATCACATTCTTCACAATTTGCAAAAAAAAAAAACCCAGAAAAAAAAATGTTTTTGCGATGGATGAAAATTTTTGGTGAAAATATTGGCAATTAGCTTTTTTAATATTACCTTTTATAATAATATATTGCTGCTTAATTGTAAAGCATATGTAACCAATTGTTTGTGTACTATTATAGCACTTTATGTTTTTATGGTTTTTATATTTCCAATGGACAGTGAAAAAAATGATGACTTCAGATTACATTTGGTGAAAAAATATAATTTGGCTAATGGTATATCAAAACTTAATTTTTATCTTTTGATTCTTTTCTTTTTCTTACTAAGGATTTTGGTGACTAGTAGAGAAGAGTAATTATTTTCTTCCAAAACTTTATTGATTCCACCTTCTGAGCTTTTTTTAAGAATTCGGAAAAATTTAGAACATTTTTTTTTCTAAAAATTGAGTGGCCATATTTGTTTTTACGTAATTTGGATGATTTGAGTGAAAGTCTACATGTTGTTATTGCTGGTATGTTTTTTATATAAACTGTTTTTCAATTTTTCCTTCTTTTACAAATAATGACAAGTCCAAAAAAATTGAGCTGATTATCTTTTTGTATTTCTGGGGTGAATTTAAAATTTTCATCCAGAGAGTTAACCAGTTTAAGTATGTCATATGGAAGACAGACATTTATGTTCTCTAAAATGAAAATGATATTATCCATGTATCTTGCATAAAGCATAAAAACAAAAGATTGAAGGTGTAATTTAGTACCTTTTCCTCTAGTTTTCCTACATAATAGTTTGCAAGAAAAAATACTACTGCGAGCCCATTACTAATCCAGATGTTTGCTTGTTAGAATGACCTTATACCTTCGTCTCACTGATTTTACCAAAAAAAAAAAAAAAAAAAGAAAAAAAAGCATCTGGAATATATAATGTAAAATAAAAAAAGGTAACAAGAAGTACTTTAAATGACAACAGAGAACCAAAAGGGAAAAGTTAATTAGCATGTATGCAGCAGAGCATTAAAATGGAAACAAATAATTCATATGCAAAATATGTACTATACTCTGTGAACTGAAATAAATTTCCATTTCCTGTACAACATTTTGATAAATTTAATGCCATGTTTTCTATGCTTCATTGAGTTCATACATTTATTTTATGTAACTGACTTTTGCCACTTGTAAGTATTATGACAGGCAGTCTTACACATGGCATTTTCTGGGTGAAAATTTGTAGATGGTTATTTGTTGTCATCCACTTAGGAATTTAACCTGATGAAATTGTTTCTCTCTCACTGGGTGTCACTTATACTCATCTAGAGATAGAAGTAGAATTCACTTCAAGGAACCACTCATTTTCTGCAGATACTCAGAAAGCACTTTCTATAAATAAATTTCAAAAGATAAAATTGGAGAGGGAAAGTAGGATGTCTTGTCATTCTGATTACAAAACATACCTGTTTATTCATTTTTGTATCAACGTTAGAAAAGGCAGAATAATCGAAAATGCAGGTTTGTCTTTACTTGGATCGTGACTAAATTATGTGCAGATTACATGTAAAAACTGTAGCTTTGTGGAGAGAATCAGTTATCAGACCTGCCAAGTTTTATGGTTTATCCATAAAATTTACGGAAATTGTACTTGTTTTACAGTTACTTTATGGAGCAACATATTTTATGGATTTTTTTCCCCAAATAGATTAGGACCATTATATAATATATATTTATATACACGGGTGTCCATAAATGAGGTGTATAACTTCAGTATGCTATTGAATAAAAAAAAAACTACAATAAATAACAACTTACTTTTAATTCTAATAATTCATGGCTTCCTCTTATTACTTTCAGTATTATAAATATTTAATGGGAATTATCTAGGAAAAATTTGTTAAGGTACATTACCTCTCAAATTTTCGATCTTAACACTAGATCTTTGTCAGGAGTTCTTGCGTCTTACTACTTCCACAGGTCTGGCGACCAAGCCTGATAGATTTTCCATCCAGCATGGTCATTGATGTTGCCACCTTGTGTCTTGTAAATTTCCAGGGATTCCTCTAATTTCTGGATAATTGCGTGGGATTGATGTTTGATCACTTTTAAGGAGTTCCAGTCCATTTTGTGGCCAGTTTGTTGTATGTGTCTGTCTAATCCTGTTTTATTTTAGATGTTCCTTACTGATGCTTTGTGTTCTTTAATTCTGGTGGTTAATCTTCCTGTTTCTCCTATATATGGTAATCCACATGAACACTGCATTTTATAAATGACTCCTTCCTGGAGTAAAGTAGTTTCTTCTTTTTGTTTTAAGGATGGTAAGTATTTTTTCATTTTGTTTTTTAAACCTGGAGCTAACCAAATTTTATATTTAGTGCTGATTTTCTTGTTTTTCAAACAGTCTCTTGTGGTAAGTGACTTTTTTTGTGAATAAATATTCAATTTTCTCTTTAATTTTGTCTGTAGTGCCAGTTCTGTTCCTAGTAGGATTTTCTTCCAGTAGTTCACAAATTTCTATTGAAAAGTAATCATTTTCTAATAAGATTGATTTTAACTTATTTTTACGTTTTTTTCTTAGCTTCTGAAGATGAATTCAGCTTTTCAGCTTTTTCTTTAAATTGTAAAGCTACATTTTCCTTTATATAATTAGGGTGATATGATTTATAATTTAAAAAATTTCCTTTATTTGTAGGCTTCTTGTATAATTCTGTGGTAATATATTTTCCTTCCCACTTCAAAGTAATATCTAGGTAATTTAGCTTATTTTCATTTTGCTCTTCTAAAGTGAATTTTAGGGATTCATCTTGGGAATTAAAACCTTCTAGAAAATTTGATGAGTATCCACTCGAATCTTGATCTATGATGAAAAGGATATCATCCATGTATCTAATATACATGCAGAAAATTGAAGGTTTCAATAGGAAGGGCTCTTCTATTTTACTTACATAATAATTTGCTAGTAGAGGTGCTAATGACGAACCCATTGCTAGCCCACATCTTTGCTTATAGAAGCAACCTTGGAATTGAAAAAAATTGTTGTTTAGAGCAAACACTGTAAGTTCATGAAAGCCTATTGCTTCTTCTTTATTGTATTCATGAAACACTACTAGGTCAGATAGGTCATCTGCTATGTAATCTATGAGTTTGTCTAGGTTTATATTCGTATACATGGACACAACATCCAAACTTCTGTGGAAAGGCAAAATCCTGAAGCAGCATTAGCGCTAAGGAAAGAGTATAATTCTTGCCTCTCGAATTTCAAGGTCATTCAGCGGAATGCCGATAAAAAATCTTTTGAAGGAAGAATTAATAGCCCTGGAAAAATTCAAAAAGAACTCAGAAACAGTTGCAGTAAGAGCAGATAAAAGCAAGAAAATAACCCTAATTAAAAAAGCAGATTATTTGTTAAAGATGGAAGAAGAACTAAGCAAACCAATATATGAAAAATTGGATAGCGATCCACTAGAAACGACGTTCGCAAATTATAGAAAATTGCTCTTTTCCCTTAAGAAGAAAAATATGATTTGTGACAACTTCAAAAATTATTCAAAGATTACCCATCGTACTCCGCAGATGTATGGTTTGCTAAAACTGCATAAAGAAGGGCAACCTATCAGGCCTATTATTGACTCAAAATATTCTCCTCTGTCCAATTTGCATTATTATTTACTGTTTCATCTATCGAAGTTGCTTCCTAAACCTGAGGCACTGATAAAGAACACTGAAGAGCTATTGAAGAAAATAGAAGAACTTCCCGAATTAGAAAACTCTTCCATGGCAAGTTTGGATGTTGTGCCCATGTCTACAAATATAAAACTGGACAGGCTCATAGATTACATAGCAAATGACCTATCTGACCTAGTAGTGTTTCATGAATATAATAAAGAAGAAGCAATAGGCCTTCATGAACTTACAGTGTTTGCTCTAAACAACAATTTTTGTTCAATTCTAAGGCTGCTTCTATAAGCAAAGATGTGGGCTAGCAATGGGTTCTTCATTAGCACCTCTCCTCGCAAATTATTACGTAAGTAAAATAGAAGAGGACTTCCTATTGGAACCTTTAAATTTTCTGCATGTATACTAGATACATGGATGATATCCTTTTCATCATAGGTCAAGATTCGAGTGGTTACTCATCAAATATTCTAGAAGGTTTTAATTCCCAAGATGAATCCCTAAAATTCACTTTAGAAGAGCAAAACGAAAATAAGCTAAATTACCTAGATATTACTTTGAAGTGGGAAGGAAAATATATTACCACAGAATTATACAAGAAGCCTACAAATACAGGAAAAATTATAAATTATAAATCAGATCACCCTAATTATATAAAGAAAAAGTTGAAAAGCTGAATTCATCTTCAGAAGCTAAGAAAAAACATAAAAATAAGTTAAAATCAATCTTATTAGAAAATGATTACCCTTCAAAAGAAATTCGTGAACTACTGGAAGAAAATCCTACTAGGAACAGAACAGGCACTGCAGACAAAAATAAAGAGAAAATTGAATATTTATTCACAAAAAAAAGTCACTTACCACAAGGGACTGTTTGAAAAACTGAAGAAAATCAGCACTAAATGTAAAATTAGGTTAGCTCCATGTTTAAATAACAAAATAAAAAAATACTTACCATCCCTAAAACAAAAAAGAAGAAAATACTTTACTCCAGGAAGGAGTCACTTATAAAATAGTGTTCATGTGGATTACCATATATAGGAGAAACAGGAAGAAGGTTAACCACCAGAATTAAAGAACACAAAGCAGCAATAAAGAACAGCTCAAATAAAACAGGATTAGATAGGCACTTGCAACAAACGGGCCACAAAATGGACTGGGACTCCTTAATAGTGATCAAACATCAATCCCACGCAATTATCTGGAAATTAGAGGAATCTCTGGAAATTTACAAGACACAAGGTGGCAACATCAATGACCATGCTGGATGGCAAATCAATCAGGCTTGGTCGCCAGACCTGTGGAAGTAGTTAGACGCAAGAACTCCTGACGAAGATCTGGTGTTTAGATCAAAAATTGGAGAGGCAATGTACCTTAATAAATTTATCCTAGATAATTCCCGTTAAATATTTATATTACTTTTAATGTCAGAACACATGGTAACTGTGAAAGTTTTTTTTAATGTCAGTGGGTCTCCATGTATGCCTTTGGTTGCTTGCAGAATGTCTAAACGATAATCCAGTTCCACTCATGTATGCTACAGAATGTCGGGTGTAACAAGGAGGAAGGCTGTAGTAATGCGTTCTTTGAGCTCAGTGACAGATGTAACCTTTTTCTTGTACACAATGTCCTTAATAAAGCCCCAAAGAAAAATATCGCATGGGCCCAAGTAGCACAAAAACGTTTTAAAACCGGTTCGGCGAGACGTTGAAAAAACGTCACAATATTACGTTTATAAAACGCTAATACGTCTCGTTGATTCAATGGTTTTTCAACCGTTGTTATAACGTTGTAGCACTGTTTTTAAGACGTTTAGATGACGTTATTTAAACGTCATATTCCTTTCATTATGACGTTTAGAAACGGTTTTAGCAACCGTTTAGGAACGTTTGAATGACGTTATTTAACAGTCATATTCCTTCCCTTATTACGTTGAGAAACGGTTTTAACAACCGTTTAGCAACGTTTGAATGACGTTATTTAACCGTCATATTCCTTCCCTTATTACGTTTAGAAACGGTTTTAACAACCGTTTAGCAACGCTTGAATGACGTTATTTAAACGTCATATTCCTTCCTTATTACGTTGAGAAACGGTTTTAACAACCGTTTAGCAACGTTTGAATGACGTTATTTAACCGTCATATTCCTTCCCTTATTACGTTTAGAAACGGTTTTAACAACCGTTTAGCAACGCTTGAATGACGTTATTTAAACGCGTCATATTCCTTCCATTATGACGTTGAGAAACGTTTTTAAGAATGTTTAAATGACGTTATTTAAACGTCATATTCCCTCTTTATTACGTTGAGAAACGGTTTTAACAGCCGTTTTGCGACGTTTTATTTTCGATTTTACAACGTATTTTTCCTTTCTTTAATCAACGTCTAAATTTCCTCTATTAAACGTTGCTGTCCTTTGTGTATTACGTCAAACGTCGCAAAAAATGTTACCACAACCTTTTATCGAAGGTTATATTCCAGTTTCAAGACTTTTTTTTTTTTGGCTTTACGTGTTCCGTTGCAAAACGTTAGAACGTTTCTATTTCGTTCTTGGGTCATTCCGTATCGACTTGACCATCTCAGATGTTAATGAAATTTGGTACATAGGTGGCCTCTATATAGATTAAGAAATACAAATTTCATCGTCATATATCCACCGGTTTTGAAAATACAGCTATAAAAAGTATTAAAAACACCCCAAAATCGGAAGATTGATGGGTTTTTAAATTGTGATTGCAGCTCCCCTAATTAAGATAGAAAAATGGGAAAGGTATCTTTTTGTAGTATTGTTTATGCTATTTTATTTGATGTACAACACCATAGGGGTTAATATTTAAAAAAATTCAAATTTTAAAATTAAAATTTTGAATTTTTCAAAATGTGACGCTCCAAAAAATTCGAATTTTTTTAAAACAATCTTTATATGTTTGGCATTTGATTACATGAGTTGTAACTTGGGATGATAATGGGTTTACTTAAAAAGCTATATTCAAATTTAGCCTAACACAAGAGTTTAATGAAAAAAATAAATAAATAAAAAAACATGTAATCTGAAAATAAATTTGGGCTAAATCTTTAAAAAGTTTCATTAATAACAATAGATATAGTATTTTTGTTATTTAAAACCATTTATTTAAACAATGTTTTATTTTTAATTAATTTGTTTAAAATCTGAGTCACATGGGCTTAAAAAATTTATTAATTTCATTATTCAGAATTTGTAATAATTCCCAATACAATATAAAAAAATAAAGACTGTGCAGTTATACTGTAGGCTACATTTTGTTTTGGACAAAACTCTGCATGTTCCGACTTAAAAAACTGATTCTGTTGTTTAGATCATTGGTAACTAGACCCAACAAGCAGCAACTTGCATTCCTACCTTGCAGACCTGTCTGCTTTAGGTTTTGATGGTGATCAGATGTGTTTCTCAGTCTGCTTTAGGTTTTGATGGTGATCAGATGTGTTTCTCAGTCTGCTTTAGGTTTTGATGGTGATCATGTGTTTCTTGCAGTGAAAGTGATATGTGTTTGAAAACTTTTGTGGTTGAAAACTTTAAATTGAATAAAGTACATCCTTTTCAGTTTTGAAACTAGACTTTTATAAATTGAAGCTGTGCAGGATTTTTTTAGGAAAAATAAAAAGAACAGGTAATGGGAGGCAATTATTTTACTATTTTAATTTTACATTTTATGCACAAATAATCAACAATGGAAAGTACAAGATATGCATTAATACAATGTTTCAATCCATATAGAAATGTGACAGACTGGATGTTGGAAAATTTTGATGACTTATCAAAGGAGACTAAAATTTGTGATTCTTGCAGAAAGCAGCTGAAAACTTTAATAATTAGTCAAGAAGCAAATGAAACCTGTGCTGATGAGAAAATGGACGAAAATTTTGCATCTATGTCAGAAGTAATTGAAACACTGAATACTTCGCTCCATGAATTGGGTGAATCAGCTGTCAATAAGAAAAAGCTAAAATCTAAATGTTATGCTTCAACCAAAATTCAAAAAATCAGTTCTGCTATGAAACGGAAGCTTTTTACAAATATTCAAGAATCATCTGATGATGAGGATGAAATACTTCACGACTCTCTTATGGACAATCTTAAAAGTAATTTTTCTAACTGCACTAGAGATAAACAGTTGATGATTTTGACTTGCTTACCAGAGTCATGGAGTGTTAGGAAAATCATGTAAGAATTCAATGCTCCTAATTATATGGTAAGACAATAAAAAAAAATTCTGAAGGAGAAAGGAATTTTGGAAAGCCTTAATAGAAAACCAGGTAAGTCTCTCTCTTCTGAAGTAGTTGTAGTATGATCGTTTTACCAAAGTGATGAAATTAGTCGGGTTTTACCTGGAATGAAAGATTGTGTTTCTGTTAGGACTGAAAACGGAGATAAAGTTTGTCAAACAGGCTGATTTTATGTAATTTGACAATTTGCAAGCACGAAAGTCAGTTTTTCCAAATTGGCAGAGCTCAGACCAAAAAACCGTGTCCTGGTAGGGTCTAGTGGTACTCATACGGTATGTGTTTGCACCACACACCAAAATGTAAAACTGATGATGGAAAATGAAAGAATTGGTTCACTAATGAATGGACAATTATCTTCCTACAAACATTGTCTTGCAAGAGTATTATGCAACCCTACTTCCATAGATTGTCATTTGGGGAAGTGTCCTACCTGTTCTGGGAACACTGTTTTGAGAACTTGGTTGAAAAACTAACTTTTCGCCAATGGATTACAGTTGATAGATGCAACTTGGAGACATTAGAAAAATCAACTTCAAATTTTATTGATTTGTTTTGCAAAAAACTGTCTGCTTTGGTCAGACATGACTTCATTGCTAAGCAGCAAAGCTCTTTTATGAATAGTAGTACTAAGGAAAACCTCAAGGACTCAGAATTTCTCATCATTTGTGATTTTGCTAAAAATTATAGTTTTCTTCTTCAAGATGAAGCCCAGAGCTATCACTGGACCAGTGGGCAAGCCACAGTCCATCCATTTGTCATCTATTACAAAACAGAAAAGACTGAACATGCAAGTTTTGTAGTAATTTCTGAATGTTTAGAGCACAACACAATTACACTGTACTGCTTCCAAAAAAAAAAACCTTATTAACTTCTTGAAAAGTAAGTTTGGTGACAACAGCGTCAAAAAAATGTACTATTTCTCTGATGGGTCTGCAGCCCAGTGCAAAAATCGGAAATTTTTTCACAAACTTTTGTTTCCATCAAGATGACTTCAACATTGATGCTGAATGGCATTTTTCAGCAACAGCACACGGGAAGGGGCCATGTGATGGCGTTGGTGGAACGGTGAAAAGGTTAGCTGCCCAAGCCAGCTTACAACGCCCTTACGAGAATCAAATTCAAACACCATTTCAGTTGTACGAATGGGCAATTCAGAACATTTTTGTGGCAAACTTTACATACGTAAGTCAAGAAGAATACATAGAAACAGACCAATTTTTGGAAAATTGCCTAAGCAAGTCTCTAACAATACAAGGTACCCAGAAACTTCATGCTTTTATTCCTATCCCATTGAGTAATTCAAAAATAAAAGTGAAGATGTTCTCAGAATCAAACGAGTCAGCTACTGAAAAAGTATCAGCATTACAAGACAGACTGCAAATAACAGAAATGAGTGGTTACATAACCATAATCTATGAAAACAACTGGTGGGTAGCGTATGTTCTACCAAAAGAAGAGAGTGAGAATGAAGTTAAGGTCTCATTTTTACATCCAGCTGGTCCATCTACATCCTTTTCCTACCCTACCCCACAAGATGTATTATAGCTTCCTGTAAGTTACCTCTTGTGTAAAGTAAATCCTTTGACTCCGACAGGAAGACTCTACAATCTCTCTGAAACAGAAATACACCAAACTATTGAAGCTTTTAAAGACTATATCAAGGATCTACACGTGTGATTTCACTTCAAAACAATGATGCAACTTTTTTTTTTTTAATTTTAGAAGATTCTGCTTTAAGTGACGATCTAAGTTTAAGATTAGGAATATAATTTGCATAAATGTAAACAATTCAATGCCATATGTTATTATTATTTTGATGTGTTTCTTGAGCAGTAATTGAAATTACTTTTTAAAGTCTGTCTATTTTTTTTGTATTGAATTGTGAATTATTACAAATTCTGAATAATGAAATTAATAAAAATTTTAAACCATGTAGTCTCAGATTTTAAACAAATCAATTAAAAATAAAACATTGTTTAAATAGTTTTAAATAACAAAAATACTATATCTATTGTTATTAATGAAACTTTTTTGATATTTAGCCCAAATTTATTTTCAGTTTACATGTTTTTTTCATTTTTTTTTTCATTAAACTCTTGTGTTAGGCTAAATTTGAATATAGCTTTTTAAGTAAACCCATTATCATCCCAAGTTACAACTCACGTAATCAAATACCAAACACATAGATTGTTTTAAAAAAATTTCAAATTTTTTGGTGTCGCATTTTGAAAAATTCAAAATTTTAATTTTAATTTTTTTTAAATCTTAACCCCTAACGGTGTTTGTTGTATATCAAATAAAAGAGCATAAAAAATACTACAACAAGATACCTTTCCCATCTCTATCTTAATTAGGGGAGCTGCAATCATGATTTAAAAACATATCAATCTTCTGATTTTGGGGTGTTTTTGGACATTTTATATAGCTGTATTTTCAAAACCGGTGGCTATATGACAATGAAATTTGATATTTTTCTTAATCTATACAGAGGCCACCTATGTACCAAATTTCATTAAAATCTGAGATGGTGAGATAAAAAATGCCTTCAAATGTTTTTTTTTTTTTTTTTTTTTTTTTTTTGATTGGAGGTTTAACGAGCACTGTGAGCAACTCAATGGGCTATAAGCAGTCGCCCGTCCCTAATTTAGGGTCACTGGTTCCAGGGAAGGGAGAGAGCCAGTGCCGTAAGACAAACACAACATCCATGCCTGACCGGGATTCGAACCCGGACCCCTTACGGACGAATGATCAGAGGCCAGCCTTCAAATTGTGTTGAGTTGATACGGAATCACTCTTCAAATCTTTTACTTTGCATATTACATTGAAAACAAATGTTTCCATAACGTAGCAAAACCGTTTAAACGACGTTTCCATAACGTAGCAAAACCGTTTTAGTAACGTTTGTGCTCCGTAAGAGGGACGTACGGTAATGCTTATCTTAAAGCTGCCATGATAATCTGTTGTATACAGTCTTGTTACCTAGTCTACAAAAATTTGGGGGTAAATAAATGAAGTTCTTAGCTAACCTAAAAAATCATTTTCATCATATCATAAAATATCATTTTCATCATATGAATGCCCCTTCACAAAACTTTTCTTGTTCCTAATAGTTATTTTACTATCACTTATTTTTGTTGAAGCTTTATAAGGGATGACTTTGTCAGGAAAGTAATGTTATAAAAAAGAAAGCATTTCTATCACAGTTACTAGTGCAACACAATCTCTCACCATTATACAGAGTGTCCAAGAATTATTAAACACATTACAAAATTATGTACAAAAAAAAAAACTATGAGCATTGTCTGTTTTTCTATGTCACATATTACTAACACGGTTCCTATATTTTTGTATTGCAGAATTGTTACTCCCAGAATCCGATAGATGGCGCTAGGTGTGGCCTGATGAGGAATTTATGAGAAATGCGCAATCAGTAGTCATGTCATCCATACAGCAGAAGGTGATGTGTGTATTATGGTTTGCGGAATTAAAGTCTGTCATTAAAGTTAAAAGACGGTACCATTTAGAGTATGGTTGTAATCCTCCGTCAACAAATTCAACTAAGCGGTGAATGAAACAGTTTAAAGAAACTGGCAATGTGGAACATCGTGGAGGAACCGGTAAGCCTAGCGTCAGAGGTGAGATGGTTGACCAAGCTATGAAAGTTTCCGACGAAGCCCCAGGAAATCCGTTCATAAAGCAAGCAGAGAACTGTGCATTCCAAAATAGACAGTTCATGATATCTTGCACAAGAAATTAGTTTCATGCTTATAAAATTCAAATAGTGCAAAAGATGCATGCAAATAATCACACTCTGCAATACGATTTTGCTGTGGATATGCTGAATCAAGTGGGAAACGATAAAAACTTTCTAAGTACTGTAATTTTTAGTGATTAATCCACATTTCATGTATGAGGTATTGTTTCACTTCGTAAACTATGTTTTGTTTGGATATGGGGCAGTGAACCGCCTCATGCTGCTATTGAACTAGAACGTGATTCTCCAAAAGTTAATGTGTGGTGCGCCCTATAAAAAAGAGAAGTGATTGGCCCTTTCTTCTGTGAAAAAACCATAAATGGTGACATTTACTTGGATATGTTAGAAAATTTCCCTATACCCCAAATCAAAAGATATGACGTCGTTTTCCAACAAGACTGCATGCCTTCGCATTGGTCAATGTGTGTACATAAGTGCCTAAATGAGCATTTCCCCAACAGATGGATTGGGCATGGTGGTCCCATTCCGTAGCTCCTCGCTCCCCAGATCCAACTCCATTGGATTATTTCATGTGGGGTTATTTGAAGGATCGTGCCTATCAGACACCTTGTACTGATTTGCAGGAACTGAAGCAGCATATCACAGCTGCTATTAATTCCATATCTTTTCAGATGCTTGGCAATACATGGCATGAAATCGAGTATCGCTTGGACGTACTACGAGCAACCAAGGGATCTTACATCGAAATTTATTAACATGTGTAGTTACATTGTAAGTTAGTACAGTCAGTTTCTTTCTATCTGTTTAATGTTTTGTTTTACATAATTTTGTACTGTGTCCAATAATTCTCGGACACCCTGTATATTTATTGTTCACAAGGTATACGACTTCACAAACTATGTTTTGACTCAAGTCCATTTCACTGGCTTCGTTGTGGCTGTTGCAATTTTCTTGAAAATTCAGTTGCTCATATTTAACTGAACATAAAGTAGACATTTTAATACCACTAACATCTAAGTTATTGCAACATAAAACTGAGTCAGTTGTGTTGTTCATTTAAGAGTTTTTCGGACACATCTGAAATTTAGCTGATAGATTATTAGAAATGTGAGGTGAAATAATGCTGGGAGATAAATCAAGTGGTACTTTCACAGCTTTGTTTTTAATTTTTCTTTTAAGTGTAGCTAAAGGCTATCTGTGTTTCTGCTGCAGATCTGTGTATTTATATCTCAGTTTACGTTTCTTTATCATTTTTTCTGTATTTTTACAGAGGAACCTTTTATTTTGGTATGTTAGTTGCTTTGTATTTTTTCAACCCATGTGTATTTGGTTCTTAATCTTTTTTTCACTAGTTTGCGAATTTAGACTTAATTTTTGGTTATAATTGTCTTATTATTTCAGGAAGTTTGTTTAGTGTAATGTCCCTAGTTTATATCTTGTGCTTAGAAATTGCAATTTTTAGTTTCCGCTTGAGGGTCCTATTGTGTAACAAACAGTACGTAGCATATTAATAATTGTAAGAATCAATTGATTATGCATGTTGAAACACCTTTTTCAAAAATTTGTATGCAAATAAGATATGAAAACAGCCACCCAATCTAGTTTGTTCTGTCTTGGGTTAAATTCTGTTGCTACTCATATATACTCATTTCACGAGTAACTCTTTGCATTGTTTGGCCAACCAGAAAAAAATATTTTCTTCTATTAGTTGTTCATTAATGCCATTTGTTGTTGTACTCTGACATTGTGCTGTGCTCTTCTCTCTATTTCTGTACATAACATTAACTTCAAGTTCCTAAAATGTATAAGTTCTTTTTCTGTTTCAATTCATAGGTGGTCACAAAAAGTTATAATGAAACAAATGAACAATTCATGCATTCATTTCATTATTTTCATAGGCTTCAAACACAATTCATGTATTCTGAATCATAAGAAAAAAAAAATATATATATATACAGTACTCACAAAAAGTTTGGGATATTATGGTTTCAAAAGGGAAACATGGTGATATGCATATTTAGTGACTACAGGAGATAGGTTATCAGCATAAATTAGCATCATGATGACACATCATGTGGTTGGTGTGTGTGTGTGCAAGCTCTGATAAAAGTAGCTTCCGAGAAGTAGAAAACAGGTCGTCTCACTGCTTGGACTACAAGTTTGCTGAATGCATTTCCTTCAGAGTAGGATTAACTTGAAAAGATGTCCAGACGACGTTTAAGTATTGACATCAGAAATAGGGCTGTTGACGTGTTACATGCAGGTGTACGGCAGATTGATGCAGTTGCTGCTTTAGGAGTTTTGCAAGCTAGCTACACACAAAATTTCTACCGAATGGAAATGCTGCAGATCAAGCAGGATTTTTACCCCCCCCCCCCAATAAACAGGTGTGTGTGTGGGGGGGGAGGGGTACTTAAAAAAAACCCCAAAAAAACACCCACTGCAAACTGTTATTTTATTTTTTTTCCAAAGAAACACATGATTTCTTTTCTGGTTAATGCTCTTGTACGTTATGTTTTTGCTCCAAGTAATTCCCAAATATATTTTATGACTTCAATACTTGGGCTGTAGAGATAGAATATTTTAAATAAGCAATGTTTATTCACAATTAAATATTTTATTTTAAGATTTTAAATCTACTGTAGTTTCACTGAGCATTTGGCTTGGCTTCATTAGGACAAATGGAGTGCAAACGTTCAAATCATCGTGACATCATCAGCATTCTGACAGTCACTGCTTTTGGCAAGTTGTTTCCACGTGTTTGAAAGAAATCTAGTAGATGTCATGTCGTTGACAAGCCATGAGCAGTTGCACTAGATGTGGAAAGCTTCTAATATATTAAGCTTGATAGTCAAATCAGGTTTATCAATAAGCGTAGCATTTAAAAAAAAAATCTGGTTATTTTCATGACAATGTTGGGCTATAGACGACTTCTTCAGTTTCATACGTAAGTCATGTGTTCCTTCACATGAAAACTTAAACGCTCTACGGATCTGTCCTATACATGAAAGTCCACATTCACAAGCGATGTGATAAATTCCCCAGTTATGTCTTCAACGTAGTCTTTTGATCCACAAAAATTTGCCTTGTTTATAGATTTCAAAATAACTTTGAAATTTAAACATTTGAAAGTTCCTAAATTTCTGGACAGCTTTGTCTACAACAAAAGGACAATCTATATCAATCTATATCCTGTGTGTGCCACAATTTCTTTAAAAAAAAAAATCATAACTTTTTTTTTTATTTTTTTGTTTTTGTGTTTACTGACCATGGTGAGCAACTCAATGGGCTATAAGCAGTCGCCTGTCCCTAATTTAGGGTCACTGGTTCCAGAGAAGGAAGAGACCCACTGCCGTAAGACAAACACAACATCCATGCCTCACCGGGATTCGAACCCAACCCACTTGGAAGAACCGAACAGTCATAAGCCAGTGCTTAGACCACTGCGGCGGCAAAAATCTAGCTTTTTCTGCAAGGAATCCTCTGTAACGCATAGATGTACTGCACGATATACATGGGTAGAAAACACCAATTTGTTTCCATGACTTTTCTTTATGACTTGTCAACAACATGACACCTATTCGATTTCTTTCAATTGCATGGAGACAATTCACCAAAATCCATGATCATCAACTACCTGATGATGTCACATATGAATGTTTATGCTCCCTTTGTCCTGATGAAGCCGAACTAAAGGCTCAACAAAACTATAGATCTTAAAATAAATTATTTAATTGTGAATAAATGTTGCTTATTTATTCTATAATTTCACACATGGTTTAATCCTTTAATTCCACTAATATTATATTTACCAACTTGGTGAAGTCACCAACTTGGTTTACTTTCACAGGGTGATCCAGTTGTACTCTACAGAGAGATCTACTGGTAGGAGGGGAAATACTGATCTGAGGGATATAAGCTCAAGTTTTAAAGCTACAGGAGGTTGTACTTAATTTACACTCATCTGTGTTTTGCATAACATCCCTAACTTTCCTAACTAGAGCTATGAATAACCATACCTGAGTAAAATTTAAAAAGAAAAAAATCATTTATGCAATTCCTTTATATAATTCAACTGTTTTGAATGCCCTATTATTTCTTAATGTAAATCACATTCAAAAGTTTGCCCTCATTAGTGCTGGTAAATTATGTTTATAAAATTTTATTATGATATACCCCCAAATTTTAATTTATCTTTATATATATTAAGAATCAAGCAAGAAGAAACAAAAAGGGAAGTAAACACTGAAAAACAAGTTACTAGTAAAGTGAAAAGCCAAAATGAGCACAAGCTGCAGTTACAATTAACTGGAATGAAAATTATTAAGAAAAAAAAAGGAAGAGAAAAAAGCTAAACCACTGAAGAAACCTATTGAAAGTGCTGTCATCATGGCATTCAACTTTTTCTGTTTTTTTCCGACAGCCAAAAAGACTCCTTTGATCCCCCCCCCATCCTTTTTTTTTTTTTTTTTTTTTTTTTTTGCAGTATGGACCCAAACACAGCAAATAGCTCTAATCTCAACTTTGCATGCTCAGTAGATATGTCACTAACTCACTATTATATGCTATGCTACAAATAAATAGTCCAATATAATAATGATAATTTTACTCACAAAATGACTGAATCATACATAGTTGTTTGTGTTATTTACATGAAACTTTCATGTCTGGCTTTACTTTGCAAAAACCTCTTTGCTTCAGAAATTTTTTTGGTGCAATATCGTTTTCAATAGAAATGATGGATAAAGCCGATAGCTGTTCCTGCATCGTTGTAGATCTCAAATAAGTCTTTACAGCTTTAATTTATTAAAACTTCTTTTCCCGCTTTCTACAGACAGGAATTGCAATATTCGAAAGCAAATCCTACTGTTGGGATAACAATGAACCATATCATACTGGAATATGAAGTTCAGAGCTTCTATTGTAGTAGCTGAGCTGCATTTGCTCATAAGTGCTTGCAAATGCCTCAGCTCTTCAAACAGTTGCTCCCCATCGATATCTTTTTCTTCACTGTCAGCATCCTTAAGGAATTTTTCTAACTGAATACACTTTTCTTTTAAAGAATCCCGTCAGGCAATTTCTTCAAATTATAAAGGAAACCCGAAGTGTTGAAAAGTTTTTGCAACTGAGTAAATCTTTCCTGAATAGCAAACAATGCGCTATCAATGAGTGGATAGAAAACCATTGATATATATATGGTTCGCAATCTGTAGGAGCTTTGTGTTGCAGTTTTCATAGTAAAAAGTGTTTTTTTCCCGCTTTACCCTAGGCTGTGGGAATTTGGGATTTATTTCCAAGATGTACATAACAATAAGGCTTGTCACTCAAGCCTTATTGTTATACACTGAGTTGCCACTTTATTATTACCACCCCCTCAGTACTTCGTTGGGCCATCTTTTGCCTTTAATACTACGTCGATGTAGATTCTTCGTGGCATGGACTCCACGAGATGTTGAGAGGTGGTTTTTGGAATCTAAGACCATGCTTGATGAATAGCACTTTCCAGGAGTGTGAAATTGCAGGGTTGTGTATCCAGCTGTTTGATGGCTTGTTCAACTTCATCCCACAAATTCTCAATGGGGTTGAGATCTGGAGATTGTGGGGGCCAGCTAAGCAAAGTAAACTAACCGGCATTTTCCTGAAACCAATCCTGTACAATACGAGCACTATGGCAAGACGCATTATCTCGTTTAAAGTAGCCATCGCCATTGGGATAAACCATCCACATGACAGGATGTACTTGGTCTGCAACGATGTTTAGATATGATGTGCCAGTCAGACGTTGATCAACATGAATTAAAGGGCCCAAATCATGCCAGAAAAACATTCCCCAAACCATAACGTTGCCTCCACCAGCTTGAAGGGTTGTAGCAATGCATTTGGGGTCCATGCTTTCGTGCTGTTTCCGCCAAATTTTCACTCGGCCATAGGCATGGTGCAACTGAAAACGTGATTCATCGGACCAAATAATTTTTTTCCAATTATCGACTGTCCAATCCTTATGCTCCTGTGCGAAGTGGAGACATTTTCTCTTGTTAACTGCAGACAGCAAAGGTGTTTGAACAGGCCTCCTTCTGCCATATCCCATCCGTGCCGTGTACGGCGAACAGTGCGTGCACAGATCATTTGAGGGATCCTTTATTAAGATGGTCTGTAATTGCTGCACTGTTGCCTATTACCAGTCTGGACACTCCGGTCCGCCCGAGCAGTCACTAGTCGATGACGAGCACACGTTGCACGTAGAGACCAAGTTTTTTGGCTGACAGTACAGTCTTTAAACACTTTAACAACAGTGGTTCTGGAACATTTCATGAATGCGGCGGTTTCAGTGATACTCGCTCCATGGCTCCGAGCTCTTACAATCGTCCCACGTTGAAAGTCCGTCAAATTGCATTTTTTACCCATCTCATCACCCAAAAATCACTTCTACTACTGTCGCAAGCACTAAGCTTTCCCTTTTTATACTAGCCTCACCCTCTGGCGGCAACAGCGTGCAGCCATAGCTCATTTGCTTAAAACTGTCAGGTAGTCATAATAAAGTGGCCACTCAGTGTATATAAAAATGTCAACAAACATCAGGAACGAACAAAAAAAAAAAAAAAGGTTCATTTCCCCCCCCCCCCTGAAAACCCAAATGCGTAAAAAAGCAGCAGAGAAGAATTCTCAGAAAAAAAAACGCACAAGAATTGAAAATGCTTCTTGTTGTTGGTGGTATATATATAGGAACTCTGCATGTGTCAGAGAAACAACAAAGAAGTATTCAGCTTTCACTTTTGTGGCAAATACAGACTAGCTCATAAAAGAAAAAGAAAAAGAAAAAAAGTTAGCGGATAATTTTACTATGTAAGAAAATTTATGGGCATCCCTTCCATTTGGTGGCTGCCTACCTGGCCGGTAAATATGTATATTAGCGTCCTAAATTATTTCGTCGGAAAAATGTCAGTACCTCGAAAAAGTGTGACGTAAAGATTTTAGAGTACGGAAATTAATGGCAAATGGTGCAGAAATTTCATATTTTAAATGTGTTTTAAAGATTTTCTATCATAATATTGAACTGTGAGTGATACTGTGAGTGATGCTGTGAAGAGACGCTGCGGTAGGCCTAATGCATCGCCAGAGGTGCATTCAAATAAAATGTGACTGCATACACAACCATTGAAACAGAAAACTTGCTGCAAACCCGCAAATCACGATAACAATGGAACGAGATAATTTAAAGAAAAATTAATATAACAGTAAATAATTATTAGAACATTACAGATTCCAGAGAGGGCAAAAGGACATTACGACTGAATCCGCAAAAAATGTGTGTAAAATGGACCTTAAGGCCAAAACTTAAAAATTTTTGGACTATGAACCTCATAAAAACAAGAGACTCATTTTTATATCAAGAAAAGCAGTTCTGTTAATGAACCTTCAAAAATTATATATAGCATCTTTAACAACTTAATTCAAAAATAGTACTTATAAAATATATAAGGAAAATATTTTATTTTAATAACTGGCAACTGCAAGAGTAACCTGGCAAAATAAAAAAAATCTTTCTGTGTAAATGAAACTTTTGTTACAGTTCCTATATATTGAGAACAGGCCTTGATAAAATCAAGAGGCCAGAAACTTCTGCAAAAACAAAATAACTCTATCGGAAGATGTGAAAAATAGTTGAACATTCTCATGTTAAGATAGAATTAAATATATTAATCTTAGTAAAACCTTAAGTGTTTTAATTGCTGTAATAACATTTTTATTTTTTTAATCTACAAGCAAAAACTATCTGCAAAATCTGCTAATAATTTGCAAACTATCCACGTATGGCGTACGCGTGTACGTCTATATTGTGTGACTCTGTGCATCGCTACGGCGACGATGTGAAGCTTAGCTTCATTGAAAGGAAGATTCGCTGCAGCGTTTAATTCACGCGCGGACGACTACAAGTCCAAGCGCTATTTTGTTACCACGAGAGCGAGCCGTTATACTCATACGCTACACAATATAGTTTGTTCATGTTTTGTCATTGTTTTTAAAGCGATGTTGAGAAATTTTTCGTTCTTTCGCATACTCGTGGTATGCGAAAGAACGTAGAAAAGCATGTTAGAAAGTACCAACATGCTTTTCTATGTTGTATAGGAAACTGGGGAACTATAACTTTCGGTTCTGGTTTGAACAGCTTTCATTCATAGCTGATTTGCTATGTCACTGCACTTTTGGTTCTCCTGTGTTAATAGCTTGTTCGCAGGTCAGTTTCTATCTTACTCATACATATCTTTTGCAAATCGAAGAGTTTTTTTCCCAGTTTTTCCTGCCAACAACATACAGGATACAACAAAATAAAGGGTGGATGCTGTGGACCTATTTTCTGTAGCGTATCACTACATTTATTGCTCTCCTGCCAACAACATAACCTCTTTCTCTTGTACTCTTCCGCCCATCATTTTGGTACAGCAAGAAACCTTCCTTTTAAAGGACCAAAGCTTCACATTCTTTGCCGGAGCAATATATTAGGCCTACCGCAGCTTCTCTTCACAGCGTCAGACTCACAGGTCAATATTACGAACAAAATATATCTTTAAAACACATTTAAAATATGCAATTTTTGCACCATTTGACATTAATTTCCATACACTAAAATCTGTACATCGCACTTGTTCCAGGTACTAAAATTTTTTCAATGAAATAATTTAGGACGCTAATCTACACATTTACCACCTGGCCTACCTACCCCTTGGACCGGCCCTGGCTGGAAAACCACAAGATCGAATCCTTACAGCTACCTCAGGTCTGACCTTAATACTACTAAGAAAATTTGGGAATCTATACAGCAACGTTTAGATAACCGCATTCCATACCCCAGTATACTGGCAGACCTCTGTAATGTGTTGACTAATATGGGACTAACTGCACCAAACACTAATCAATAATGCCACTGCAAGTATGCTTCGTAGGTGTCAAGACGTTCTTCGACACATAGGTAGTGTTACTGGATACTGAAATCCAGAGGTTTGGACATTCTCTGAATATACACTTTTGTCTATATTGTGGTACTACTTGTTGTGAGCAGAAATTGCCCATTGACTTGTTTTTGCAAACACACTCTGGCGTTTATGTTACGTGGCTTCACTTCATGCAATATCCCTAACTTTTTGTGACCAGTATATATATATATATATATACATACATACATACATTGCTGAAAAAATGTGTACAATCAAACTGTGACAGTTTGTACGGCTTTTCTACACAGCGTAGCTACGTGATCCAGCCTTTAATCTGTTGCCCTTAACGATCTGATAATAGAAGAGATCCATAATTCAGAGAAAGGCTAATTAGGAAGCACTGGCCTAGTCGGAAAAGTATTAATCCGACAGTGAATAGAAATATTGGTTTGTGGCTCTCTAATTTAATTGCTTAGAAAAGATTATTCATTCAGAGAAATCTGAAGATACAGACTCAACTAGCAAATACAAAAATTGGTCTATTACTCTTGCCATTTGGGAACAAACAGCTACAAAATTCAAAGTGAACATTAAATTCAAAACCAGTAGCACCAAAAGTAAACAGCTATCAAGATAGTTTTGAAGCATTACAGAAATAAAGGAGCAATGATATGTGTTCAAAAATATTGTTGAGAGAAAATTAATTCAAATTAGAAAAAAATCCTCATAAAACTATACTTCCAACCAAAGTAGTAGAATGTAAAAGTATGTGCGCACGCCGATAGTTTTCAAATTATTAGCAGATTTTGCCAATATGGGCACATTTGGACGTTTGTGGCCTCTAGATTTTATCAAGGCCTGTTTCTCAGTACATAGGAACTGTATCAAAAGTTTCCTTTACACAGAAGGAATTTAAATTTTATTGCCAGGTTCCTCTTGCAGCAACTAGTTATTAAATTAAAATCTTTTCCTTAAGTGATTTGTAAGTCGACAGTATTTTTTTTTTATTGGAGGTTTAACGACCACCGTGAGCAACTCAATGGGCTATAAGCAGTCGCCCGTCCCTAATTTAGGGTCACTGGTTCCAGGGAAGGGAGGGAGCCAGTGCTGTAAGACAAACACAACATCCATGCCTCACCGAGATTCGAACCCGGACCCCGTTCGGACGAATGATCAGAGGCCATCGCTTAGACCACTGCGCCACTGGGGGCAGCACAGTAATTTTTGAACTAAGCTGTTGAAAATACTATTTATAATTTTTAAAGGTTCATTAATGGAACTGTTTTCTGGGTATAAAATGTTTCTTTTAATTCTCTTGTTTTTATGAGGTTCATAATCCAATATTTTGCCATAAAGGTCAATTTCACACACATATTCAATTGTATTTTGCCGTCATCGGAATTTGTAATGTCCTAATAATTATTTTTTAATTGTTTCTTTAAATTATCTTATATTGTCATCGTGATATGCGGGTTTGCAGCAAGTTTTGTTTCAATGGTTGTGTTCACAGATACATTTTATTTTTATACAACTCTGCTTCCAACTTCTCCCACCCCTGCATTCCAGAAATTTGAACAAAAATTTAGTAAACTGTAACTGGAAAAGCAAAGCAACTGGCCACCTTGCCTGCGACAGGTTCAATAGCATTCCTCTGCTTCATTATTTGATAGGCACAACTCTGATATGTGGAAGGGGAGATGGGCACATTTGAATGTAAGTGTGTACTCCCACAGTCTAACAAAATGTTGCATTGGATATTTGTATATATTCCATTTTTTTTTTTTTTTTTGATTGGACCGTGAGCAACTCAATGGGCTATAAGCAGTCGCCCGTCCCTAATTTAGGGTCACTGGTTCCAGGGAAGGGAGAGAGCCAGTGCCGTAAGACAAACACAACATCCATGCCTCACCGGGATTCGAACCCGGACCCCTTCCGGACGAATGATCAGAAACCATCGCTTAGACCACTGCGCCACCGGGGCGGCATATTCCATTTGGATACAGATACATTATGATTTCAGTAAGCTTAATTCACATCTGGTATAAAACGTGCATTTTCAAAAAAAAAAAAAAAAAAAAAGTTAAATTTTTGCATGCCTTACGTAGACTTTGAATTGTGACTGACAATATACTTCTTGGCCACAGGACCCTGTACAGGGTGGGTTTTGAATTTTTTTCAACCTTGAAGCTTTCTGGATTTAATAAGTATCTCTCCAACAGCTTATTCCGTTTGTTATTCTACACACAATATATTTCTTGCAAAAAAACTGGCTGAATGAGCCCTAAGAAATGCTGATCTAATATATGATAACAGTAATAAAGCGTATCCTTTATAACTAACATACCAATAAGCTGCGTTTGTAACAATGCTTGCTACACGGAAGCACATTTGAGTAATTAAGTATAAATTCAATACTCTCTAAACATTTGAAGAATTAGAATTTCTTTTACAACTAGCTGCATTTGTTATTTAAAAATCTAACCAAATATTCAGTAGCTCATAAAAATGAAAAGGTCTAAAATTTCGTTTCCTTGAAATATATTTTTGTTACTCTTTCACGAAAATACAAAATTAAAAACGAATCAGCTGTGTTTAGATCCGAAAATCTAACAAATTCTTTACTACTCCTAGTTTAAAATGCAGTCGATGATATATATACCTGTTAAGAAAATACATGAATGTGTTCACGTGTTAAGCCTACCTCCACGTGTTACGAAACGAATACATGAATGTCTTCACGTGTTACAGGAATCTCCACGAGTTACGAAGCGAATACATGAATTGTTTTCGAAATCGAAGCCTATGAACTGAAACAGGAAAAGAACTTACCTTTTAAGAACGATAAAATCCATCGATTAGGCATGCAGCTCTGGACGATCGAGCTCAGCCTTGCCATAACTCGTACTCACCGTCCGTAGTACAAGTGACGTAACAGCAGGTTAGAGAACGACGCAGCCGCAGACCAGAAGCTGCTTGAAAACCAATGGAATAAAATCTTCTAGTCGTATAAGCAAAACAAAAAAGGAGGAATTCAATAATCTTTATTAATTATACACAAGCTTACTGTTTTATCAACAGTATAATTTTGTTCTTTTTTGCCTGAATGTAATGTGACGCCAAAGATTAGCTGTGACCTTGCTAACATGACGAAAATGCAACGTTTAGCAAACGTAATGAATGTGACAAAATCGCAACGGTAACGGATGTAACATTTAACAAACGTTTATCAAACGTAGTCTTTGTACGGAAGACCAAATATCAACTTTTGCAACCGAAATGCGACGTCTTTTAAACGTCACGTGCTACTTGGGGGGTAATACTGTGTCAGAAGAACGGGGTGGCCATGCCATCAGACCCCCACGTCCAATTGAAAGCCCTGGAAAATGGTGGTCTAAAGATCTGTGTACATCCAAAGACCAGTGCGGAGGTGCTCCATCTTCCTGGTAAATGATGTCTTGAATAACCAGGAGTTGTGGAATTGCGAGTTGTTCTAACATGTCCACGTACGTTATGCTAGTAACAGTTGGTTCAGCAAAGAAAAAGGGTTCTATCACTCTGTTTTCCATTAGGCCAGCCTAGACATTAACCTTCTTGCTGCCTCTCTCATGTGCTACGACTACATGGGGATTTCCCATACCGAGATTCAGCAGTTATGTTTATTCACTCTGCCAGAAACATGGAATGTCGACTCATCACTGAAACAGATCCGTGAAAGGAGAGTGGGGTCTTCGTTGGTGCAATTAAGTATGTCTGCCGCTGATGCTTTTTGATGTGGTTGATTTTTGATCAAAGTTTTTTCTCTGACTGCACTTTATATGCATATAGGCGTAGACGTTTATGCAGAACCTTGTAAGCCATTGCTCGCGGTATTTCGAGGATTATTATTATTATTATTTTGTTATTGGAGGTTTAACGACCACCATGAGCAACTCAATAGGCTATAAGCAGTCGCCCGTCCCTAATTTAGGGTCACTGGTTCCAGGGAAGGGACAGAGCCAGTGCCGTAAGACAAACACAAGATCCATGCCTCACCGGGATTCGAACCCAGACACCTTTCTGACGAATGATCAGAAGCCATCACTTAGACCACTGGGGCGGCTATTTCGAGTTCACGACTGACGATGCGGACAGACTTCTTTGGGCTCCTTAGAATAAGCCTTACGCACGTCTTCCACCTTTTCATCCGAAATGGAAGGTTTCCCAGGGCTTTTGCCTTTAAGACGCTTCCTGTTCCCTTGAATTTATCTAACCATTGTTTGATGTTCCTTCATGACGACGGCTGTGTCTTATATTCCATTCTGAACCTACGCTGAACTGTTGTTAGATATTTTGACTCCACAAACCAAAACAGACGCTTTCTCCACTGAGGAAGCCATTTCTGTTGTATTCTGTGTTTGACGAGATTTTTCATCACATGAGACCATAGGCGTAACCACTGGGAAGGTGGGGGGGTCAGGACCCCCAGATTTTCAGAGTTGGGGATCCTCATATATATGTGTGTATGTATGATTGGACCCCCCCTCAGATTTTGAAACATGATTATGCCCCTGCATGAGACACCTGTCACCTTCTATCATCTGACAACAAATTTTAACACTTGCCTCTTGGCGTTTAAAGTAAGTTTTTTTTTTTAACATATTTGTTTTAATAGCATACTGAAGTTGTATACTTCATTTATAGACACCCTGTATTATATAATTATTTGTATTATCTTAAAAATTTTCAAAGAAAGAATAATTATCTCAAAGGACTACAGCACTGGTATGTTTCTGATTGCTCTGATCACAGTTTCCTCCAGCCTTCTTTCATCTCATCCAATTTTGAAAGGTTAAAGTTGGCAATAACTACCAGAAAAAAAAAAAAAGAGTAAATTTCTTTTTTAAAGATATTTTAGCATACTGACACAAAAATTTAAATTCAAAACCATTTGCAACTTAAAGTAAAAAGTTACTGCAATATATCGCTTATAGCTATAATTTTGTGATTACAAATAAATTCTTTTTTGTATATGTAGCCTAATGACTGTGTACTGATGACTTAATTATGTTTTGACTGCATTTTAATTGTTATAAGTGAGAAATCCTGACAAACATTTTATTTGCATAACATATGAAATCGATATATGATTCTCATAATGAATTGGTTTTTAATCGATATGCTTGATACATATTATCAGTACGTTTGGTACATTAGTCAGTCTGATATATCGATTAAACATTCGCTTCTTTTTTACGGATTTCAATTCTTGAAAGTTGGCAGGTCCGAGTTGTTCAGAAACATATCACTAATTACAACAAAACAGAAAAACTTACCCAGTAACAAGCTTTGCTCTCTGGGTAAAGCAAACCATCTCAGTTGGGAAATGTTGAATACCTGTTATATGGGTATTTTCATCTGCTGGGTATTTCCTTGGCAAGGTATCTGAGAAAAACAAAACAAAAACTGCACATGAGTCTGCAGTAAGTCCATACTTTTTTCTAGGAACCAAAAGTAAAGTACCATCACTCTGAGTTACTTTATCTTCTCCATGACAAAATTTTCACTAAAGTTATTTACGCACACTATAGCAGTGGCACTAGGGGTAAAATCAACATGGTTAATGTTCCAAATCCACAAAGCATGTCTATGTTCATCCTTTGGGAGAAAAAATATACTGGTGTGTAAGTTTTATTCATATTATAGTTGTATTTACACCCTGGTACACACGACTTCCATCCCATCACAAAGTATGGGGGGGGGGGGGATAGTATACTTCATGTATGGATAATATTAGAAAAAAAGCAGATTATTAATGAGAGTCAAAATGCATGAAAAAAATGTCTCAGAATATATATATACACTGAAGTGCCAGAAAAACTGGTACACCAGTCTAATACTTGGTAGGTTCCCCACGGGTGCGCAGGACTGCAGAAATACGACGGGACATGGACTTTACTAGCTTCTGGAAATATGCTGTAGGCAATGCACACCATACTTCTTGCAGAGCGTTCCACAATTCGGGTGTATTCCGAGGTCTGGGATTCCTGTGTTCGATAGCGCGTTGCATGGCATCCCAAATGTGTTCTATCACGTTCAGATCTGGAGACTTGGGGGAAATGGCAACACCCCAAACTCAGATGAATGCTCCTCTAACCCTAATGTGGCATCCCGACACTTGTTTGGAGGTGCATTGTCCTGTTGGAACAGGCCCAACCCATCAGCATGAATTCAGGACATGAACAGGTGTACCTTGTCAGAAAGGATGCACACATAGCGTTGACCGGTCACAGATGTTTGTAGACATACCAGGGGTACCAGTGAAGTCCAGCTAAACACACCCCATACCATTACGGACCTCCCACCAGCCGGTACAGTTCCTTGTTGACAGGCGGGATCCATGGCTTCATGGGGTTTGCGCCACACACGAATCCTTCCATCTGCCCGATACAGTTGGAAATGTGACTCGTCAGACCAGGCTACTTGTTTCCAGTCATCAAGTGTCCAGTGGCTGTGTTGCCGTGCCCAAGCGAGGCGCATAGCTTTGTGTCATGCACCCATCAAGGGGACTCGAATTGGGCATTGGCTCCCAAAGCCCATATTGTGCAGGGTACGTTGCACAGTCCGGACGCTGATGCTTGTTGAGGCTCCAGCATTGAATTCTGATGATACCTGCGAGAGTGTTGTACGCCTATTGTGTGAAATGATTCTTGACAGCTGACGATGGTCACGTTCACCCAATGTCTTTTTATGGCCACACTGGTATCGTAGGTTGGAGGTTTTGCCGGAATTCTCGTAGTCACAGTACACCCTTGCAATGGTCGTCCGTGAAAATCTGAACTTCGTTTCTACCTCAAAAATACTATGGCCCATCTCACGAGCGCCAACTATGACACTGCGTTGAAAATTGGTTAAATCGTTATTACTTGTCATTCTCATGCCGAAAACAGCTCTGACAGCTGGCAAAGATGTCTATCGCTTTATATACGCACTGGCGGACGCAACCGAGTACGCGCATAGGTGACGTTACTATGTATTTTGCATAAGCTCGTCTGTACTAATTTTTCTGGCACTTCAGTGTATATGCATTACAGAAAAGCAAAAACCACATAAATGCACCCTTTGTGTTTCAACTTTCATTTTTCTCATCTACTGTTTCTAGTATTACCTGATCTTTTTATGTTTCACATACAAAATAGATTTGTTGTAAATCAGATAATAACAGTAATATATTTCACTGTCACACCTGTCCCTGTAATTCCAAAAAATTGTGAGTGCAGTGACTGACATGCAAAAGTTGCTGTTTTAATGTCCTCTGCTACTCCAGAAAATTTGTATTTGAAGTTTAGTTTTGATAAAAGGAGCTCCAGTGCTATAACTTTAGGGTTACTCCACGCCAAATCATCAGATGCTATCCACCACACCATCTCCTATTCTTACAATTTTTTTTTTCATGAATACACTGCTGGCCACCCAAAATGCAACACCAGGAAGGACACAAGATAGCAAAGCCAGATTTACTGGACACATAACAACAGATACAAAAATGAAACGATTGAGCTTACAGGCCCGTGTGACTTGCGGAACACGCAGACATCAATAGTTCGTGTGGCCCCCCTGGCAATAACGGCCGCTACACGCCGCAGCATTGAACGAAAGAGGCTTTGGATGTTAGCTTGGGGTATGTAGGTCCAGGCTGCTTCCACACGTTGCCACAGTTCATCAGGCGTAGCCGCGGGTGGTGCTTGACGAGCCACTCGGTTGCCGATCAGCGACCAGACGTGTTCGATCGGCGACATATTGGGAGAACAGGCGGGCCACGGCAGCAGTGACACCTGGTGGGCCGTGAAGAATTGTTGCACGATGCGTGCCACGTGTGGGCGCGCATTGTCCTGTTGAAACGTGGCCGCTCGCAGGTCCTGCAGGTAAGGGAGGACTACAGGCTCCAAAACGTCGGAGATGTAGTGGTGGCTGTTGAGTGTACCGGCAGTGTGTACCAAAGGGGTGCGGGTGTCATATCCAATTGCGCCCCAAACCATAACCCCAGGCGACGGACCGGTATGGCGATGCATAATGCATGCGTCATACAGTCTCTTGCCGTGGTGCAGCCACACGCGGATCCGACCATCGTGGTTTTGCAGGCAGAAGCGGGATTCGTCAAAGAAGACAATGTTGTGCCATTCCGTAATCCAGGTGCAGCGTGTAACGGCCCACTGCCACTGCACTCGCTGGTGGTGTAACGTCAATAGTAACCGGAGCAAGGGGCGCCGTGTAACAAGTCCCCGCTCCTGCAGACGACGTCAAAAGGTACGTGCTGACACAGGTTGTTGCGCAACACACCCTAATTCCTGCGCTAATGTTCGTGATGTGGCAGTGTGAGCCGTCAATACCCACTGCACAACATGCCGGTCCTCTCGTTCGACAGTGTGCCGTGGTAGCGGTAATCGCTCACGTCGGTTCGTCCGTCCCTCATGCACCCACCGAATCCATACTCGCCTAACTGTGGTGGGATGTCGTCCCACACGGGTGCCGATGTCTTGGTATGATAAACCGCTGTCACGATAAGCCACTATTCGTCCTCTGTCAAACTCCGAAGCGTGCTGGAATGACTGCCGTATTCTGCGATGAGGCATCAGGAAGCTTCCCACGCACAGGTCCGGCAGCACAACACACTTCCACTACTTACACCCTGCCTTCTGTGCACCCTTCTTATAGTGCTTCTTGGTGGCGTGCTGGGCTCACATGATTTGCATATGCCCTGAAATGCTAATCATTTGCATGTCCTGTCGCGGGCGACGCGTGCTGCAAATTTCAGGCCAATCGGATGCTTCCTTCTTGGTGTTGCATTTTGGGTGGCCAGCCGTGTAGATCACCCCAATGTATGAAAATCCCGAAAGTTTCATTTTTTTATTTTGCATAGATTAGAAGATGTTAATTTTCGGATTCTGGTGCATGGCTGGCCTTAATCACATAAAAATGCAAATATCTTCGTTGTTTGGATAAAAAAAGTACCCAAATCACCACTCCTTCGTAATTTCCCCCAAGGAATTGATTGGTGCAATGCATGAATTTCTATGTTCTTTAGTTTTTGAGTTATGTGCAATGGGAGAGCCTTTTTTCAAAACATTAAAAAACAATTTAGTACAGCACTTAGAAGATTGCAATTGTTTTTCGTTTTAAAAAAAAAAAGTTTAGTCTAACAAATGAAGAAAAAAAACCTTGGGGTTTTGCGTGCGCACTTAGAAAAGAATTTTTAATTATGGTGCATGGCTCGTATTTTGCCACTGTGAAACCATGCACGGCGAGTAGCGTTGGCAGCCAGCCAAACGGTAGCGGAAGTGGATGTTGGCCTTCGGACGGGCGGCAGATCAAGATACCATTGTACACGTTGGTCAGATCACACCATCATTTGATGTGATGCTTGAAGGAGGAAGGATAGTGAATTAATGTTATGTTTAAAGGCATTTCAAATAATACAACTGTAAAATATTACTAAAGGGTCATTTCACGCCAAATCGTCAGATGCTATCCACCACATTCTTAGCTATTCAACGACGAGGAAAACTAATATAAACCATTTTCTCCATACAGCTTACCAATATAAACATGATGGGAGAGAAGGCACGCACTTTAAAGTGTAAATATGCGATGTCATCACTCTGTCCACGTTATTTTTATAAACAACGAATAGCAACTGAAAAATGGTACATCCGACACCGCTGGGATCGAACCCCAGATCTCTCGATAACTAGCCGAGTGCGTTCCCTTTACGCTACGGTGCCAACAATTCACAGCGCTATTCGTGGTTTATCAGTCAGCATCTGACTACAGAAATCCATATTGATGGGCTCAGAATTTTTCAGTTGTTATTGGTTTTTTATAAAAATAACATGGACAGAGCGATTACATCGTATATTTACATTATCTCCATGTATTTAAAATATATTCACTTTAAAGTGTTTGGCAGAAATTTTGGCAAAAAATTCCGTTCATGTGCACTTTACTTCATGCTGATAATGTTATCCCTAGTCAAAAAAAGTTTTCAAGTGAATACTGTACGTATTTATTCAACGTATGTAGTATGGGAACCATGGATACGAATCTCTATGGCAAGTTACTATTTCTTCGCAACTTTAGCTCACTTAGGTCTCTCTCTCTCTCTCTCTCTCTCGTACAGTTTGTAATCTCTTAAAAATCCGTTCAGAGGACCCCCCACCCCCATTTCCCTCTCATAAGTACAAAAACTAACAGCCATACGGAATGCCATTTTGTTTTTTTATTTAAGAGGCTACAATTCATAAACTTCCAAAAGCCGAAAGTTTAGATCTGATTGGTTTACATCGGTGACACGAACATTAAGTTTTCTTGCGGGTCATATTTAGTTTCCACACTACAGAAAAAATATCATATAACCTTCACAGAAAATAATCGGAGATTTTGCATGCACATATAAAATCCTCCTAACATTTTTTTTCAACATCATTTTTTATCCTGCGGCGAATGGCAAGTTTACACTTTTTTTATTGGAGGTTTAACGACCACTGTGAGCAACTCAGTGGGCTATAAGCAGTCGCCCGTCCCTAATTTGGGGCCACTGGTTCCAGGGAAGGGAGAGAGCCAGCACCGTAAGACAAACACAACATCCATGCCTCACCAGAATTGGAATCCGGACCCATCTTGGACGAATGATCATAAGCCATTGCTTAGACCACTGCGTCACCGAGGCGGCAAGTTTATAATTAATGATATCTTTACGAGGAGCAATAAATTTGTGGGATGTTGATCAGACAAAATGCGCAAAAGGTCTGGAGCGTCCGGTCATTTGCAGTAACCCTCTACAAACAACATCTAAAAAGGAGAGAGGCTTCATTTCATCGCCGGCATGATAAATCTGAAAACAAAGCATGACGGAACTTTTTAACCATGTATACATACATACATACATACATCATCATCATCATCATTGTCAACCATTATCAATCCACTGCTGGACGAAGGTCTCCCCAAGTTTCCTCCACAACGGTCTGTCTTGTGCCAGTCTCCTCCATGTCACTCCCGCATATTTACGAATTTCATCCACCCATCTCCCATGTGGTCTTTTTCTGGGTCTTTTCCTGTCCCTTGGAATCCAATCTAAAATTTCGGCTGTCCATCTATGGTCTGTCCTTCTGGCAGTATGTCCAGCCCATTGCCATTTCAGGGATTTAACTCTGATCATGATGTCTTCCACTCTTGTCATTTTTCGGATCCACGAGTTCCTCTTCTTATCTCTCCTGGTTATACCAAGCATGCACCTCTCCATGCTTCTTTGAGTTGTCTGCAGCCTTTGTATGTCTCTTTTAGTTAAGGTCCACGTCTCTGCACCATACGTAAGCACTGGAAGGATGCATTGATCAAACACTTTTCTTTTAAGACATAATGGCATATTGCTCTTGAAAATTATGCTGTTTCTTCCAAAAGCTCTCCAGGCAAGTTTTGTACGCCGATTAATTTCTTCATCAATGTGACCCTCACTTGATATCTGCTGTCCAAGATAAACATACGTATCTGTTATCTCCAGTTTTTCTCCATCAATCGATAAATCTTCATTTCTTGTAAAAGCATTGAACATCACTTTTGTCTTCTGAAAGTTCATTTTTAATCCCACTTCTTTACTCTTGTCAGCAAGTTCCTGGATCATACTCTGCAGCTCTGATGGGGTAGTTGCAAAAATGACTACGTCATCAGCAAAACGAAGGTGGGTTAGATAATCTCCATTAATCTTTATCCCTTTGTTTTCCCAGTTCAGTGATTGAAAGACATTTTCCAATGTGGCATTAAAGAGCTTCGGAGATATGGTGTCACCTTGTCTCACTCCCTTTCCAATTTTTATGTGTGTTGTATTTTCAAACAGCCGAATCTTTGCACTTGCATTTTCATAGATGTTATTAATAATATTAATGTATGCATCTTCAATACCGCAGGATTTCAGAGCCGTGGTAACTGCTGATGGTTTCACCGAATCAAAAGCTTTTTCATAATCGATAAAAGCCATGCACAATGGAAGTTCATATTCCCTCGCTCTTTCAATTAGTTCTCTCAGTACGTGGATATGATCTATTGTGCTGTAGCCACTCCTGAATCCAGCTTGTTCTCTCGGTTGAGCCATGTCCAGTGTTACCTTCAAGCGGTGTGAAAGAACTTTAGTGAAGATTTTATAAACCACTGATAGGAGGCTGATAGGTCTGTAGTTCCTGAGATCCTCAATGTCACCTTTTTTATGTAGCAGGATCATTGTAGCATTGTTCCAATCCTCAGGAATCTTCCCTTCATTAAGGCATCGAGTGAAAATTTGGGCGAGTACTGTTTCAATTTCTCCACTTGCTTCTTGTATGATGTCTATAGTAATTCCATCTTCTCCTGGAGCTTTCCCCCGCTTCATGTTCTTGATTGCATGTGCAACTTCTGCTGGGAGGACTGGAAGAACTCTGGTACCTTTCATGATGTCTGGAGTACATGTATCATCCCTTTCATATAATTTGGAGTAGAAATCTTTCACTCTTGTCAAAATTTCACCTCTATTTCTTGTTATAGAACCATCTTCTTTTCTCAGAGCCATAATCTGTTTTCTTCCCTTACTGAGATGTCCCTTTGCTATCTTTAGGCTTTGGTTGTTTTCAATTGCTTTCCTCACTAGCTCACAGTTGAATTTCCTTACGTCTTCAGTGATACTTTTTCGTGCTGTCTTGCATAGCTCTATATATTCCACTTTGGAAGTCACATCTTCTTTAGTTGTCCTCATCTCTCTTCTTTTTTGCATCAACATTTTGGTTTTTCCTGATAATTTGTTTACATGCAACTTGTTCTTAGACCCAGCTATTTTTGTTGCTGTTTCCATAAGAGCTTTGGTTACTTTTCTGTTAACTTCCGAAATATCCACTTCTTCCGATGTTAGGCCTTCTAAAGCAGAGAATCTGTTCTTCAGTTCCAACTTGAAAGTATTATGGTGTTTTTTAAGGTTGGTTATGTCAATACATTTTGTTTGTCTTATGAGCTTGCCACGTTCCAGTTTAGTGTTGAGGTGCATCTTACATCTCACCAATCTATGGTCACTACCTGTGTTGAACTTGTTTAGCACACTGCAGTCTTCGATGACGAATTTTTTGTTACACATAATAAAATCAATTTCACTTGTCGTCCCAATTGGATGTCTCCATGTCCATTTCCTGTGTGGCTTTTTCTTGAAAAAGGAATTCAAGATGAAAAATCCTTCTGCCTCTGCAAACTCAACGAGAGTATTTCCACGCTGGTTTCTGTTGCCGTGACCGAATTTACCTACTGAAGTTTCATTCTGTTGCCGGTGCCCTATTTTTGCATTGAAATCTCCCATAATTATCTTCAAGTGCTGCTTACCTTTATTATTTAGATGACGAATTTCCTCATAAAATTCTTCAATTTCTTCTTCAGGATGACTTGTGGTGGGGGCATAAGTTTGAATAATCTGAGCCTGGTATCTTCTCGATAGTTGGATAACGAGTCGTGCATCTCTGTCCGAGGAACTTTCAACTTCTACCACTTTATCCTTCAGTTTCTTGTTTATTATAAATCCAACACCACTAGTTCTGCCAGTATCTGTCCCACGATAATAGAAGAGATGTCCACTTTTCAGTTCAATGAGATCTTCTCCTTTTCTCCTTACCTCACTCAGCCCGACGATGTCCCACTTGATCCTTTGTAGTTCCTCTTCCAATTCAAGAAGCCTTGAATCAGAAGATAGGGAGCGTGCGTTGTAGGTAGCCAAGGTCAGCATCAAATGGCAGCCTAGTCCGGTCCTCCGGGGATTCTTAGCACCCTCTGCCTTCATGTCGCACTGGCCGCTGCCTTGGCCAGGTACATTCCAGCTGCCGGAGACTGAGGGCCAAGATTTAAGTTGTAGAGTCATTTTGGAGGTGTTTGGCCATAACTCACCACGCTGGCCAAGCGGGTTGGTGAGTGTGGGATAGCATTTCCTCTGATCCCGATGGTATAGTTATACCGCTATTTGCGGTCGTCAGAGCCCCTTTAGTGGGAACAGGATGCACCACGAGAAGGCGGGGTTGACATTTGTCAAGGAGAGGCTGTGATGTTACGCATCACCTGACCTTACATCCCATACATACATACTCGCCAGAATAAAAAAAAAAAGCTGATTAAAAAAAAAAATACAAGATGATCCCAAAATTAGGCGAAGAAATTTCTCCACAATCTCTCAGCTAGAGAGAAAGCATTGGCAGCAATCACCCCCCTCCCAAATAATTTTGGCTTTGCATCGATTTCAAGAAATGATTCAGATGACACTAAATGCGAAAAAATCTCGCAAACACTGTAAAATCTTTAGATGTTAAATTTTATGATAATCGCCAAATTTGTTATCGGGAAAAAAAATGCATTCATAGAAGCTCAACTTTCTGTTGTCTGATTTGATTAAATATAATCAAAATCTGACATGGAAGTTGATCACAGCGTTATGAGACATCGAAATACAAACATTGTTCATGAACTAATCATGCTTTTTTAAAATAAAGAATTCCTTTCATTTAAAACATGAGTTCAACAATACGTGCATCCTCGTGGTGGTGGGTGATGGTTGGGATCGCTTCTTGCGTGCGGGAGGAATGGCGTTCTTCTTCTGGTACCACGTCTCCACACAGCCGTGGCCACGAAACAGTGTGCTTCGCCAATTGCGCTTTCACCGTTGCAATGCACTGGCCATGTACCATGTTTAAAAATTCTTTTCTTGGTGCTCAGGCAAAAGCCCAAAGTTTTTTTTTTTTTTTCTTCATTTGATAGATTAAACTTTTCTTTGCAAAGAAGAATAACTGCAGCTTTCTAAGTGCTGTACTGCATGGCTTTTTTAAGCATTGAAGAAAGGCTCTCTCATTGCTCATAACTCAAAAACTAAAGCAGATAGAAATGCGTGCATTGCACCAATGGATTCCTTGATAAAAATTAAGAATGATGATTTATGTATTTCTTTTTAGACTAAATAGCGGAGATATTTGCGTTTTTACACAAAATATGTCTGCCATGCACCAAAATTCAAAAAATTATATCTTCTAATTTATCGGAAATAAAAAAATTGAAACTTGCAGGATTTTTATAAGTTGGGAGTAGCTACCCATTAAAAAAAAAAAAATTAAGAATCGGAGATGTGGTGGTGGAAAATTAATTCAAAATCTGACAATTTCATGTGGAATGACTGACCCTTTACTGATTTTATAGCACGCTATTCAATACACCTTGGCTATTACTTTATAATGAGTATTTATTTTATAGGCTTATGGTCAAGTTCTGAAACAGGAAAAAAAAAAATGAACTTTTGGTAAATGTAGCTAATTTCTAACCTGGTTTTAAGGCCACACAATAGAACTGACCTTGAATCTCTTCTTGAAAAGATTTCCCTAAAGTTCCCATCAATAAAATTCACCATCAATGAAGAATCACAACTAGACATTGACTTTTTGGATGTCCACCTGGCAAGGCAAGGGAAAATCATCTCAACATATCTGTCTACAGGAAACCCTCTGCAATTGCAAACATAATCCCATTTTCACCCCACTCCCCAACTGCTCACAAATTTGCAGCCTTTAAAACTCATGTCAATCATGCCAGGATTGTCTGCTACACTGAATCTTCCTTCAATGAAGAAATTGACACCATAAAGAAAATTGCCAAAGCCCATCAGTTCCCACCTTCTACAATAAAAAATTCCTCCAAAATTCCCACTTGAAAAATCTGTCTGCTCTCTCACCAATAATAATGAAAAAACCACCATTCATTGGTTCCATCCCTTTCCATGGATCCTTCTCTTATAAGATGTGTAAACTTTTCAAAACTATGGGCTACACTCTCACAGTGAAAACAAACCCTTCTGCAATAATGTGCCTGCTTAAAGACAGGGATCCTGTCTCACCCTTGGACACCCCTGGAGTTTATGCTATTCCCATTTCAACTTCCTCTGGTCTCTCAGTGTGTATTGGAAGCACATACCGAAGCATCAAAATAAGACTTGGTGAACACAAAAACGATGTTTCCAATGGTCTTCCAAAGACAGCTTTATCTGCACTAACCCTTGAAGACACCTCTGTAGTTCCCATTTGGAAAGAAACCAAAAAAGTTGCCCCCTTTCATCAACAAGGCATCTCTGCGTTTCCAAGAGAGCATTGAAATTTTGTTCACCAAAAATTGCAATTCAGAGACCCCTCACCAAATCCCATTTATTTGGATCTCTCTTCTAAAATCTGGCAATAGTTTCAACACCCCAACTTCAAATTGTAGTTCTGGCAACCAGCCCATTCAGTCGATCGCGGGTGATCAAGTTCGTAGGATGACCGAAAGTTACCGCTAAACGAACCTTTTACCGTACGTGACTCTGTGTCTTTCGCTCGTTTTATATGTTTAATTCCTAACCTCTATTGTTGTTCATGGTGCAAAGTTTTTAAAAATGAACACTGTCATAATTATAGGTGTGTTACTAATAATTCAAAGATGATTATCTCAATGATATAGTTATATTTAACATCCTTTTAAACATGTTTCAGTTATGAATACACATTCGATTACATAACCTACACTATTAAAAAAATGTGCTACAACTTTCATAAAGAGCTCCACACAACTTACATAAACACAGTGACTTCGTAACTTTGCTACCAGTTCTGAACACTACATAATAAGCTAAAAGCTAGAAAATCACAGCAAAATATGTAACTGTCCACAAGAAAATTGCAATGAACGATTGAATCCCAAATAACAAGAATTTAAACCTAGTAAACAGGGACGAAGCAAGTGTCTCTAACGACATGGGCAAAAGACAAAATGCCCCCCTCCCCCACCAGATTTGTTCTTTTGCTAAACGGTCGGGCTCATGACATGTATGCGTCTGTTTGTCTGGAGTGTGTTTTATTGCGTTATGTTAAGTAATTTTGCAGTGATATTTATTATTAATTAAAAATATAGTAGGTCTATTTAATAGTGTACCAGTGTACATTTCAAATTATTGACCTTCAGGATTTTTTGAAAAATAAATAATTATGATGATAACATTTATTATTATAAGGCAATGTAATGCACTAGAAAAGACTCAATAATGTAAGAAAAGAAGCAAATATTAAAATAATCTTAAGGAACACTTACTATGTAAATGGAAATTTTATAAATACTTATGTAATTCCCTACTTTTCCACCCAATGTCTGACTGCTCCATAATTATGGCATAATCATCGGTTTTTGATGTGCCTTTTGCATGGGCAAAATTGTCAATTACTGAAGAGTACTCTAAACTCAAGAGTTATGTCCTTTTCTGCATACATTATCACGAGTGAGTTAAACATTTTTCTCCCAATAATGTTGTTTTTTCATTTTTTATTCTTGAGACTGCTGAAACTGATTATTCAGCAGAACAATTCATAGGTTAAAAATATTCTCAAAGCTGTTCTAAGTTTGGAATTGTACTCTGAAGATTGTTATCAATGGTGAAAGTGTACATATCCCGTGGTGTGTTCAAGTTTTTGGCATTCATATATGACTGGAAATGTAGAAATTCATTGCTGAGAAAGTTTTCTATGCCTCCTTGGTACCTATGAACAACAAGTTTATTTGATCTAGCCTCTATGTCACGAGCAATGGTCTCTTCAAAATCCCTGAAAAGTTCAAAACTTTCCAGAACAACTTCAAAGATTTCCTCCTGTTTGCTAAATTACTGATTAAAGAATCCATAATCTTAAAAAATGTTTTTATTCTGGCTCAGTCAATGCTCTCTGTCCACTCGTATTGAGTGAAGACTACAAATAATATACCCAGTCTTAGCATAAATACTGTTACAAATGTTCGACAGATGGCGTGCAACTGATGTGCAATGTCACCGATCAGCCAGGAGGCATGAAGCAGCTATTGAATCATTGTGTGTTCAGTCACAGAGTAGATAACATGTTTCGTGAAGTACTTGCCATGGAGTGGAGCTATTATGAGAATCGTGTTGCTGTAATAGCGCTGCACAAAGTTGGAAAATGATTTTCCCAGGTTTTCAACATGCTGAAGAAGCTGAAAATCAGCCGAATTTTTGTCTACCGGACCATAAAAAGGTTCCTTGAGACTGGGACCATCGCTGACCGCCCCAGAAAGGGTCGGCCGCGTACCGTGAGGACTGCACTCTTGGTGAAAACACTGGCAGCTCGTATTCGACGAAATCCTGTCAGAAAACAATCGATGATGAACGTGAGCTGGACATTTCAAGAATGTCGATGTCACACGTGCTGCGGAGTGACCTAAGTGTTAGAGCTGACAGGCAACGCACAGGGCACTTCCTCACCCCACAACTGAAGCCGTAGAAGTTGCTAAAAGCAAAACGTTTGCTGCAGCATTACGCAGACAATCACCACAGACTGATCCCTTTCTCTGATGAAAAAATTTTCACTATTGAAGAGGCTTTCAAACCCAAAATGACAAAGTGTATACATCAACCTCACGAGAAGCTCAGGAGAAATCTCCAAAGATCATGAGGGGCCATCATCCTGCTTCTATCCAGTGATGTAGTTCTAAATAAAAAGTGCTTTAGCAGTGAAAGGATCAGTGAAAAAAAAAATAATAATAATAATGGAAAGAAGACTTATAAAATATTTTTTAAAGTCTGACTTGTTTTAATCATTTATAATTTTTAATTAATTTTATTATTCATGATTTTATTAATTTTTGTTAAAACTGCTGAGTTTAAGCAATTTAAAACAAAAGAATGAATGTTACATGTGAGTCACATGCCAAGAATATAGTTATCTTTTTTATTTCTGTAAGAAAGGAAGTGCCTCTGCGATGAAAGTGATTCTAAACGATTTTAAATAATATTTTAAATATTCAGTGTTTTTTCATTGATTGGTTCTATCAGCCTCTCCTATAACTTAGGGGGAGACAGTAATAGATATTTGCCGCCCCGGTGGCGTAGTGGTCTAAGCGATGGCTTCTGACCATTCGTCCGAATTGAGTCCGAGTTTGAATCCCTGTGAGGCATGGATGTTGTGTTTGTCTTACGGCACTGGTTCTTTCCTTTCCCCAAGTCCAGTAGCCCTAAATTAAAGAAGAGCGACTGCTTATAGCCCAACGAGTTGATCATCATCACGGTGGTCGTTAAACACACGATCAAAAAAATAAAAATGGTTACCTTTTGTGTGATGGGAGGGGGGGGGGGGGTAATGAACACTGTGAGTATCCAGGGCCATTGGCAGTCATTTGCCACTGATTTGCAGCCACTTGTCCTGAGCAGGTGAGAGCCCCGGGCCTGCTATATCCTGGTCTCGGGTCCAGGATTAGCTGCAGTGGTTAGCCAGAAGCCAACGCCTCTGACCACTTGTCTACTGGGTCTTCCTTTCACATTACCCGTAAAGAACTAGGAGATGTGCTAGGTGATGACTTCAGCAAAAATCCAACTGGAACCATAAAACACTTATCAGTTATATGCTATATACTTGTCTAATTTTTCTGTGCTGATTTATTTCTTGCTAGTGAAGTATTAACATGAGGTAGAATCTACTTCCTATAACATCATTTTGAAGATTGCTGTCGTAACAGAGAAGTTATCGTTCTCTTAATACTAAAATGAAACTCCATAGAGTGTGAACCGACTGTAACATGCTCATTCATTTGATATGCGAATATGTTTATGTGTAAAACACAGCAATTGTCCACCTAAAAGTACCTTTAACCATGAAAAGTGCCTTAGTGCCGATAAGCAGTGCTAAGGCCCTTCTACATCCCTGCTTGTATCATGATTTGGTGGGGAGTCTCTTACGAGGGTACCACGGAGCTCCATTTCTGTGAGAAAGGAGTCAAAACATCTGCCAAAGTCTACCAGAACAGGGTTTTGGAGCCAGTGGTCAAAACGTGTGCCACACCCTCTTCCAAAACCGACAGTGTAGCTTTCAGCAAGATTCCGCACCTGCCCACAAGGCCAAGTCAACCCAGTAGCGGCTTCAGGCGAATTTGCCAGACTTCATTTCTGCAGCTGATTGGCCTTCAAGCAGCCAAGACCTCAACCCATTGGACTGCAAGTTGTGGGCCACACTGGAGGACATTGCCTGCAGAAGGAGACACCCTAGTATTGACAGTCTCAAATGCTCTTTGGTGGGGGCAGTAGCAGCTTTCCCTGTGGAGACCCTGCATAAAAGCTATTGATGAGTGGCCACAGAGACTGAAGGACTGTGTGAAGGCAAAAGGATGCCATTTTGAAAAGTGATTGGTGCCATGTATTCATAAGTGTACTACTTACGTCATATCACAGGTGTATCAAAATATATTTAAATTTCTTTAGTTATTTCATTGAATACTTTGTAACAGTATTTATAGTAAGACTGGGTAGATTTTAAAAATTAATAAATTTTGTAAAATTATTTAAGTAAAAATTTTCTTGAGTGGTTGTGCTAAAATATTCATAAAGAAAAATTCTTCCAGTTTGATGCCCCCTAAATCGGGCGCCCTGTGCTTGTGCCGGCTGGGCCCGTTGCTTAAATCGGCCCTGCTAGTTAGTAAACATAGAATAAAGTGATACTAACCAGTGGAATGTGATACTAGGTACTTCCTTTTTAAATTTATTTGTACAGCCAAATGCCACGCAGGATCCCATGTAGACTAAATATTAACACGCTGTGAAGTATGCTGTCAAATACACAAAATTTCTACGCTGACAGACTAGTTTAAGGAAAAGTATGAGCTTCTAAAAATCAAAAATTTCCGATGCCTTTCTATGGCAGACATGACCAAGTGGATAGTCAGTGCTCTGTGGTAGTCAAGCATGTGGCGGGATATCACAACAGATCGGCTTCAGAAATATGTGCTCATAGTGACTCCTACCTATTTCCTACCTCCATAGGTACTTCACATAATTTTTTTTAAGAATCTTTCTAATGAAATGTATGTTTTTCTGTTTCTAACAGTCTCTTCTTTATGAACAATCAGTAGAGCAATCATTTTGCCCCCTTTCCAATTTTTAAAGTGAAATTAAATTTCAAAATTTGTACTTAATCTGTTCATGATTGAATCTCAGCCATTTTCGTGACCTGTAAAATTATTTTCATGGCAGAGTTAACAATGTAGTATCAATTTGTGATACTTAATTTCCAATGAAACGTGCATTTTCCCATTCCTTAGTCACTTCTTACTACATCAAGAGACAAAGTGAGCCCTTTTTCTTTTGTTTAAAATGAAATTAATGCTAAAAAATGCTACTACATTCTGGCTGTACAGAGAAAATGATTTTACAGGAAAAGATGGTGACGGAGAGTTTAAGTTTCAATTTTGAACTTTAATTTCTTGTATATTAATGAAGTCATGGCAAAATCCTAGTGGTTAGATATCTTAAAAGTATAATTTAGCAATATGGGGATTACCAGACAATTTAATTTTTACTTTTTCTTGTCAAATTTTCAAGTTGCACACCAACCTGTAGAAATTTGTTTGACTTTCTCCAGTCCTGAACAATAAAATTCAAAAATTCTTCCCACCCATTAAACAAAAAGAGAAAAATGTCCTATTACAAGAAGTAGTGGTCTAGTGTACATGGCAATTGTGGCAACACAGATGTAGGAGAAGCTGGGAGACAACTTTGTACCTGCGTAGCAGAACATGAAACTGCTATAAGGAACATTTCCAACAAAACAGGCTTTGACAAGCACATACAAAGTACCGGTCACTCAATTAACTGGGACTTAATAAAAATTCTCTCACATCAACAGCACTATGTAAAACGGAAATTGGAGAAAAGTCTCAAATCGCAAGAAGATGTACCCCGATTAACATACAGAAAGGCTGGATATTCCCATTTGAGTCGTACCACCTACTCTTGGGTCAGTTTTGATGGTGGGTTGGTGTGCAACCCGAAAATTTGACAAAAAAAGTAAAAATGAAATCATCCTAGTAATCTCAGTATTGCTTAATTATACTTTTAATTTCTTAAGCAAAAACTAATCGCAGTAAATCCGTTTAATGGCAAATAAAACTTTGTTAAATAATGAATCTGTTACTTAGCCTGACAAAGCCACACGTTTGTGGCGAAAGCTTGCTATTTCGTTTTTTAACAAAGTTTTATGTGCCTTTAAACGGATTTACTGCGATTAGTTTTTGCTTATCATTGGTGCACCTTACCCATATATATTTCTATTTTAATTTCTTGTTAACAAAAGGGAAAATGCTTGCTCTTTTGTTTCTTGATATAGAAAGAAGTGACTAAGTAATGGAAAACCATGAATTTTCAGGGAAATCAAACTTTAGAAAGTTCTGATGTCATTGTTGACTCTTAGAAAATAGATTTTGGACTCCTGGAAAACTCCTTAACATGTTCGCTGCGTTATGACCCACCCGTGGGTCGTAACGCGTTAACTTCTACATTTTTCAGAGGAGGGAGAAAAGTTTCTGTACATAAATCTGTAGTGGATATCAGTCACTTTATGTATATATCTTTAAACGACCCACCAGTGTGTCATACAGCACTACAGTTACGACCCCAACGATAAGTCGTAACTTACTAAAAAAATCGCCGAAAACGTCGCAGCAGCGAACGTGTTAAGGGAGCACTGACATAAAAAGTTTTAAATTCACATTTTGGGGTTTTCTGTATTACATATTCTCCAAAGTGTTTTGCTTACAATGGTGTGAATTTTATTAAGTTTAGATGACTAGAAGTATTCCTCATTAATATTTTTAGCATGCATGACATGTAATTTGAGTTACGACTGGTAGCGTCCAGCACTATTCACCCAATGTTTCATGATCAGTCTTAATCCAGAACTTTTGAAGAAATGTGTTTTGCATGGGTAAAAATATTCCGTCATATGTTGGAAATTCCGCCATTCATTGTTCTGTCAGGGAAAAGCCACCTTCATCAAACTCCGAGTTGCCACGTGCTCCAGTTTTCCCGGAGTTCTCTGGAAGTGATACCCTGCTCTAGCATCCCCGGAAGATTTGTGAAAACTCCTGACAAAATGACAAATCTTGGTGTAGATATGATAACATTTTTGTTTACTGCATTTGATTTCATAATTGTTGCATATTGTAAAAAAAATTTAGGGTTGGCACAATTAATTAGTTTCCTCTGAAACTGTTAAAATCTGGGGGGGGGGGGAAAGGTAAAAAAGAAAGAAAGAAATTGCTACTATACATGCTGGCATTCTTCCTAATGTTTTTATTTAAGTTTCATGATTTGGCTGGCTTGCAGCTGATGGAAGGGCTTTGCAATGTCTATAGTAGATGACCTTGAAATGAGTACTGAAGTGAGGGAACCCCGCTCAGTGCAGTGTGATGTTTTTGAGTTTTACATACTGGGAAATAAAAATACAGATTATATTTTTCCCGGATTTTCAGTTAATTGTACAGAACTTTTTACAGATGCCATCATTTTGTAAAACAAAGGGTCCCTGAAAATTCCACCTTGATAATGTAAAAACTTTTTGAGTTAGAAATACATTTTTTTATTAATACCTCTTTCTCTAAGTGTCCTAATTTGTATGTGTAATTTAAAAAGTTTCCACTGGATTCAAGCAAAATTTTCTTGGTAACTTAATTTGACCAAGTTAACACATCTATGAAAAAAAAAATCAGCTTTTTTAAAATGAAACTTTGGAAAATTAATTTTTCACATTTTTATCCTCAGTTAAGCAAAGAGGCAGTACAGCAGCAGTAGGTGACAAAGGGGGACAGGAAGTGATAATGTTGCATGCCCATAGGTCTCTGTGATCTTCACTTTCTTGTGAAGTTGACGTTTTTTTGTAAACGTCTTAGTAAAAAGAAAATTGCATAATTAAAAAAGTTTTTATTGGATTCAAAGCAAAATTTGCAGGATAACCTTACAAGACCGAGTTATGGCATCTGTCAAAAGTCAGCTCTATTAAATGAAAATTTGGAAAATTATTTTTCTTGTATTTTTATCCTTAGTTAGGGAAGGAGGCAGTAACTCAGCAGGTGGCCCACAGGACTGTGAATGAAATAGGAGATGTAACTGACAAATTGTGCATGCCTTTTATATCAATTCATCAAATATTTCTATTTGTCGAATTCTTTACGTGGTTACGATTTATGTTATTTATATGTCAACAAACCTGCCGTCATATAATTCACTGTTTCTCACGTTATCACAAAATTGAGCATGGGAAACGTCAATACTATAAATATATATATATATATATATGGGATGCAAGGTCAGGTGATGCGTAACATCACAGCCTCTCCTTGACAAATGTCAACCCCGCCTTCTCGTGGTGCATCCTGTTCCCACTAAAGGGGCTCTGACGACCGCCCATAGCGGTATAACTATACCATCGGGATCAGAGGAAATTCTATCCCACACTCACCAACCCGCTTGGCCAGCGTGGTGAGTTATGGCCAAACCCCTCCAAAATGATTCCACAACTTAAATCTTGGCCCTCAGTCTCCGGCAGCTGGAATGTACCTGGCCAAGGCAGCGGCCAGTGCGACATGAAGGCAGAGGGTGCTAAGAATCCCCGGAGGACCGGACTAGGCTGCCATCTGATGCTGACCTTGGCTACTTACAATGGACGCTCCCTATCTTCTGATTCAAGGCTTCTTGAATTGGAAGAGGAACTACAAAGGATCAAGTGGGACATCGTGGGGCTAAGTGAGGTAAGGAGAAAAGGAGAAGATCTCATCGAACTGAAAAGTGGACATCTCTTCTACTATCGTGGGACAGATACTGGCAGAACTAGTGGTGTTGGATTTATAATAAACAAGAAACTGAAGGATAAAGTTGTAGAAGTTGAAAGTTCCTCTGACAGAGCTGCACGACTTGTTATCCAACTCTCGAAAAGATACCAGGCTCAGATTATTCAAACTTATGCACCCACCACAAGTCATCCTGAAGAAGAAATTGAAGAATTTTATGAGGAAATTTGTCATCTAAATAATAAAGGTAAGCAGCACTTGAAAATAATTATGGGAGATTTCAATGCAAAAATAGGGCAACGGCAACAGAATGAAACTTCAGTAGGTAAATTCGGTCATGGCAACAGAAACCAGCGTGGAAATACTCTCGTTGAGTTTGCAGAGGCAGAAGGGTTTTTCATCTTGAACTCCTTCTTCAAGAAAAAGCCACACAGGAAATGGACATGGAGACATCCAAATGGGACGACAAGTGAAATTGATTTTATTATGTGTAACAAAAAATTCGTCATAGAAGACTGCAGTGTGCTAAACAAGTTCAACACAGGTAGTGACCATAGATTGGTGAGATGTAAGATGCACCTCAACACTAAACTTGAACGTGGCAAGCTCATAAGACAAACAAAATCTATTGACATAACCAACCTTAAAAAACACCATAATACCTTCAAGTTAGAACTGAAGAACAGGTTCTCTGCTTTAAAAGGCCTAACATCGGAAGAAGTGGACATCTCTGAAGTTAACAGAAAAGTAACCAAAGCTCTTATGGAAACAGCAACAAAATTAGCTGGGTCTAAGAACAAGTTGCATGTGAACAAATTATCAGGAAAAACCAAAATGTTGATGCAAAAAAGAAGAGAGATGAGGACAACTAAAGAAGATGTGACTTCCAAAGTGGAATATATAGAGCTATGCAAGACAGTAAGAAAAAGTATCACTGAAGACGTAAGGAAATTCAACTGTGAACTAGTGAGGAAAGCAATTGAAAACAACCAAAGCCTAAAGATAGCAAAGGGACATCTCAGTAAGGGAAGAAAACAGATTATGGCACTGAGAAAAGAAGATGGTTCTGTAACAAGAAATAGAGGCGAAATTTTGACAAGAGTGAAAGATTTCTACTCCAAATTATATGAAAGGGATGATATATGCACTCCAGACATCATGAAAGATACCAGTACCAGAGTTCCTCCAGTCCTTCCAGCAGAAGTTGCACATGCAATCAAGAACATGAAGCGGGGAAAAGCTCCAGGAGAAGATGGAATTACTGTAGACATCATAAAAGAAGCAAGTGGAGAAATCGAAACAGTACTCGCCCAAATTTTCACTCGATGCCTTAATGAAGGAAAGATTCCTGAGGATTGGAACACCGCTACAATGATCCTGCTACATAAGAAAGGTGACATTGAGGATCTCGGAAACTACAGACCTATCAGCCTCCTATCAGTAGTTTATAAAATCTTCACTAAAGTTCTTTCACACCGCTTGAAGGTAGCACTAGACATGGCTCAACCGAGAGAACAAGCTGGATTCAGGAGTGGCTACAGCACAATAGATCATATCCACGTGCTGAGAGAACTAATTGAAAGAGCGAGGGAATATCAACTTCCATTGTGCATGGCTTTTATCGATTATGAAAAAGCCTTTGATTCGGTGAAACCATCAGCAGTTACAATGGCTCTGAAAACCTGCGGTATTGAAGATGCATACATTAATATTATTAATAACATCTATGAAAATGCAAGTGCAAAGATTAGGCTGTTTGAAAATACAACACACGTAAAAATTGGAAAGGGAGTGAGACAAGGTGACACCATATCTCCGAAGCTCTTTAATGCCACATTGGAGGGTGTTTTTCAGTCACTGAGCTGGGAAAACAAGGGGATAAAGATTAATGGAGATTATCTAACCCATCTTCGTTTTGCTGATGACGTAGTCATTTTTGCAACTACCCCATCAGAGCTGCAGAGTATGATCCAGGAACTTGCTGACAAGAGTAAAGAAGTGGGATTAAAAATGAACTTTCAGAAGACAAAAGTGATGTTCAATGCTTTTACAAGAAATGAAGATTTATCGATTGATGGAGAAAAGCTGGAGATAACAGACACGTACGTTTATCTTGGACAGCAGATATCAAGTGAGGGTCACATTGATGAAGAAATTAATCGGCGTACAAAACTTGCCTGGAGAGCTTTTGGAAGAAACAGCATAATTTTCAAGAGCAATATGCCATTATGTCTTAAAAGAAAAGTGTTTGATCAATGCATCCTTCCAGTGCTTACGTATGGTGCAGAGACGTGGACCTTAACTAAAAGAGACATACAAAGGCTGCAGACAACTCAAAGAAGCATGGAGAGGTGCATGCTTGGTGTAACCAGGAGAGATAAAAAGAGGAACTCGTGGATCCGAAAAATGACAAGAGTGGAAGACATCATGATCAGAGTTAAATCCCTGAAATGGCAATGGGCTGGACATACTGCCAGAAGGACAGATCATCGATGGACAGCCGAAATTTTAGATTGGATTCCAAGGGACAGGAAAAGACCCAGAAGAAGACCACATAGGAGATGGGTGGATGAAATTCGAAAGTATGCAGGGGTGACATGGAGGAGACTGGCACAAGACAGACCGTTGTGGAGGAAACTTGGGGAGACCTTCGTCCAGCAGTGGATTGATAATGGTTGACAATGATGATGATGATGATATATATACCAAAATTTCAACATGCTACTCACATTCTTTCACGAGGACCCCAAGATATTGTAGATTTTCAGCAGTTGAAGTCATCAAACTGATATGGAACAAGTCTTCATATAGATATTCAAAGTTAGCGTAAATGTGACAAAGTCTTCAAATATGTAGATAAAAAAGTAGCAAGTGATTATCACTATTTCAGATTTGTTATTTAAAATATGATTTATGAACTTTAAAAGAATTAAAACTTTCGAACCCCTTGCTGAAGGTGAGTTGAATTGGCAATAAAATATTTTTTATTGATGATGGTTCAATCTTCACTTCCCATGACACAAGCACCCATACTAGTTTCAATTTCTATTTTTTAATCATCTTCAGTGGGTATATACGAGTTATTTCTCATTCATGTTGTCTCCTGGCCACCTAAATCAAATCTACTTGCAGAGTCCGATGTTCTACGTCAATCGAACCATTGCGCATTCGGTTTTTGGTTTCATTACACATCACTAGTCGTGTTCGTTTTCAATTGGATCGTTCGAATTTTCTTCCGATTCCAATTCGTTAGGTGTCGCCATCTGTTTGTTGATAGATTTATACTTTGTCCTGTTTCTGTGTTTTTTACTTTTATTACAGTTATTTTCTTTTTCTTTTTCAATAAGATATCTCCAACCGTATGGAAGATCCATTGGGTCGTTATTATTACAATTTGCTTCCTTAGTTTTTTCAATCATCACTGCCTCCGATGTTAATATTTGATTCTTTGTTTTATGTGATGTTAATAACTTTGCTTCCGACCAAAATGAGGCTATTCCAGATTGGTCTGAAGCAAAGTTATTAACATCACATAAAACAAAGAATCAAATATTAACATCGGAGGCAGTGATGATTGAAAAAACTAAGGAAGCAAATTGTAATAATAACGACCCAATGGATCTTCCATACGCTTGGAGATATCTTATTGAAAAAGAAAAAGAAAATAACCGTAATAAAAATACAGAAACAGGACAAAATATAAACCTATCAACAAACAGATGGCGACACCTAACGAATTGGAATCGGAAGAAAATTCGAACGATCCAATTAAAAACGAACACGACTAGTGATGCGCAATGAAACCAAAAACCGAATGCGCAATGGTTCGACCGACGTAGAACATCGGACTCTGCCAGTAGATTTGATTTAGGTGGCCAGGAGACAAAATAAATGAGAAATAACTCATATATACCCACTGAAGATGATTAAAAAATAGTAATTGAAACTAGTATGGGTGCTTGTGTTATGGGAAGCGAAGATTGAACCATCATCAATAAAAAAAAAAAAAAAATATTTTACTGTCAATTCAACTCACCTTCAGCAAGGGATTTGAAAGTTTTAATTCTTTTAAGTTCATAAATCATATTTTAAATGACGAATCTGATAGTGATAATCACTTGCTACTTTTATCTACAATGCAAAAATAGGGCAACGGCAACAGAATGAAACTTCAGTAGGTAAATTCGGTCACGGCAACAGAAACCAGCGTGGAAATACTCTCGTTGAGTTTGCAGAGGCAGAAGGATTTTTCATCTTGAACTCCTTTTTCAAGAAAAAGCCACACAGGAAATGGACATGGAGACATCCAATTGGGACGACAAGTGAAATTGATTTTATTATGTGTAACAAAAAATTCGTCATCGAAGACTGCAGTGTGCTGAACAAGTTCAACACAGGTAGTGACCATAGATTGGTGAGATGTAAGATGCACCTCAACACTAAACTGGAACGTGGCAAGCTCATAAGACAAACAAAATCTATTGACATAACCAACCTTAAAAAACACCATAATACTTTCAAGTTGGAACTGAAGAACAGATTCTCTGCTTTAGAAGGCCTAACATCGGAAGAAGTGGATATTTCGGACGTTAACAGAAAAGTAACCAAAGCTCTAATGGAAACAGCAACAAAATTAGCTGGGTCTAAGAACAAGTTGCATGTGAACAAATTATCAGGAAAAACCAAAATGTTGATGCAAAAAAGAAGAGAGATGAGGACAACTAAAGAAGATGTGACTTCCAAAGTGGAATATATAGAGCTATGCAAGACAGTAAGAAAAAGTATCACTGAAGACGTAAGGAAATTCAACTGTGAACTAGTGAGGAAAGCAATTGAAAACAACCAAAGCCTAAAGATAGCAAAGGGACATCTCAGTAAGGGAAGAAAACAGATTATGGCTCTGAGAAAAGAAGATGGTTCTATAACAAGAAATAGAGGTGAAATTTTGACAAGAGTGAAAGATTTCTACTCCAAATTATATGAAAGGGATGATACATGTACTCCAGACATCATGAAAGGTACCAGAGTTCTTCCAGTCCTTCCAGCAGAAGTTGCTCATGCAATCAAGAACATGAAGCGGGGGAAAGCTCCAGGAGAAGATGGAATTACTATAGACATCATACAAGAAGCAAGTGGAGAAATTGAAACAGTACTCGCCCAAATTTTCACTCGATGCCTTAATGAAGGGAAGATTCCTGAGGATTGGAACAATGCTACAATGATCCTGCTACATAAAAAAGGTGACATTGAGGATCTCAGGAACTACAGACCTATCAGCCTCCTATCAGTGGTTTATAAAATCTTCACTAAAGTTCTTTCACACCGCTTGAAGGTAACACTGGACATGGCTCAACCGAGAGAACAAGCTGGATTCAGGAGTGGCTACAGCACAATAGATCATATCCACGTACTGAGAGAACTAATTGAAAGAGCGAGGGAATATGAACTTCCATTGTGCATGGCTTTTATCGATTATGAAAAAGCCTTTGATTCGGTGAAACCATCAGCAGTTACCACGGCTCTGAAATCCTGCGGTATTGAAGATGCATACATTAATATTATTAATAACATCTATGAAAATGCAAGTGCAAAGATTCGGCTGTTTGAAAATACAACACACATAAAAATTGGAAAGGGAGTGAGACAAGGTGACACCATATCTCCGAAGCTCTTTAATGCCACATTGGAAAATGTCTTTCAATCACTGAACTGGGAAAACAAAGGGATAAAGATTAATGGAGATTATCTAACCCACCTTCGTTTTGCTGATGATGTAGTCATTTTTGCAACTACCCCATCAGAGCTGCAGAGTATGATCCAGGAACTTGCTGACAAGAGTAAAGAAGTGGGATTAAAAATGAACTTTCAGAAGACAAAAGTGATGTTCAATGCTTTTACAAGAAATGAAGATTTATCGATTGATGGAGAAAAACTGGAGATAACAGATACGTATGTTTATCTTGGACAGCAGATATCAAGTGAGGGTCACATTGATGAAGAAATTAATCGGCGTACAAAACTTGCCTGGAGAGCTTTTGGAAGAAACAGCATAATTTTCAAGAGCAATATGCCATTATGTCTTAAAAGAAAAGTGTTTGATCAATGCATCCTTCCAGTGCTTACGTATGGTGCAGAGACGTGGACCTTAACTAAAAGAGACATACAAAGGCTGCAGACAACTCAAAGAAGCATGGAGAGGTGCATGCTTGGTATAACCAGGAGAGATAAGAAGAGGAACTCGTGGATCCGAAAAATGACGAGAGTGGAAGACATCATGATCAGAGTTAAATCCCTGAAATGGCAATGGGCTGGACATACTGCCAGAAGGACAGACCATAGATGGACAGCCGAAATTTTAGATTGGATTCCAAGGGACAGGAAAAGACCCAGAAAGAGACCACATGGGAGATGGGTGGATGAAATTCGTAAATATGCGGGAGTGACATGGAGGAGACTGGCACAAGACAGACCGTTGTGGAGGAAACTTGGGGAGACCTTCGTCCAGCAGTGGATTGATAATGGTTGACAATGATGATGATGATGATTTGAAGACTTTGTCACATTTACGCTAACTTTGAATATCCCTATGAAGACTTCTTCCATATCAGTTTGATGACTTCAACTGCTTAAAATCTGCAATATCTTGGGGACCTCGTGAAAAAATGCGAATAACATGTTGAAATTTTGGTATATCATCATCATTGTCAACCATTATCGATCCACTGCTGGACGAAGGTCTCCCCAAGTTTCCTCCACAACGGTCTGTCTTGTGCCAGTCTCTTCCATGTCACTCCTGCATACTTTCGAATTTCATCCACCCATCTCCCATGTGGTCTTCTTCTGGGTCTTTTCCTGTCCCTTGGAATCCAATCTAAAATTTCGGCTGTCCATCGATGGTCTGTCCTTCTGGCAGTATGTCCAGCCCATTGCCATTTCAGGGATTTAACTCTGATCATGATGTCTTCCACTCTCGTCATTTTTCGGATCCACGAGTTCCTCTTCTTATCTCTCCTGGTTACTCCAAGCACGCACCTCTCCATGCTACTTTGAGTTGTCTGCAGCCTTTGTATATCTCTTTTAGTAAAGGTCCACGTCTCTGCACCATACGCAAGCACTGGAAGGATGCATTGATCAAACACTTCTTTTAAGACATAATGGCATATTGCTCTTGAAAATTATGTTGTTTCTTCCAAAAGCTCTCCAGGCAAGTTTTGTACGCCGATTAATTTCTTCATCAATGTGACCCTCACTTGATATCTGCTGTGCAAGATAAACATATGTGTCTGTTATCTCCACCTTTTCTCTATCAATCGATAAATCTTCATTTCTTGTAAAACCATTGAACATCACTTTTGTCTTCTGAAAGTTCATTTTTAATCCAACTTCTTTACTCTTGTCAGCAAGTTCCTGGATCATGCTCTGCAGCTCTGATGGGGTAGTTGCAAAAATGACTACGTCATCAGCAAAACGAAGGTGGGTTAGATAATCTCCATTGACCTTTATCCCTTGGTTTTCCCAGTTCAGTGATTGAAAGATATTTTCCAATGTGGCATTAAAGAGCTTCGGGGATATGGTGTCACCTTGTCATACTCCCTTTCCAATTTTTATTTGTGTTGTATTTTCAAACAGCCGAATCTTTGCACTTGCATTTTCATAGATGTTATTAATAATATTAATGTATGCATCTCCAATACCGCAAGATTTCAGAGCCATTGTAACTGCTGATGGTTTCACCGAATCAAAGGCTTTTTCATAATCGATAAAAGCCATGCACAATGGAAGTTCATATTCTCTCGCTCTTTCAATTAGTTATCTCAGTACGTGGATATGATCTATTGTGCTGTAGCTACTCCTGAATCCAGCTTGTTCTCTCGGTTGAGCCATGTCCAGTGTTACCTTCAAACGGTGTGAAAGAACTTTAGTGAAGATTTTATCTACCACTGATAGGAGGCTGATAGGTCTGTAGTTCCTGAGATCCTCAATGTCACCTTTTTTATGTAGCAGGATCATTGTAGCGTTGTTCCAATCCTCGGGAATCTTCCCTTCATTACGGCATCGAGTGAAAATTTGGGCGAGTACTGTTTCGATTTCTCCACTTGCTTCTTGTATGAAGTCTCTAGTAATTCCATCTGCTCCTGGAGCTTTTCCCCGCTTCATGTTCTTGATTGCATGTGTAACTTCTGCTGGGAGGACTGGAAGAACTCTGGTACTGGTACCTTTCATGATGTCTGGAGTACATGTATCATCCCTTTAATATAATTTGGAGTAGAAATCTTTCACTCTTGTCAAAATTTCGCCTCTATTTCTTGTTACATAACCATCTTCTTTTCTCAGTGCCATAATCTGTTTTCTTCCCTTACTGAGATGCCCCTTTGCTATCTTTAGGCTTTGGTTGTTTTCAATTGCTTTCCTCACTAGTTCACAGTTGAAATTACTTACGTCTTCAGTGATACTTTTTCGTACTGTCTTGCATAGCTCTATATATTCCACTTTGGAAGTCACATCTTCTTTAGTTGTCCTCATCTCTGTTCTTTTTGCATCAACATTTTGGTTTTTCCTGATAATTTGTTCACATGCAACTTGTTCTTAGACCCAGCTAATTTTGTTGCTGTTTCCATAATAAGAGCTTTGGTTACTTTTCTGTGAACTTCAGAAATATCCACTTCTTCCGATGTTAGGCCTTCTAAAGCAGAGAATCTGTTCTTCAGTTCCAACTTGAAGGTATTATGGTGTTTTTAAGGTTGGTTATGTCAATACATTTTGTTTGTCTTATGAGCTTGCCACGTTCGAGTTTAGTGTTGAGGTGCATCTTACATCTCACCAATCTATGGTCACTACCTGTGTTGAACTTGTTTAGCACACTGCAGTCTTCGATGACGAATTTTTTGTTACACATAATAAAATCAGTTTCACTTGTTGTCCCATTTGGATGTCTCCATGTCCATTTCCAGTGTGGCTTTTTCTTGAAAAAGGTGTTCAAGATGAAAAACCCTTGTGCCTCTGCAAACTCTACGAGAGTATTTCCATGCTGGTTTCTGTTGCCGTGACCAAATATACCTACTGAAATTTCATTCTGTTGCCGTTGCCCTATTTTTGCATTGAAATCTTCCATAATTATCTTCAAGTGCTGCTTAGCTTTATTATTTAGATGACGAATTTCCTCATAAAATTCTTCAATTTCTTCTTCAGGATGACTTGTGGTGGGTGCAAAAGTTTGAATAATCTGAGCCTTGTATCTTCTCGAGAGTTGGATAACGAGTCGTGCAGCTCTGTCAGAGGAACTTTCAACTTCTACAACTTTATCCTTCAGTTTCTTGTTTATTATAAATCTAACACCACTAGTTCTGCCAGTATCTGTCCCACGATAGTAGAAGAGATGTCCAATTTTCAGTTCAATGAGATCTTCTCCTTTTCTCCTTACCTCACTTAGCCCGACGATGTCCCACTTGATCCTTTGTAAATCCTCTTCCAATTCAAGGAGCCTTGAATCAGAAGATAGGGAGCGTTCATTATACGTAGCCAAGGTCAGTATCAGATGGCAGCCTAGTCCGGTTCTCCTGGGATTTTTAGCACCCTCTGGCTTCTTGTCGCACCGAATGCTGCCTTGGCCAGGTACATTCCAGCTGCCGGAGACTGAGGGCCAAGTTTGAAATTGTGTAAGCATCTTTGGGTGGATTTGGCCATAACTCACCACGCTGGCGAAGCGGGTTGGTGAGTGTGGGATAGCATTTCCTCTAATCACGATGATATAGTTATACCGCTATTGGCGGTCGTCAGAGCCTCTTTAGTGGGAACAGGATGCACCACGAGAAGGCGGGGTTGATATTTGTCAAGGAGAGGCTGTGATGTTACGCATCACCTGACATTACATCCCTTTTGCTTATATATATATATATATATATATTTGCTTATATATATATATATATGGGATGTAAGGTCAGGTGATGCGTAACATCACAGCCTCTCCTTGACAAATGTCAACCCCGCCTTCTCGTGGTGCATCCTGTTCCCACTAAAGGCTCTGACGATCGCCAATAGCGGTATAACTATACCATCGAGATTAGAGGAAATTCTATCCCACACTCACCAACCCGCTTGGCCAGCGTGGTGAGTTATGGCCAAACCCCTCCAAAATGATTCCACAACTTAAATCTTGGCCCTCAGTCTCCGGCAGCTGGAATGTACCTGGCCAAGGCAGCGGCCAGTGCGACATGAAGGCAGAGGGTGCTAAGAATCCCCGGAGGACCGGACTAGGCTGCCATCTGATGCTGACCTTGGCTACGTACAATGGACGCTCCTATCTTCTGATTCAAGGCTTCTTGAATTGGAAGAGGAACTACAAAGGATCAAGTGGGACATCGTGGGGCTAAGTGAGGTAAGGAGAAAAGGAGAAGATCTCATCGAACTGAAAAGTGGACATCTCTTCTACTATCGTGGGACAGATACTGGCAGAACTAGTGGTGTTGGATTTATAATAAACAAGAAACTGAAGGATAAAGTTGTAGAAATTGAAAGTTCCTCTGACAGAGCTGCACGACTTGTTATCCAACTCTCGAAAAGATGCCAGGCTCAGATTATTCAAACTTATGCACCCACCACAAGTCATCCTGAAGAAGAAATTGAAGAATTTTATGAGGAAATTTGTCATCTAAATAATAAAGGTAAGCAGCATTTGAAAATAATTATGGGAGATTTCAATGCAAAAATAGGGCAACGGCAACAAAATGAAACTTCAGTAGGTAAATTCGGTCACGGCAACAGAGACCAGCGTGGAAATACTCTCGTTGAGTTTGCAGAGGCAGAAGGGTTTTTCATCTTGATCTCCTTCTTCAAGAAAAAGCCACACAGGAAATGGACTTGGAGACATCCAAATGGGACGACAAGTGAAATTGATTTTATTATGTGTAACAAAAAATTCGTCATAGAAGACTGCAGTGTGCTAAACAAGTTCAACACAGGTAGGTAGTGACCCTAGATTGGTGAGATGTAAGATGCACCTCAACACTTAACTTGAACGTGGCAAGCTCATAAGACAAACAAAATCTATTGACATAACCAACCTTAAAAAACACCATAATACCTTCAAGTTGGAACTGAAGAACAGGTTCTCTGCTTTAGAAGGCCTAACATCGGAAGAAGTGGACATCTCTGAAGTTAACAGAAAAGTAACCAAAGCTCTTATGGAAACAGCAACAAAATTAGCTGGGTCTAAGAAAAAGTTGCATGTAAACAAATTATCAGGAAAAACCAAAAAGGTTGATGCAAAAAAGAAGAGAGATGAGGACAACTAAAGAAGATGCGACTTCCAAAGTGGAATATATAGAGCTATGCAAGACAGTAAGAAAAAGTATCACTGAAGACGTAAGAAAATTCAACTGTGAACTAGTGAGGAAAGCAATTGAAAACAACCAAAGCCTAAAGATAGCAAAGGGACATCTCAGTAAGGGAAGAAAACAGATTATGGCACTGAGAAAAGAAGATGGTTCTGTAACAAGAAATAGAGGCGAAATTTTGACAAGAGTGAAAGATTTCTACTCCAAATTATATGAAAGGGATGATACATGCACTCCAGACATCATGAAAGATACCAGTACCAGAGTTCCTCCAGTCCTTCCAGCAGAAGTTGCACATGCAATCAAGAACATGAAGCGGGGAAAAGCTCCAGGAGAAGATGGAATTACTGTAGACATCATACAAGAAGCAAGTGGAGAAATCGAAACAGTACTCGCCCAAATTTTCACTCGATGCCTTAATGAAGGAAAGATTCCTGAGGATTGGAACACTGCTACAATGATCCTGCTACATAAGAAAGGTGACATTGAGGATCTCGGAAACTACAGACCTATCAGCCTCCTATCAGTAGTTTATAAAATCTTCACTAAAGTTCTTTCACACCGCTTGAAGGTAACACTGGACATGGCTCAACCGAGAGAACAAGCTGGATTCAGGAGTGGCTACAGCACAATAGATCATATCCACGTGCTGAGAGAACTAATTGAAAGAGCGAGGGAATATGAACTTCCATTGTGCATGGCTTTTATCGATTATGAAAAAGCCTTTGATTCGGTGAAACCATCAGCAGTTACAATGGCTCTGAAAACCTGCGGTATTGAAGATGCATACATAAATATTATTAATAACATCTATGAAAATGCAAGTGCAAAGATTAGGCTGTTTGAAAATACAACACACGTAAAAATTGGAAAGGGAGTGAGACAAGGTGACACCATATCTCCGAAGCTCTTTAATGCCACATTGGAGGGTGTTTTTCAGTCGCTGAGCTGGGAAAACAAGGGGATAAAGATTAATGAAGATTATCTAACCCACCTTTGTTTTGCTGATGACGTAGTCATTTTTGCAACTACCCCATCAGAGCTGCAGAGTATGATCCAGGAACTTGCTGACAAGAGTAAAGAAGTGGGATTAAAAATGAACTTTCAGAAGACAAAAGTGATGTTCAATGCTTTTACAAGAAATGGAGATTTATCGATTGATGGAGAAAAGCTGGAGATAACAGACACGTACGTTTATCTTGGACAGCAGATATGAAGTGAGGGTCACATTGATGAAGAAATTAATCGGCGTACAAAACTTGCCTGGAGAGCTTTTGGAAGAAACTGCATAATTTTCAAGAGCAATATGCCATTATGTCTTAAAAGAAAAGTGTTTGATCAATGCATCCTTACAGTGCTTACGTATGGTGCAGAGACGTAGACCTTAACTAAAAGAGACATACAAAGGCTGCAGACAACTCAAAGAAGCATGGAGAGGTGCATACTTGGTGTAACCAGGAGAGATAAGAAGAGGAACTCGTGGATCCGAAAAATGACAAGAGTGGAAGACATCATGATCAGAGTTAAATCCCTGAAATGGCAATGGGCTGGACATACTGCCAGAAGGACAGATCATCGATGGACAGCCGAAATTTTAGATTGGATTCCAAGGGACAGGAAAAGACCCAGAAGAAGACCACATGGGAGATGGGTGGATGAAATTCGAAAGTATGCTGGGGTGACATGGAGGAGACTGGCACAAGACAGACCGTTGTGGAGGAAACTTGGGGAGACCTTCGTCCAGCAGTGGATTGATAATGGTTGACAATGATGATGATGATGATATATATATATATATATATATATATATATATATATATATATATATATATATATATATATTTATTTTGCAACTACCCCATCAGAGCTGCAGAGTATGATCCAGGAACTTGCTGACAAGAGTAAAGAAGTGGGATTAAAAATGAACTTTCAGAAGACAAAAGTGATGTTCAATGCTTTTACAAGAAATGAAGATTTATCGATTGATGGAGAAAAACTGGAGATAACAGATACGCATGTTTATCTTGGACAGCAGGTATCAAGTGAGGGTCACATTGATGAAGAAATTAATCGGCGTACAAAACTTGCCTGGAGAGCTTTTGGAAGAAACAGCATAATTTTCAAGAGCAATATGCCATTATGTCTTAAAAGAAAAGTGTTTGATCAATGCATCCTTCCAGTGCTTACATATGGTGCAGAGACGTGGACCTTAACTAAAAGAGACATACAAAGGCTGCAGACAACTCAAAGAAGCATGGAGAGGTGCATGCTTGGTATAACCAGGAGAGATAAGAAGAGGAACTCGTGGATCCGAAAAATGACGAGAGTGGAAGACATCATGATCAGAGTTAAATCCCTGAAATGGCAATGGGCTGGACATACTGCCAGAAGGACAGACCATAGATGGACAGCCGAAATTTTAGATTGGATTCCAAGGGACAGGAAAAGACCCAGAAAAAGACCACATGGGAGATGGGTGGATGAAATTCGTAAATATGCGGGAGTGACATGGAGGAGACTGGCACAAGACAGACCGTTGTGGAGGAAACTTGGGGAGACCTTCGTCCAGCAGTGGATTGATAATGGTTGACAATGATGATGATGATGATGATATATATTTGTGTGTGTAATATGCTTCTTTTACTTCTATCCTCTATTCCTGTAAATTCACATTTCCTATATTTATGCCCCATTTTCTCAGCTTCTATTAGAGATATCTCTTTGAAATTTTGATTGCATATTTTTTCCCCTGTGTAAATCAGCACTTTAACACAGCAATATTACAACTTGAAAAATGATTTTTTTTTTTCGTTCATTTGTGGAATGTTTTTTGACTATGTCTCAAAAAGTTCCAAAATCAAAATTTTTTAAAAAGTCTGTGTTAAAGTGTGTCTCAGAGACCAAAGTTATTGGGAAAAATAACAGCAAAAATATCTCTTCTAGTTTCTGAGAAAAGTGGCCAAATTTTATCATGGAGGGAGATAGGCTTCAGTGTTCCTTTTAAATGAACTTCCAAAACTCAGTATGAATGCCGTGTTTGACTACCTCAGTGATCCCATCTAGATAAAGATGCATATATTTCTTGCATGCACATATACTTTTCATTTCAGACAATTAATATTTCTCCCATTGTGCCACATGAACACTTTCAACGAAAAATGTTTTCAGCATCATTTCAGTAATAACCAAAGTACGTATGTGCAGAAGTGTCATATAAACAGAGAAAAAAAGAAGAAAATTAAAAACAAAATGATGTGAAAAGGCAAAATTTTGCAACAAAATTTTTTTGGAAATTCCATGATAAAGTGATAATTGATGAATGTTACCCATAAAAAATTTTCTGTAAGCAAAATAAATAAATTAAAAGAATAAAAGACAAGTCTGGATTCTTGTTATATTTTTTCCCAATGTGCAGATCATTAAGCTACTCATATTAATTATCTTTTGTTGTGTCGTTACTCGTATACGTTATGGAAAATTTGCAATTTATAAAATAAACAACTGTACATTTGCATTGTTATTCTGCGAAATATCTACCTGATTAACAATTTATAACAAAATAAAGTTACTTTGCTCATTAAATATTGATGTACATAAATTATATTAGGATACTGTAACTATACAATATTTACAATGTAATTTTGTTTGCTTGCTTGATATAATTTTTGCATTTACTTGTACATGATATTTAAGGAATCATTTGTTAATTGATTTGATTATATGCAGTCAACATTCCCATTCTCTTTTATGTATGTTTGTACATAGGGCTTCCTTTGTTGGTACAAAGAAGTATTGCACGACAAATTCAGTTAGTGGAAATAATTGGCAAAGGTCGTTTTGGAGAAGTCTGGAGGGGACGATGGAGAGGACAGCCTGTTGCTGTAAAAATATTTTCTTCTAGAGATGAAAGGTCGTGGTTTAGAGAAGTTGAAATCTATCAGACTGTCATGCTTCGTCACAGTAACATATTAGGGTTTATTGCTGCTGACAACAAAGGTATTTAACTGTTTCTTTTAATTTCAACTTTTGTTTCTAGTAATTCACATTTCCTAAAAAAATATGTGATTCAGTTATTAGAATTTTACAAATCCTGTATAGCACACAAATTGGTATTTTTTTCCACATTTCACTGCCACTTCATGTAATTAATAAAATTGAGGGGTTTTGTTTTTATGTTCAACATAGCAAAGTTTTAAAGTTGTATGGTTTTCAAAAATGTTTCAATGAAGCTTGACAAAATTAAGGGTTAAAAAAGAACAAAAATGAAAGGATTAGTGTGATGTATTATTGACATCCTACGGCCTTAAAGTTTGATTCATTTATCTTTCATTCATTGGTGTTTTGCTTTTGCAAACAGAAAGGGTATTCAGGTCTGAGTGGCTTGTAATGCAGAAATCAGAGAAATAAAATCGTAATCCTGTTTTTTGAGAAACTTCTTATTTTGTGTAGCTCACTGCAAAATCACATACATCTATCACCAGATGGTTTTGTAGTATCCATCCATCAAGTTCTAGCTTTCAGTCTCAGGGTTCCCACAATCCTTATGAATACTTAACAGTGCTTAAAAAGTGCTTATTTTTTTTTTTTTGGGTGCTTAGAGGTCCTTATTTTTTACCGAAAATGTTAAAAAGTACTTATTCTTCCCGACTGACTGCATGGAATCCAGAATTTATGATGCAGTGCATATAATTATTGATGCTGTTTGGCTATGTTAATGATGACATCATGTGACATCAACTGGAAGTCCATGAGAGAGTATAGGGCAGTGTGAGATTGGTAATTTATAGAACCGAGTGAAGGACCGTGGGCTAAATTAAACACATCTAGCAGATTCTGCCCTATAAGCCCATCACCATCTCTTGGTAGTTGTATTCCCCTTTTTGTGTAAGCAAATATCAATTATTCAGTTGTGCCATGAGAAAATTAAGTGTAAAATTGAAATCTTGAACACACAATTTTGACTTTGGTTTTCTGATTTAAACCATGAGATAATTATTTTTATACATACATACATACATATCATTAAGCTGTTCTCTGAGATTCAGAGGTTAGCTCCTCAAAGAAAGACCATGTGCCAAGTACATATTTAACTGATAGAACTACAATTTGCTTACTGTTGGTGTATCGAATGTCTCCATTTACAACGATCTCTGCACACCACTCAAGTTTCATTAACTTCCATCACTTGCCGCATACAAGACCTTTTGTACTTCATAATCATAATCTTTTTTCAACCAGACATTCTTGAATCTGGTCCTCCCATGAATTCCTTGGCCTTCCTCTACCTTTCTTTCCTGCCTCTTGGGCTGAAAAAATTCTGTTAGTCAGCACTTCGTCACTCATTTTTTCAACATGGCCAAACCACCTAAGAATATTAGTTTCCACCTTACTAGCAACATTTTGCCTCACATTACACATCTGCAATACATCTTCGTTCCTCACATGATTGGCGTGTGTCTACCCCCCCCCCCCATTAGTAACACACATCTCCACAGCACACAAACGACTCCTATATCTTTTCTGCAGTACCCAGATTTCACTGCCGTACATCAGAGTAGGAACAATTACACTTTCATACACAGCCATTTGGGACTTCCTCGAGAGAACCCAGCATTCCTGTGAAATCCTCCTAAGGCAGATATGACTTTTAATGAAGAATTCACTTGCCTACTAATTTTGCCATCTAATTTGTTCTCTCTGTCAAACGTACTTCCTAAATATACAAACTGATTCACCTGGCCAATCTCTGTACCTTTAAGCCTTATTTTGCATTCAAAACCATTCTGTACATCTCACACTTTCACTGACATAAGACTTCATACCTTATCATATCTGTTTTATAAGAGCAATCTGATTAGGCTTTATACAGTTTTTCACATTATATATCTTCTAAATGTTTTAAGTATTACTGAACTGCCACAGTGGCCTAAGCACTGGCTTCTGACTTCATTGAAGTGGGTGTGGGTTTGACGTGCAAAGAGGGGTGTTAGTTGTTTTATATCACTGGCTGTCTCTTTTCCCTGGAAATAGTGGGCATAAGTTATGGATGGGAGACATCGTATAGCTCTTAGAGTTGCTCCTCGCAGTGGTGTTAAACTCAAAAGAAAAAAAAAAAATTCTGATGGTTGATGGAGCAGTGTCTTTTTATTTTTTTAAATGAAAAGATTTTATTTTAATATGTGTTCTTATTCCTGTGTATCCAGTATGACTTCTGAAGAAAGAATATCCTAGTGCACTATACATCAAACTGCTGACATATATATGTACCTATACACCATAGACATTGGCGTAGCATAGGCTGGCAACTGTAATGCTTGCTAGTCTGAAACGGCAGAGACCAATTGAACGTGTTGCATTATCTATGGATAGGGTAAGCTGACAGTGAACAGATGCCTATTGCAAAGCAAGAGTGTTTGATTCAATTTATAATGTATGGCAGAAGTTATGTAGAAGGAATGTTTGCGTTTGACTTGAGAACTTTCTAGATCAAATTGTAATTAGTAAGTGCTCATACCCGAGAAAAAACAAACAAGACTAGTAAGCAGGAAAATACGAGGGCATATCGTCGCCGGCCATATACAAAAAGCAGAGAAAAAAAGAAAAGAAAGAAAACTACTAAATACGAAAATTTCTCGTCACATTCACTTAAAGCTTAAAGATATATCAAAATTTGAAAGATTTAGATCTGAAATACTTGCACAAACATGCTAACACACTAGTACAATGGGGGCTTTCAATGTATGCTGGAAGTTGCATGCTTTTTGCTAGTCTATTCTCGTCCAATGTCTTTGCTATAAATTGTGTTCAACTCAAGCATGGAAAGATGCATGCTTGGTGAAACCAAAAAAGATAGAGAAACAAAGTCTTGGATAAGGAAAATGACAAGAGTTGATGACATCATAATCAAACTAAATACCCTCAGATGGCAGTGAGTTTGAATATATTACAAAAAAAAAAAAAAAAAAAAAAAAAAAACAGGCCACCATTGGACAACTGAAACACCAAACTAGATTTCAAGGGACAGGGAAATTCGGACGAAGACCCCGTGGGAGATGGGTTAATGGAAATTGAAAGCATGCTGGAATGGTATGGAAGAGAATTGCTAAAGACAGGGTTGTAGTCTTGGGAAGACCTTCATCCAGCAATGGATTGAGAATGGTTAATGATTATGAGAATGTCTCACTGCAGTTTTCACAAAAAATACTATTACAGTTAAAAGATACATGTGAAAAGGGGAGAGAGAAAAACCGATTAAAAGTGCTGTGTATGAAGAAGGGTCTATGCCAGGATTTGTATTACATCAGCTGTGTGTATGATGTGGAATGACTATCATGTTGGCGAAGCATCTTGAATAATTACAGGGGTTGTGCTGCTGATCGTATTCTTCGCAATTTGCGAAAAAAAAAAAAAAAAATTGGTGATGGAAAAAAAGTTTTGACGTTACCTTTTTGCACTGTTATAAAACTTTGGTGAAAAAAAGAAATGAATTTGGTGAATAAGTTGATAAAAATGGAGCAACCACTGAATCACACAAACAATTTTGTTCTTCATCAGGTCAGATTATGTTTACACACTGAGTACACGAGTCAGAATGAAGTTTTCCTGTTCCCAACTTGAAAATGATAAAGAATGTGAAATCATAGTTGTTTGAAAGATTGAAAATACATAAAGTTTCTGAACCACCATCATTTTTGGACTAAGCTTGGTATCGATGTAACAGTCAAACTTGACAAAAATTGCTACTTAGAGAATAAATTTGTTGTAAGAGCCACACTGGTGTAAGCACTACACCCCCAAATTCTTTTGAAATATCTTAGCCATTCGCATAAGATTTTCAACAAATAATGTTGTAACATGCTTGGATCACTATCTGAAATAAATATTTTTAAAGTAATTTTTTCATAACATCCTAATATGTTTTAAGTTAATTAAGTAATTTAATGAACTACATACATTACATACATATCACTAAGCTGTTCTCTGAGATTCAGAGGTTAACTCCACAAATTAATGTAAACTACCAGATGATTTTTACTTACTGTTGCCATATCAAACATTTTCATTTACAGTGAGGTTGACATACAACTCGGGCTTCACTGACATCCATCACACGCCATATACAAGATCTTCTGTACTTCACACTCATAATCTTTTTCTCATGCAGACACTCCTGAATCTGATCCTCCCATGACTTCCTTGGCCTTCCTTTGCCTTTCCTTAGTGCCACTTGGGCTAAAAGATTCTTCACATTACCCAACTGCAACACATCTTCATTCCTCGCACAATCAGAAGTATCTCTCCTACTAATTTCACCATCCAATTTGTTTTCTCTGTCAAACATGCTTCGTAAATACACAAAACTCATTCACCTGGTCAATCACTGTGCCATTTAGACTTATATTACATTCAGTACTGCCAGTTCCTCTCTCAAAAACCATAACTTTGGTTTTTCCCTTATTTATACTCAGTTTGAATTTCATGCAAAGTTCGTACTTCCGGGACAACATACCTCTGCAACTCAATTTGCTCTCTGCCAACAGCACAGTGTCATCAGCATACAGCAATCTGCACACACGGATATCACCAAGACGTAAACCAGTATTATCTGTTTTGGCATCATGCAGTGCACACATCCATAAATATATTAAACAGCCATGATGACATTACACAACCTTGTCTGACTCTTGCACCAATAGAAAACCATTATATTTGCACTTTTAAGGTATTAACCTCTTGCAAATTGCGCATAGTTTACATGCAATTCATAAATGAAAAAACCATTAGGAAGAATCACTCACTCACCATAAAGATCATGGTAACCTCCAATGACCACACACTTCCAACACGTCATTCATCGTGATGTAACTGGGCTTCCACAGGTTTACAGACTTCTTGCTTACGCTTCTTATTTTCGGGTGTGAAACATCGTTTTTTTTTTTTCTTTTTTTTTTCCTTTGCCTTATAAGATGTTACTATAATGCTTGTCAATTCGATAAAAATCACACATACAACTCATTCATACAATTCAAGTAAAAACTATGTACATAACCTTACATTCACAGGTGATTAAACCTTGGTCAACTCTAAATTATCAAACTCCTCCTTCTGTTTCACAACCTCTGCTACTCCCACTGCAAGTGTCACACCCATTCAGCCCCGCACATCCAATCCTCTAGTACTTTCGACATGCCCCTGTCATCTTCAGGAGGCAGGTGTGTCTCACCCGCCCACCACAGCTCAAGTGAGCAGAGCCATCGAGGCCTGGGCTCCAGTCGCTATCTCTGAATCGTTGTGTCTCTGGCGCCATCTATTGTCCCTGCTGCTCTTTTTTCCCTCTTTCTTTTTACGCTGCTGTTCAATTTTTATTAGGGCTTTCCATTGTTCGTTTAGGTTACTTGGCTCATTAATGTTGCATAATCTTGATCTGTTTTTTTCAATTAACACTGATTCTGCAATTCTTAACTGCTTTTCGTTTTTACAGCTCTTAATAATTTTAATATCTTCAAACCTTGGACAGCCGCCCCGGTGGCGCAGTGGTCTAAGGCGCTGGCGTCTGATCATTCGTCCGTAAGGGGTCCGGGTTCGAATCCCGGTCAGGCATGGATGTTGTGTTTGTCTTATGGCACTGGCTCTCTCCCTTCCCTGGAACCAGTGACCCTAAATTAGGGACGGGCGACTGCTTATAGCCCATTGAGTTGCTCACGGTGGTCGTTAAACCTCCAAAAAAAAAAAAAAACCTTGGACATTTTTGATTTTCCATACAGTATTAGGTCAATGCTGTCTTAGCCTCTTTTTATTCCAATTATTAATATGCTGGTTCAATCTATACTTTAATTTATTCTTGGTGCTGCCTATATATGACACAGGTGGTTGCTGGTTTATTGGGATTTCATAAATTCCTGCTCTATCTAATTGGCTAATTTTTTCATTTTTAATCACTAAATTTTTTCATTTTTAATCACTAAACGGGGTCACCACTGTCAACTTTATTTGCTGAAATTATAATGAGTGACATTGAGGAAAAAATAAGAAGTAAACTCGAGGATCCACCACTGATATACTGCAGATATGTTGATGACATTTTTCTGTTATCCAGGCTAAAAAATGATGAACTTGAGGACTTGACAAAAAAGTATAGTGAAATTTATCCATCTATTGAACTGACAGTAGAACAAGAACATGACAATACTTTGGCATTTTTGGACGTTTTGATTGTTAAAACAGAGGAGAATATACAATTCAGAGTGCATAGAAAATCTTCATATATCCCAGTACTTATACCATTTCAGTCATCACATCCATTAACACATAAAAGAAATAGTGTTAAAACACTAATTAAAAGAAGTTTAACACATTCATCAATTGAACAGTATAGAAAGGAAGAAATTGAATATATTGAAAAAATTGCATATGCTTTTGGATACCCTAAACAGGTATTAAAAAAATGGATTTATGAAGTAACTCAAGGTTACAATAAGTTCAAGACTGATAAAAAACTTGTAAAATATGTGGGAGCAATACCATATATAGAAAATGTTTCAGCAGAAATTAATAAAGTTTGTGGCAAGTATGGCATACAGGTAGGAAATCAGGTACTTACTGTAAAAAATTTAGTGATTAAAAATGAAAAAATTAGCCAATTAGATAGAGCAGGAATTTATGAAATCCCAATAAACCAGCAACCACCTGTGTCATATATAGGCAGCACCAAGAATAAATTAAAGTATAGATTGAACCAGCATATTAATAATTGGAATAAAAAAGAGGCTAAGACAGCATTGACCCAATACTGTATGGAAAATCAAAAATGTCCAAGGTTTGAAGATATTAAAAGTATTAAGAGCTGTAAAAACGAAAAGCAGTTAAGAATTGCAGAATCAGTGTTAATTGAAAAAAACAGATCAAGATTATGCAACATTAATGAGCCAAGTAACCTAAACGAACAATGGAAAGCCCTAATAAAAATTGAACAGCAGCGTAAAAAGAAAGAGGGAAAAAAGAGCAGCAGGGACAATAGATGGCGCCAGAGACACAACGATTCAGAGATAGCGACTGGAGCCCAGGCCTCGATGGCTCTGCTCACTTGAGCTGTGGTGGGCGGGTGAGACACACCTGCCTCCTGAAGATGACAGGGGCCTGTCGAAAGTACTAGAGGATTGGATGTGCGGGGCTGAATGGGTGTGACACTTGCAGTGGGAGTAGCAGAGGTTGTGAAACAGAAGGAGGAGTTTGATAATTTAGAGTTGACCAAGGTTTAATCACCTGTGAATGTAAGGTTATGTACATAGTTTTTACTTGAATTGTATGAATGAGCTGTATGTGTGATTTTTATCGAATTGACAAGCATTATAGTAACATCTTATAAGGCAAAGGAAAAAAAAAAGAAAAAAAAAAACGATGTTTCACACCCGAAAATAAGAAGCGTAAGCAAGAAGTCTGTAAACCTGTGGAAGCCCAGTTACATCACGATGAATGACGTGTTGGAAGTGTGTGGTCATTGGAGGTTACCATGATCTTTATGGTGAGTGAGTGATTCTTCCTAATGGTTTTTTCAATAGAAAACCATTTTGATAAAACACCATTCACTCTTACACAAGCTCAACTGCCAGAATACATAGCTTTTACAGTGATGGAAAGTTTGCGCCAATTGTGCCGAACTGCGCCAATTTCATTATCTTGCGCCAAACTGCTACAAAATACGAAAAAATTTAATATTTGTGCCCAACTGTGACGGCAATCCACAGCAAAAACTGCCAAGCGAAAAAAAAAGTTTTCATGGCAAAAAATGGCGTTTTAAACGTTGATTGGAATGACGTTTTTTTAAGGTCTATGCGTTATTTGATTAAACGTATAACAACGCTTAATCAGCACGCACCACCAATCCCAACATTTCGGAATGTTTTTCACCTACCTTCTAATTCATTGTTTTTTCGGCATAAGTGACGAATATGATTAGCGATGTGGGTGGAACTTATGGAGGAGAATTGTGTTGTAATATTGTGGTATGTAGGAGAAACGATACTGTAGGTTATGAAATCCTGATGAAGATTGTTTACAGATGGTTTGGTGGTCTTTCGAAGTGTTGTGCAATTGAGATTGCTTAAATGTCGTTCCCTGCTTTTGGGATGGCACAGTTATTTCGTTCCAGGCGAGGTGCGCAATTACGTAAATACAGAGTAAGTGAGTCGTTAGTGATTTCATTGGCGCAGAGGACAACTGAAAATGGCTCTCCCGTGGCAGGATTTGATAGTTATGTTTCTAAAGGATTCGTAGGTATTCAGAGATGTCGACTTTTATGGATTTTCCAAAGTTTGTACGGATTTTCACTCCATATGTACTCCAGACATCATGAAAGGTACCAGTACCAGAGTTCTTCCAGTCCTCCCAGCAGAAGTTGCACATGCAATCAAGAACACGAAACGGGGAAAAGCTCCAGGAGAAGATGGAATTACTGTAGACATCATACAAGAAGCAAGTGGAGAAATCGAAACAGTACTCACCCAAATTTTCACTCGATGCCTTAATGAGGGGAAGATCCCTGAGGATTGGAACAGCGCTACAATGATCCTGCTACATAAAAAAGGTGACATTGAGGATCTCAGGAACTACAGACCTATGAGCCTCTTATCAGTGGTTTATAAAATCCTCACTAAAGTTTTTTCACACCGTTTGAAGGTAACACTGGACATGGCTCAACCGAGAGAACAAGCTGGATTCAGGAGTGGCTACAGCACAATAGATCATATTCACGTACTGAGAGAACTGATTGAGAGAGCGAGGGAATATGAACTTTCATTGTGCATGGCTTTTGTCGATTATGAAAAGGCCTTTGATTCAGTGAAACCATCAGCAGTTACAATGGCTCTGAAATCCTGTGGTATTGAAGATGCATACATTAATATTATTAATAACATCTATGAAAATGCAAGTGCAAAGATTCGGCTGTTTGAAAATACAACATACATAAAAATTGGAAAGGGAGTGAGACAAGGTGACACCATATCCCCGAAGCTCTTTAATGCCAGCCACATTGGAAAATGTCTTTCAATCACTGAACTGGGAAAACAAAGGGATAAAAATTAATGGAGATTATCTAACCCACCTTCGTTTTGCTGATGACGTAGTCATTTTTGCAAATACCCCATCAGAGCTGCAGAGTATGATCCAGGAACTTGCTGACAAGAGTAAAGAAGTGGGATTAAAAATGAACTTTCAGAAGACAAAAGTGATGTTCAATGCTTTTACAAGAAATGAAGATTTATCGATTGATGGAGAAAAGCTGGAGGTAACAGACACGTACGTTTATCTTGGACAGCAGATATCAAGTGAGGGTCACATTGATGAAGAAATTAATCGGCGTGCAAAACTTGCCTGGAGAGCTTTTGGAAGAAACAGCATAATTTTCAAGAGCAATATGCCATTATGTCTTAAAAGAAAAGTGTTTGATCAGTGCATCCTTCTAGTGCTTACGTATGGTGCAGAGACGTGGACCTTAACTAAAAGAGATATACAAAGGCTGCAGGCAACTCAAAGAAGCATGGAGAGGTGCATGCTTGGTGTAACCAGGAGAGATAAGAGGATCTTGTTGATCAGAAAAATGACAAGAGTGGAAGACATCATGATCAGAGTTGAATCCCTGAAATGGCAATGGGCTGGACATACTGCCAGAAGGACAGACCATCGATAGACAGCCGAAATTTTAGATTGGATTCCAAGGGACAGGAAAAGACCCAGAAGAAGAGACCACATGGGAGATAGGTGGATTAAATTCGAAAGTATGCAGGAGTGACATGGAGGAGACCGGCACAAGACAGACCGTTGTGGAGGAAACTTGGGGAGACCTTCGTCCAGCAATGGATTGATAATAGTTGACAATGATGATGATGAATTCGGTTTTAAGGAAGTCATCCAAAAAACTATGGAAAAGCCCACGCAAGATCCCTGCACTCATTTTTTTTTACTGGCTTTTGGTCGAAAAAACACACTTAACAGTTAATCCCTATCTGCCTTTGATGTTCTGTCTTCCCCTGCCAATGGAGGTGAAGTTTTGTCACGTGATGCGCTGTACAGCCATTTAAAAGTGTTGTGCGCAAAAGCCGAGAGGGAGCGCAGCTCAGCGCCTTTTCCAAACTCTTCACGTTGATTTCATGTGGCTTTGTGCTTGTGAAAATTTTGGTGCAAACGTTTTAACCCTTTCCACTCTACTGTTGGGTGACACCCGACATTACGAAATACGCCAAATAGCTCGCGTGCGGGTATGCCGCCTCTATAGCTCGCATATCGGTGCTCATGAGACATTTCTTTTTCGTGGAATAGATTGGGTGTCACTCGCCACGCCAATGATGCCCGGATAGCTTGCGAGACATTTCTTTTTCACTGGATAGAGAAAAAGAAACGTTATCAGTGTGTCGGGTGTCGCCCGCCATGCTGATGGCACCTCTATAGCTCGTATGTCGAAGCTTACGAGACATTTCTTTTGCCGAATATGTCGGGTGTCACCTTTCATGCCGATGATGCCTCTATAGCTAGCATGTCGGCATTCGCGTGGCACTTTTTTTTGCCGAATAGCTCGGGTGTCACCCTCAATGCGGACGCCGCCTCTATAACTCGCATGTTGGCGCTCGCGAAACATATATTTTTGTCGAATAGGTAGGGTGTCACTCGCCAAGCCAATGATGCCCCGATAGCTCGCATGTCGGGGTTCGCGAGACATTTCTTTTTCACCGAATAGAGAAAAAGAAACTTCATCAGCGTGTTGGATGTCACCCGCCATGCTGGTGACGCTTCTATAGCTCGCATGTCGGCGCTCGCGAAGAATTTCTTTTTGCCGAATAGTTCAGGTGTCATCCGGCATGCCTATGATGCCTTCATAGCTCATATGTTGGGGCTACGAGACATTTCTGTTTCGCCAAATGTATCGGGTGTCACCTTCCATGCTGATGATGCCTTTATAGCTCGCGAGACATTTCTTTTTCGCCGAATAGCTCGCGTGTTGGGTGTCATCCACCACGCCTATATAGCTTGTGTGTCGGGGATTATGAGGCATTTCTTTTTCCCCGAACATCGTGCATATCGTGTGTTTAACCTCCATGCTGATGATACCTCTTTAACTTGCATGCCGACGCTCGCGGGCCTTTTCTTTTTCGCCGAACAGTTTGCATATCGGGTGTCACCTGCCATGCAGTGATGCCTCTATAGCTTGAATGTTGGGGCTGGCGAGCCAAAGCTGAGCTTTCACTGCTAAGTTGTGGCCATTACTGCAGAAAAAAAAAAAAAAACCATGAGTGCTGGGTGAATATGAGTGAAAAGTGGTTCGAGTGGAAAGGGTTAATTTAGATTAAAATGAAACGAAACGTATTTTGAAGAATATATGTTCATGTAAAGCCATGAAACATATGTATTACGTGGCCTATATATTAAGAATTTGTTATAAGTACAATGTACTTGCATATACTGTTTCACACGTTGTTTTTATTTATACATCATCTGGTCAACCCTCTATCGTATCTGGCCAAAACTTACTAACTTTCATGATAAAATAAAACAAAAACAAACACAGAAATTGTCAACATAAATCTAATAACTAGTCAAAAAATAAAAAGTCATAACTTACCATTATATCAGGTGTAGATTGTTGAAGCTGTTGAGATTGTTGAGGTGTAGATTGTTGCTCAGCAATGCATTCCTCAACAATCTACACCTGATATAATGTAAGTTTTGACTCTATTTTTTATCATGAAAGTTAGTAAGTTTTGGCCAGATACAATAGAGGATTTACCAGATGATTTATAAATAAATACAACGTGTGAAATAGTATATGAAAGTACATTGTACTTAATATAACAAATTCTTAAGAAATGAAACGTAGCAGTGAAACAGCTATGACGACAAAAAAAAAAAACAAAAAAAAACGAAGTTGGGTTAAAACTTATCGCCAAGTGTAACATGATATATATATAGTAAAGAATGGCCTTTTTATGAAGCATCTCAAGTTTTGCCGAATCATGTTTTGTATGCTGAGATGAGCATTGAATGCGATTTTAGCCTAGTGCATGGCGGCTGCGATGATTGTATGCATCATGCGGTGAGCAAGAAGCACAAAGATCATGGCAAGAGACTAAATAGAGATGCGAGTAAAATTAATGTAACCAAAAAACTTCTGACAGCTTATAAAGAATCCTGGAAAAAATATCAAGAGCGTATAAGTACTGGAAAAATGCAGCAAAATAAGTAAAAAAAAGAAGAAATTGAATGTTCACAAGGTGATTTGAAACGAGAAGAAGCTGATAAAATGTTAAACAATGCTGAGATGAGCATTGAATGTGGCATAAAAAAAATGAGTGCAATAGAAAGTGGACAGGTACTATTAAAAGAAGCAAAACAAAACATTGCTAACTATCTTAAAAAATTAGAAAAAAATAGAAGTGAGAAATTAAATATTGAGAAAAGCACCAAAAAATTAAACATCTTTTTGTTAAATAAATGATTAATAATAGAATCCTGCTATGGTTACAAATTTTTGATCTATTAGAAAACTAAAATCTTTTATATGTGTGTGTGTGTATTTCAATGCAAGATGTTTTAAATTGGTGACATATAATTAATACAGATGTTTTAAATTGGTCTGTATAATTAATACAGACATTTAACGTGGACCAGGAACATCAAACAAAGATCTTCGCTCTTTCCACGTTTATAAGTGAGTCACGGAAAAATTCTCATTGTCCGCCACCGGGAGTCGAACCCAGGGTCTTCCAGTTACGCGCCGGATATACTTCCGCTACACCACAGCGGCCTCTAATTCCTCCAGACTCACACACGCTAACTGCCAAGCCAATTTGGCAGGTTGCTTCTTGGAGCTCCGCACAATGCTGGGGATTCACCAAAGATGGTAAGCAGCAACTGAAGAAATAATTAGAAGGCGAATGAATAATTAATACAGACATTTAACGTGGACTGTGTGAGTCTGGAGAAATTCGAGGCCGCTGTGGTGTAGCGGAAGCATATCCGGCGCGTAACTGGAAGACCCTGGGTTCGACTCCCGGTGGCAGCCAATGAGAATTTTTTCCGTGACTCACTTATAAACGTGAAAAGAGCGAAGATCTTTGTTTGATGTTCCTGGTCCACGTTAAATGTCTGTATTAATTATTCATTCGCCTTCTAATTATTTCTTCAGTTGCTGCTTACCATCTTTGGTGAATCCCCAGCATTGTGCGGGGCTCCAAGAAGCAACCTGCGAAATTGGCTTGGCAGTTAACATGTGTGAGTCTGGAGGAATTCGAGGCCACTGTGGTGTAGCGGAAGCATATCCGGCGCGTAACTGGAAGACCCTGGGTTTGACTCCCGATGGTGGCCAATGAGAATTTTTCCGTGACTCACTTATAAACGTGGAAAGAGCGAAGATCTTTGTTTGAGGTGTCCGTAATTTGGTAATTAGTCCTAAGTTAACATTGCCAGTCTGTTACATTTATGCAAAGGCAGAATCAATGTATGACATACATACATATAGACATATAACTAAGCTGTTCTCTGAGATTCAGAGGTTAGCTCCAAAAAGAAACACAAACTGCGAGATAATTTTTATTTACTGTTGCAGTATCAAACTTCTCCATTTACAGCGATCTTGACATACAACTCGGGCTTCACTGACATCCATCACACGCTGTACACAAAATCTTCTGTACTTCATACTCATAATCTTGTTTTCATGCTGACAATCCTGAATTTGATCATCCCATGACTTCCTCGGCCTTCCTCTACCTTTCCTTCCTGCCACTTGGGCTAAAAAGATTTTGTTAGTAAGCATCTCATCACTCATTCTTTCAACATGGCCAAACCACTGAAGCATATTAGTCTCCACCTTGCTAACAACATTTTGCTTCACATCACACAACTGCAACACATCTTCATTCCTCACATAATCATGCCTGTCCACTTTCTCCTTCCTATCTTTTGTTTTACTCTGGCGAACCAGCTTAGCTGCTTCACACTTCTTACAGCGGTATTCATCCACAAAAACTGTACCTTGCAACATCCCCAAATAGGCTTCCTTCTTTCTCTTTACTGCCTTTTCAATCTCACTATTCCACCAAGCATCACCTCTATTGTTACCCACTATTGTGGTGCCACAGACCTCTACAGCAGCAGTGGCAACACAGTTCGTAAAACATTCCCACTTCTTTTCTACATCTCCCTCACAAGACTTGAGCTCCTTCAGTCGTTCTCTGAGCATGTCAGAATAACGCTGATGATCTTCAGGGAGCCTTTCAACCTTTATTTTTTTCATCCTGGTCCTATTCCTTTTCCTCCAACCAACATTCAGTTTCACTCATGACACTAGCAAGTAATGATCAGAGCCAACATCTGCACCTCTCATCACAGTGTCAACAACTAAGTGTTTCAGATGCTGATCATAAACAACAAAATATATCACACTCTTTTGACCAAGAGTACAATATTCCCAAGCATATGTGTGGATATACTTTTGGTTGAAAAACATATTAGATACACACACACACCATTCTCAATACAGAGTTTAATTAATCTTTCACCATTATCATTCACACACGGATCATTAAATTTCCCAGAACGTTGTCAGAAATGACATTCTGCACACCTACTCTAGCAATGAAATCCCCTGCTATTTAGACTTTCACTTTAGCACCAAACTAGTTCAAAACAGCTTTTAGCTCATTCCAGAAATCTTCCTTCCTATCAGAAGGTTCTGAGTCACAAGGAGCACACTCTTCAACAATTACTATTCTCTGAAGTTTCACTTTCAAACAAATCCAAAGAATTATCTCACTTATGCAGCTATAGTGAATCAAGTTGTTCTGCATCTTTTCACTTAAAATCACTCCTCCATCAGCCCGCCCTTTCACATTATCCAATACTCCAGACCGCACACTCACCATTCCATTCACTTTTTCTATCCCAGTTGCCTTCTTTTTGGTTTCACGTACACATAGCACATCCAATCTATACTTATTTATCTTTTCAATCACCTCATTCATAGTAAATAGTAACACTGTATTAGTGATCCGATTTATTGGCGTAGGAAGTAGACACAATAGCGTTTCCAAGCTTTCGCACATCGACCAGATGGCTTTTTCAAGGAAGTTAGACACAGGGTGCGCACGCGTGCTTGAAAACCTGGAAAGTCCTGGAAAATCATGATTACGTTTTCAAGGCCTGGAATATCCTGGAAAAACGGTATTTTTTTAATGCTGTCTTGAAAAGCCTTGAAATTTGAAATTAGTGCTTAAAAAAAATGCCTTTTTAGGAAATCGTGTTACTGACTGTTACCCCTTAATTTTTTTAAGTTCCTCTCCTCTGTTCTCAAAGAAACCGCCGGCTACAGTGGTGTTTCGGATGTGCCCAAATCCTAATTTGGCTGGGGGGGGGGAAAGCATACTTCCAGTGCAATAAAATTGGATGATTACTAGCAGGTCTGTTAGGGAAGGGGAGCTTGATGCATTCTCTAGCCCTGAGCTTGATGTCCGTCCGACAACTACTGAGAATAACAGAAGGGGAAAGAAGAGACATTTAGCATTTGCAAGGGGGTCGCGTGTTTACCAAGTCAGCTGGCATCCACCAGTGAAGAGTATGCCTGAACAACACATTCATCTGCTCCTTGTTTATTGCATTAAGACGCTTGCTTCCGGCCCACCCCTCAAGAGACTTCGGCTACTTATGATAAAAAATAAGAAAACTATCTTTGCGAATTTTTCACAAAAGTGGCTGAAATTTTTACACTTACTATAATTGGATTACAGAAGCTCACTCCCAAAATTCCATTTGAATCGGTTTAAAACTTAAAAAGTTAGCATTGGAAATTTTTATTATGTGTGCCTCTTTAGACAGTGAGCCTTGAGCAGAAAGGGTGTTACCATAGCAACGGTTGATTGACAGCTGGGAGCGCTGATCCGAAGCCCTTGGTTGGGAAGAAAGCAAACACCTGTTTATCACTTCCACGGCTCAAAAGGACTAAGAGATATTTTCAGAAATCCATTTTCCGGAATTTTGAAAATAACAGTAAAATTTTTACAGTGGTTAAAATACATCACAATAAAGTTCTAGTGCAAATTTCGCCGAATTCCGTTTGAAACTTAAGCAGATGCAAAAAAAAAAAAAAAATCTTCCGTTGCAAAATCGGATTCAAAAAAAAGAAACAGCAATTATAAATTACGGGAAAAGCAAGCAAATTATTTTTTTTAGATGCCATGGTTTATTTAAACAGAGTGATCCTTAAATTTTGAAATTTTGTTTCTGTGATGATATGGACTCTATTTTAATTACAAACATACATTTTTATTCAGATGTCTGAGTTACTGTTTTAATAAAAAAATCTATAATTAAAAAGTTTTCAATGGATTTAGGCGAAATTCAGCAGATAAACGTATTTTAGTAAATTGCAACGTTATGACGTAAATTTGGTCATTTTGTCGAAAATTGGGCAGCATTTTTTTTACGTTTTCTCCTATAGTTAGGGTGAAGGAGGAAGACACTTCAGTGAGCTGCAGGTGGTGATTTATGGCGATGTGCCAAATGAAAAGAAGCCGTTCCATCAGGACATTCCAGAGGTTGAGTGTGCGTGGACGCGTGCTCCTGCTGTTTGAACTTAATCGGAATGTTTTCGGGAGGGGGAGAAATATCCGTTTCAGCTTTACAGCTTTCAGGCTCCTTTTTTTTCTTGGTAATAAATAAAAACCATAGTTGCTGCATTCACCATTGATCCATATTCGCATTTCTTGAATATAAACAGCAGACAATCGGAAACATGGTGTTGGGTGGGTCTTGATGTTCTTCATTTGTATCTGCTGAATTTTGTTCTGTGGGAATACGGAATGAGTTATACTGTGAATACATACAAAACTACATATTTTTGAGCTGAAAAATGTCTACTTGTACACAGTAGCTAACGTGTGAACTCAGACGAAGACAATCGGACATATGGACGTCTGATTCCATAAAAAAATCAACCCATTTTATTATACACGACAGGTAAAAAAGAAAAAACATTACATGTTTTTAAACATTATAAAGGAAAGCGGATTTTTGAAACACCATGACTTGATATTAATTTCTGAAAGTTTTTTTTTTTTTTCGATTTTAATTTCTGAAATCTTTTTTTTTTTTTTTTTCAATTACAATACACTGTAACATGATACCTGTGTGTTGTATCCCTTAGTTGTATGGCAGATTTTCAGTTGGCCGATATCCGCGATCGTAAGTGGTAGTTACATTGATTGCTATTGTTGATGATGACAAGATAAATACTGGAGTAATGTAGAATGTTGCATAACGTAAAAAGAAATCGCCCCCCTTCGAACTTTTATGCGGTTATCATAGCTGATCAACCATTTCATTCCATGAACATCAGCACATTTCAATCATTTGACCATTGGGGGTCTGACGGAATTCAGCAGTGCTTAAGCGCCTAGCGCAACGAGAACGTACTAATTATGGACAGTTCTATTCCCTTCCCCCTATCATCCCTAATCCATTTGCATCTTTCATCATTTTTATTACTTAAAACTGAAATTGCTTTTAAAAACTAATTTGAGCATGATACTGTAAAGCGTAGTAATCATCCTGGAATTTTTTGTATATGGCCTGGAAAAGGCCTGGAAAGTCCTTGAATTTTTTCCCCCAAAAAGAGTACGAACCCTGTAGACAGAAACTGCAACTGAAAAATGTCTAACTTCCTTGAAAAAGTCATCTGGTTGATGTGCAAAAGCTTGGAAACACTATTGTGTGTACTTCCTACCCCAATAAATCGAATCACTAGTACAGTGTTACTATTTACTACTTAATTGGTGTACTGTTCCTCGTTATCAACTTCATTCATCTTGCCATTCATACCTCTAGTATTCCATACACCAATCTTACACTTACTCAGTAGAGATCTCTTTCTCATTTTCTGTTTACAATGTCCAAATAGTTTCTGTGGTGGACCGTCCTTCTCAAGTGTGGTAGGCCCACCATATCCCACACTAGAGTCTGGAATAGTAATTATTTGTGTCTTTTTAATCAGGTAAGTACACCAGTGTGGGGGATTAGCCCACAGATGACGGTTCCAGTTGGTTATTCAACCTAAGGATTGAGTTGGGGTCTTTTTGCCAATGTCACACAAAACTAGCTGGCACCTTTCCAAGATTCAGAGAGGCCCTTGTTACTGTTCTGTGTGCTATTGTTCCCACTAAGTGCCCCGAGGACGCAAACCCATCTCTCACTTAGATTCCTTACTGTTTTCCAGCAAATGCCAAAAACATTATATCAGTGTTTGTCAGTGCATTTTAGAGAAGACTCCTTTATCATCCAGCTTTCTTAAAGCCTTGTGATGTATACAATCAAATGAAAGAACATTACCTAGGAGCTGTTGTGACATTATTACAGTAGCAAAAACATTGCCATTTGAGGTATCTGAAGACATATTATTAGATGAGTAAAATGCTTTACAAATAAGCACAGAAGCCCCAAACAGTAGATTTGAAAAAAATGATAAATACTGGCAGCATTTTTTTTTTTTTTTTTTGTCAACAAAATTCTGATGATTCAGTTAAGTATCCTACAGTCAGTAAGGTTGTTAAAGTTTGCCTGTCGCTTACACATGGAGCTGAAGATATTGAACGTGCCTTTTCTGTGTCAAGGTGGGCCTTAACTGAAGATAAGGCATCTATGTCAGAGCACACAATGAATTCAATTATGATTATAAAAGATGCTCTAAAAGAATTTGGTAACTCTCCATATCTTGTGCCAATTACTAAAAAGCTTCTCTCTGTGGCACAGTGTGCATATCACTTCTATGCAATTCACTTAGAAGAAAAGCAAAGAGAGAAACTAGAAAAAGAAAGAAAAGATCATGAAGCTTCTGTGAGAAAGGAACAGGAGAACAGGCAAAAAGAACTGAGTTTGCAAAAAGAAGTCAAAAACCTAGAAGCTGCTTTAAAGAAAAAGAAAGAAGAACGAGACATAAAAAGAGAGACTGGTCATAAATTATTTGTTGAAGCAAAACAAAGATTAAAAGCTGCATTAGTAAAGGGTAATTTTCAAGAAGCCCATCTTGCTGAAGCCATGCTGGAGGGTTTTGGAAAGATACAAGAAGAAGAAGAAAAAAAAAAGAAAAAAAAGAAACAGAAAAATTTCAAAGAGAAGTAGAAAAAAGGAAATTTGTTTATTACTACCTTTTTCATGAGGAAACCAATAGTTTAACAAGTGGTACTTTTCTCCCCTATAGGGTTATCAATTAGTTGGTTACACTCATTATATTTTGTCACCTTTTTTTACAGCACATTGATAAAACTGGAAATCTTTGGGGGGTGGGTAATGTTCAATCAGCTTCACAGATTTTTTTTTTAAGTCAAGAGTACAATTATGATTAAGTCTTCCATTTTCAGTGCTTTTCAAGACTGAATTTCTGCAGAAATATTTTTTTATTTGTGTTAACCAAATAAACGGAATTGAAACGATGTAAAAATTAGAATTTATTGAAACTGAAGTAGTAATTTCATGTAATTATATAAATTTGGAAGGTTTTGCTGATTATTTTTCCGACTGTCCAAAACTGCCTGAGAATAATGAAGATATATTCATATGAAATACAGATAAAAAAAAATGGGGTTTGGTTGGGGCGGGTGGATTGATTTCATTGGAATTACGTTCCAAATTGCCAAAAGTAAGTGAATAAATTGTAAGGAATTTCATTTGTGCAAGATAAGTGGATATTTGTACTCACATGTGGGCAAAGAGGGTTACAATTTTAAGCAATTTATTTGAAAATCTGAAATTGTGTTGATTTCTAAGGCAAGTACATAGATAAGGGACAAATGAATTCAGCACTACGTATGGCAGCATTTTTTATTCATGAAAAATCTGAAGGCCCATGTACCAAACTACAGACAGGTGGTAATAAATGTTATAGTGCGAAATGAGAGAAATGTGTCACTGAACTTTCACTCACAAAGCGTTTTCATCTGAACTTCACTGGGACATCACAAATGTGCCTAATGCCAATTTTGCTCAAATTCTGATCCTAGTTTTTTTTTTTTTTTTTTTTATGCAATGTGTTTGTATCTGTATAGTCCAGAGCAGCAGTCCCAATGGGTATGTTGTAAAGAGCTGCATGGTATTTCGTTGAACATTTGTTCGTAAAAAACAGCAAACATGAATGATTAATGCCAAATTCTTGTGCTACACCTCCACTTGTTTTTCTTCATCTTCAACAGCTGTCGGAACAAACATTTTCTACAGGCTTTGCGTCTACATTTCTTGCTAACTGCAATTACAAAATCAAATTTCTTGTTGTAGACTCTGTTGACTCATTATGGATTTCACTTGAAATCACCCTGTATGTAAAGAGCTTTTACATAATGTAGGGAAGGAAGTCTACTTCCCATTTTTACTCATCATACTTTTATGAGACAGCGAAGTTGAAAATGATTGAAATTTCATAATGTGGACATTAAAAAGCATGTTAATTTCGCTAACTCAAGGACCAAATATAGAGAAACCACCAGCACATCAATCTCAGATTGCTCACAGATTTGGTAAGTGAGGATATTAAACTTATCATTTAAATGCATCATTAATTTAATATTAGCTTTAAAAATTACAGCAGATTTGTGTTAAACAGTACAGTTTGAATTTATGTGGTGCCATTTTGATTTATAACCAAAATCTTCGGATTTGCCCTTTTTATTGCTATGTTGCACTGTGCTTCCATTTTCGATTGCACTGATGTTTGAATAGGTACTGTATCTAACCAGTGTTAGCTTGTAAAACACATCTGCTGACAAATTAAAGGTTTGATGAAATGTGTGTGTGCGAGTAGTTTACAAGTAAAAATTCATCTAAATCTAAATAAAACATGCAAATTTGTCGAACCATTGTTGAATATGTAATTTGTTAATATGATTGTAGGAAAATGCAGGCAGTAGAGATGCAAAGAGCTCCTGTACTTATCTTAAACATTACATTCATTCTTTATTATTAGTCTTTCATTATACAGGGTGTCCCACTCGCTACTGAACCCAGCATTTCTTTAATAATATTAATACCAATGAAGATATTGCAACAAAATTTGAAGTGGACTTACCTCTCATTTCGTGTGAAATGTGATGACATCACAATATGTGCTGGAAATGGCTACCATTTGTGTCCAGACAGTATTGAACCCGGCGCACCATATTGTAGAAAGTCCTTGCCAGTATGTCCGCTGCCCCTGCCTGAATTTCTTTGGTGATGTTTGCTTTCAAGGCATCTATGGTTTGAGTGTTTCTTTTGGTAAACTCTCCCTTTTAAATATCCCCATAAAAAATTATCAGGAGGCGTTAGATCTGGCGAGCACGGTAGCCATAGGCTTTTCTAAATGACGTCGCCGCCGAAAAAGGACTGAATTTCGGCCATACTGGTGCGTGATGTCTCTCCCTGATGCTGGTAATACCCAATTGAGAGTTCTTTGTTGTTCAATTGACTCACAAAGGTGTTGAAGATTTCCATATATGCAGCTGTTATGATGATTGTATCGAAGAAGATGATACCAATTATGCGGCGCCGGGTCATCCCACACCAAACACCAATTTTCTGTGAATGAAGGGGTTCTTCATGTATTGTGTTGGGATTTTCACTGGCCCAAATACGGAAATTTTGAGAATTGACATATCAAGACAGGTGAATCCACTCCTCGTCCGAGAACCACGTGTAGTCCAGAATGCCCAGATTTTCCTGAAGAAATGTCTGAAACTATGGACAGTATGCCACTCTTTTCACATGGTCAGACTCTTTCAGTTTGTGGACCATGGAGATATGGTATGCATAAAGCTTCGGTTTTTTTCACAGCATGTTGACAAGTGCTTTTGGACAACCTTGTTTCCTGTGACAGTCAGCGAAGTGACTTCCTGGGAGACACAAGTAGTAGGCCCTTTACATTCTGGATCATTTCCTTAGACATTTGTAGACAACCTCCTGCGTTGTCGTCTAGGGTCATTCCATGTCAAATCAACAAGGCTCACAACCCGACATTTTTTTATTTTTATGAAACTTGGTATAATTGTAGTATTCATCAATATAAACAAACATGATTTTTTCAGAATTTTTAATATATCCGTTTTTGAGTTATTGATTTTTGAAATTTCAAAAAACCCCTGAAATTTCATCATCTGAGCAAACTTTAACTGCCAATTACTCGGGTTCTAGTAGAGCTAGGGTCATGAATTATGGCTCATTTTAAAGATCTTGAATTGGGCTTTCATTTGATATGCCACACGACACTATTAAAAAATTAATGTCAATTTTAAAATTTTACAATTGAAATATTAAAAAACATGTTTTTTAAAAAATCTGAACAAAATATATGTTTAACAAACATTATTTTTTTACATATCCTGAAAGTTTCATAATGGGATCACTATGGGATCACTATAAAAAAATAATAACGTAGAACAATGCAACTGAAATGTGCCAGATGTACTTACCGGTTCCACCCATGACTGGAAGGGTATTCTTTATGTGGTTTGTGTAAAATGTCATACTTGTTCTTTTAAACATTGTGAATGTTAAAGAATGAAAATAAACATCTAAGTGATTTGAAACTGTGTCCCAAAGTAATTCATTTCATAATTCAGTATAAGGTTCTGTGTGCATATTTACACTTACAAAATTATTTTATCTTCTATATGTATCCTGCTTTTTTTCTTTCTTTTAAATTTTGCCTCACTTGTATGCCAGTGCTTGATTTGCCTTCTTTGTCTCAGTCATTGTTAAATAATATACTCTTCCAGTAGCTGTCGTCGGGTCAACTTTTAACAAAACATCAGATTTATGAACCAACAGTATATCCAGTGATTGAGGATACTTGTATGATGGCGATGGACCATGCTGCTCCAGGAAGCTCACTTTTACCTCTTCTGTGTCCTCATTCACACCAAGTACACATCCTAACCACCAGTGCTCTGAGTACTTACTAATCACAAAACCTACCATATTTTCAAAACTAATGTTCTCTTCCCCTTCATCTGTTGCACATATCTCTTCTTTAAAATGCTCAGAAAGTGAGTAAGTTTTGACTAGTAATTTGTGTTTTCTTGCAGGAAGGAAACAATGGAGTTTCTGAGTACCACTTATTGTCTTAGCAGAAGCTATTCTACTTTTAAGGATAATTTCCTCCTCTTTGTAATTTTCTGTTGTTGCAAACCAAAAGTGAATGGAGGCAATATTAGCAGTGGCCCATTCAAAGAGTTAGCGTGGGGTCATAATTTGATTATTATAAACAAGTTGTAAACTTGCCTTTGCAGCTAATCGCTTCACAGTACCCCCTATCCCATCACATGCATTTTTGCCATGTGCTGTTGCAAAAAAATTCCATTCTGCTTTTATATTAAAGTCAGTCTCGTGGTAGCACAAGCTGAGGAAGTTTGACTTGTTTTTGTATTGTGAAGCTGCTCCATCCGAGAAATAAAATATCTTTTCAGGTTTTTGAGAAAAATGTGACTGCATGAAATTAATTAGGTAACGCTGAAACAGATGGACAGCTATACTGTCATGAATTAGGCAGTCGGATATAATCACAAAACTTACATGTCCTAGGTTCTGAGTTTTCTCATCTCGATAGTATATAACTATAGGATGCAGGGTTGCTTGGGCATTGTTCCAGTGAAAACCCTGAGCTGCACCTTGCAATACAAAAGAATAATTTTCAGCAAAGTCACAAATTACTATGTATTGATTTTCTGTTATTGTGTCTTTAAGATGTCTTAAGTAATTTGACTGTTGAGTTGCTATAAAAGAATGGTGAAGCAGGGCTGGAAGTTTTCCAAACAACAGGTCCAAAAACTCCTGTGTGGAGTTTGATAATGTTTCAAGTACTGTCCTCTTCTCTAATAGTAATTGCATCCATTGCTTGAATGTCACATTTTGTATACTATTTAGATCAAAACAATCTTCAAATCGTTGCTTGAGCTGTTCCAATCCTGGACAGTTGTTGCAGTGACTGAAGTAACATGCAGGTGTAGGGTTTCCACAAATTATGTTTGCAAGGACATCTTTATAGGAGTTTATTGGCTGAACAGTGTCTCCTGTTAATTCAGGTAACTTGCATTGTGTCATCATCAGTGTAACATTCTGATGCATTGTACAAACACAAACAGAATGTGTGCCACTTGCTCCTGCAAGAACGCTGTGCTTAGGGCAAAGTTCACAGAACTTGGAGAACCCCACCTTTTTCTCTTGAAATCTCTCTTTAAAAAGAGTATACAATTCACGCAAATTACTCAGAAGCAATTTTTTTTTTACCTGTTGACACTTATTATCTATTTTAATGGAAACAAAGTATTTTTTTTCCCTGGCATTTGGCTGCTTACATCAGCACTCTCCTGAAATTCTTGTATACAATTTGCTGTGTCTTTGTCTAAAGTCTTTCCTGGTTTTGGATCAGGAGAAGACATGATACCTTTTTCTTTTACTAGCTTTTTAGCCTTTCTGGCCATAAAATTTGAAACTCTAAATTATGTTTCATTTAGTTTCAGTGACCAAGATTTAGGCAGTGTACTCAATATCTGCATTCTTATGCTTTTATTTTCTGTGGAATGAAATTTCTCTTTCAACTGTCTTATAATTTCTGGTTTAGGAGATGAAATATCCTTTGGTTCCGACGCAGGACTTAACTTTAATAATTTTGCTCGAAATGCTTCGTGGGCTTTTTTATATTTCTCTTCAAGGTATTTTTTTCTTGCAGGCGTTTTTTCTTGATTGGTGTTTCATCCAGACATTGTAGACTTCTGTTAAATGCTTCTATAGCATGCTCTTTTTCAGGAGTTGATACTTCAATGTTTTCAGACGGAACAGCATGGCCTTTGGCTTCTTGTTCATTATAGCTGTCAGAAGGTGAAGAGGAATGTTCAGCAGCTTCAGAGTGAAATTTCTGGATTGCTTTACGACAACTGTCACAGATCTTGTCTCCAATTTTGAGCAACTTGATCTGTAGTAATAGATTCTTGGAAACTGGTCGCAGATTTTTTTTGTTATATTTATGGTTTGGTTTCCCAAGGGAGTTGCAACAGTAAACCACACTTGAAACTTTTGATGTGGATGGTCTGCTGGCATCCAACTTTTACTTTGCTGTTACTTTAAAGCCTAGGAGAGAAACACAATTTGTCACCCATATAGATATATATTAACTTTTTAACTAATTATAATTAATTCATGAAAGAAATACGGGATTACGCCATATAATACAAATTTTGAAGATGACAATCCGATTTTTGGCGTAAATGTGACAAGGATGGTAAGTCAGATAATATCTGAAAACTTGAAAATTTTCATCGTCCTGGAGCGGGACTCGAACCCGCGTCTCCCAGAAAACGCCTAGGTATGCTAACCACTACACCACCCAGAACGACCAAGTTTCAAGTTTCCATTCAATTTGAATTTAACCATCACAGGATTCGCTAGTAGAAGCAACCGGCATTCATGTTTAGCGAATCTGGAGGTTAATAATCCTATCCCGTGATTGCCCGGAGAAGCAGATAAATCATGAAAGAAATACGGGATTACGCCATATAATACAAATTTTGAAGATGACAATCCGATTTTTGGCGTAAATGTGACAAGGATGGTAAGTCGGATAATATCTGAAAACTTGAAAATTTTGCTTCTACTAGCGAATCCTGTGATCTACCGGTTGCTTCTACTACCGGTTGCTTCTACTAGCGAATCCTGTGATGGTTAAATTCAAATTGAATGGAAACTTGAAACTTGGTCGTTCTGGGTGGTGTAGTGGTTAGCATACCTAGGCGTTTTCTGGGAGACGCGGGTTCGAGTCCCGCTCCAGGACGATGAAAATTTTCAAGTTTTCAGATATTATCTGACTTACCATCCTTGTCACATTTACGCCAAAAATCGGATTGTCATCTTCAAAATTTGTATTATATGGCGTAATCCCGTATTTCTTTCATGATTTATCTGCTTCTCCGGGCAATCACGGGATAGGATTATTAACCTCCAGATTCGCTAAACATGAATGCCGGTTGCTTCTACTAGCGAATCCTGTGATGGTTAAATTCAAATTGAATGGAAACTTGAAACTTGGTCGTTCTGGGTGGTGTAGTGGTTAGCATACCTAGGCGTTTTCTGGGAGACGCGGGTTCGAGTCCCGCTCCAGGACGATGAAAATTTTCAAGTTTTCAGATATTATCTGACTTACCATCCTTGTCACATTTACGCCAAAAATCGGATTGTCATCTTCAAAATTTGTATTATATGGCGTAATCCCGTATTTCTTTCATGATTTATCTGCTTCTCCGGGCAATCACGGGATAGGATTATTAACCTCCAGATTCGCTAAACATGAATGCCGGTTGCTTCTACTAGCGAATCCTGTGATGGTTAAATTCAAATTGAATGGAAACTTGAAACTTGGTCGTTCTGGGTGGTGTAGTGGTTAGCATACCTAGGCGTTTTCCGGGAGACGCGGGTTCGAGTCCCGCTCCAGGACGATGAAAATTTTCAAGTTTTCAGATATTATCTGACTTACCATCCTTGTCACATTTACGCCAAAAATCGGATTGTCATCTTCAAAATTTGTATAATTAATTCATTAACATTTGCAGTGTTTGTAAGACCAGGGATAACATTTTAGACAGACAAAATGAACAATTCCTCAGTCACTGATGGTGCGTTTAGTAACGTCCTTCTATGTTATTTATTTTTTTATAGTGATCCCATTGCGATCCTATTATGAAACTTTCAGGATATGTAGAAAAATATTGTTTGTTAAACATATATTTTTTTCAGATTTTTTAAAAAACATGTTTTTTAATATTTCAATTTCAAAATTTTAAAATTTATGTAAATTTTTTTAATAGTGTCATGTGGCATATCAAATGAAAGCCCAATACAAGATCTTTAATAAAATGAGCCATAATTCATGACCCTAGCTCTACTAGAACCCGAGTAATTGGCAGTTAAAGTTTGCTCAGATGATGAAATTTCAGGTTTTTTTTTTTGAAATTTCAAAAAATCAATAACTCAAAAACGGATGCATTAAAAATTCTGAAAAATTCATTTATGTTTATATTGATGAATTCTACAAATATACCAAGTTTCGTAAACATCAAAAATGGTCAGGTTCAAAATTCTATTTTTGCTGGTTGATTGTACATGGAATGACCCTCGAATAAAGTCTCCTTGGTTTCCAATTTCTTCGACAATGCCCAAATGGTATACTTGCTCGGCAGATGTCTACCTGCAAACCTCTCCAGGAATTACTGATGACAAGACTTTATCGATTCTGTTTTCTAATAAGAGTGAACAATAAACACTTGCTCCTCCAGAGTTTACCAATACATTTTCACATGTATGTGAACAGCCACGAGCATGAGCACTCACTATCAACAACCATATTGTGTAGACACGCTCAGTGAAATAGCATAACAAAGCAGCAGAGAGGCGTGTCCGGCTGGCTGGTGGACTGCTCCTCAGTGGTGCCACACTTAGGAATGTGTCTGCCACTAAGGAGCACTCTGGCTGGCTGGCGGACAGCTCCGGGTTCAATTCTGTCTGGACTTAAATGGTGGTCACTTCCAGCATGTGTAGTGATGTCATCACATTTCACACGACATGGGGTAAGTCCATTTCAGATTTCGTTACAATATCTTCATTGGTGTTAATATTATTAAAGAAATGCCGGGTTCAGCAGCGAGTGGGACACCCTGTATAAACCTATTATAGTTTGTATTTGTATTATTTCTAGAGCATACTTATTTTGCTAGTGCAGTATATAAATCATCAAATGCCGTCATGCTGATAAAATATGAAAAAATATTGAAAGGAATTACCTGTCCATCCAATTTATTGTTTTTTTCTTTTTCAACAAATAATTAAATTGATTAATATATGTTCTATTACAAAACATAAAGTGAATTGTTCACTGGTGAGCAAAGAATTAAGTAAATTCGTTCAAAGTGCAGTTATATGTTCTATCCGTACACTCACGGACAATGAAATTTGCACACCTAGAAGAAAACATGGTGCAGCCGCGAAACTTTGCAAACAGCTAGCGTGCGTGCTGGTATGCAAATGATCCATGTTTTGTGCGAGTGCGCATGACCGCACACCCTGTGGTGGCACTGCAAGCACGAACCGTCAGCCTTATAAACCGGCGTGTAGTCGATGCCCCATGAAAGCGAAAAGCACCGGCCAACGCAAGCAAGAGTGACAAGAATGCCAGGTAGATGCTAGAGACGTCAATTTATGCAACTTACGGGCTTTGAGAAAGGCCTAATCATCGGGCTGAAAGCCGCAGGGTGGTTGGAGCGCCATATAGCCCGCCGCGTGGATTGTTCTGACCATACCGTCCAACTGTGTTGGGAGTAGTGGACACGTGACGACACTGCCACACGGCGGAGCAGCTCCGGGCAGACCAAAAGGACCACCAGTAGAGAGGATCGATGGATCGTGCGCCAGGAACAAACGGATCCCACGAGGACCTGGTCCACTATACAGGCAGATGTAGCAGCTCCTGTGTGCCCACTAACCATTTCCTGATGCCTCGCAGAAGCGAATCTGCGATCCCAGTGCCCCTTACGTGTGCTGCCATTTACACCGGAACATCGCCAGCTCCCTGTGCAGTGGTGCCAGGCCAGAGTGACATGGAACGCCACAGACTGGTGACTTGTGATGTTTAGTGATGAGCGCCGCTTTGTTTTGCGGACAGATGATAATTGTGTCCGGGTGTGGAGATCTACGGGTCAACAGCACAATCCCAACCTCGCTATCGAGTTCCACACCTCCCCCACTGCAGGCATTATGGTCTGGGGAGGCATCGCTTACAATAGCCGATCAGCTCTAGTAGTGGTACGTGAATCATTGATGGGCCAGAGGTATGTGGATGACATCCTACAGTCCCATGTGCTCCCATTCCTGGCCGGGATTCCAGGTGCACTACACCAGCAGGATAATGCTCACCACCACACGGCTCAGGCTGCCCAAGACTGCCTACATCATGTCCAGACACTTTCATGACCTGCCCACTCCCCAGACATGTCCTCTATCGAGCATGTGTGGGACCAGTTGAAACACCAGCTGCCGCACTGTCCAGGATTTGAAGCACACTGTCCAACACGTGTGGGCCAGTCTGTCGCACGACATCATCAGGCGTCTGTTCACTTCCGTGCCGAACCATATTGCAGCATGTATCTCTGCATGAGGTGGTGCGATGCGCTCTTGAAGATAACCGGACTGCGTGCCACAGATCCCTCTGTAATTGACCTGCAGCTCTGTTTTTGCCATCATTTGTCATTCATCTGTATCATTATGTCCATAAAATTTCAGTTTAGGCCAATGCTTCCTTCTTGGTGTGCTATTGTTTTAAACGGTTTAGTCTGGTTTTATCGTACAATATATATATATATATATATATACTTAAGAGCAAAACTGAAGACTAAGGAAATGTTGTATTAGGTGTGAGTCAAAATTATATATGTATTTTTTTGCTTAGGTATCTTCTTTATAGAATATATATATATATATATATATATATATATATATATACACTGAAGAGCAAAACTGAAAACTAAGGAAAAACTTTAGACTCTCAGGCGAACTTGGCATTTCGTTATAGCTGAAAATTATTTCTAATTATTATGTCACTCTCACAGCTTGAGTTCTCTTTAATCTTCTTCTCTCTGTTTAATAGTAACAGATGAAGAGCATGGGTCGGGCCAGGAGGGTTATGGATGCAAGCGAAATTGTTAACTAGTGCTAGGTCATACAACTCTGCGGAGGTCATGACATATATATATATTTTAAAACAATTTTTGGTGGGCTGTTACTTGCATCTATGGCCTTGCAGAAACCCATTTCCAACTAGGTCTTTGTGGAAGTGAGAAAATGCAGAGTTTTTGCTGGTCCTTGATAAAGCCAAGGCTCAGTATTCTCGACACTTTCTACATTCAGTTGTTTTATTTTTCTCTTTTTACTCACACTGGTCAATACATAACCTTTTCTATGTTGTACTTGGTATGAGTCAAAAATATATATGTATTTTTTTTGCTTAGGTCTCTTCTTAATAGAATATATATATATATATATATATATATCATCATCATCATCAATGTCAACCATTATCAATCCACTGTTGGACGAAGGTCTCCCCAAGTTTCCTCCACAACGGTCTGTCTTGTACCAGTCTCCTCCATGTCCCTCCCGCATATTTTCGAATTTCATCTAACCATCTCCCATGTGGTCTTCTTCTGGGTCTTTTCCTGTCCCTTGGAATCCAATCTCAAATTTCGGCTGTCCATCAATGGTCTGTCCTGGCAGTATGTCCAGCCCATTGCCATTTCAGGGATTTAACTCTGATCATGATGTCTTCCACTCTCGTCATTTTTCGGATCCACGAGTTCTTCTTATCTTTCCTGGTTATACCAAGCATGCACCTCTTCATGCTTCTTTGAGTTGTCTGCAGCCTTTGTATGTCTCTTTTAGTTACGGTCCACGTCTATGCACCATATGTAAGCACTGGAAGGATGCATTGATCAAACACTTTTCTTTTAAGACATAATGGCATATTGCTCTTGAAAATTATGCTGTTTCTTCCAAAAGCTCCCCAGGCAAGTTTTGTACGCCGATTAATTTCTTCATCAATGTGACCTTCACTTGATATCTGCTGTCCAAGATAAACGTACGTGTCTGTTATCTCCAGCTTTTCTCCATCAATCAATCGATAAATTTTCATTTCGTGTAAAAGCATTGAACATCACTTTTGTCTTCTGAAAGTTCATTTTTAGTCCCACTTCTTTACTCTTGTCAGCAAGTTCTTGGATCATACTCTGCAGCACTGATGGGGTAGTTGCAAAAATGACTATGTCATCAGAAAAATGAAGGTGGGTTAGATAATCTCCATTAATTTTTATCCCTTTGTTTTCCCAGTTCAGTGATTGAAAGACATTTTCCAATGTGGCGTTAAAGAGTTTCGGAGATATGGTGTCACCTTGTCTCACTCCCTTTCCAATTTTTATGTGTGTTGTATTTTCAAACAGCCGAATCTTTGCACTTGAATTTTCATAGATGTTATTAATAATATTAATGTATGCGTCTTCAATACCGCACGATTTCAGAGCCATTGTAACTGCTGATGGTTTCACCGAATCAAAGGCTTTTTCATAATCGATAAAAGCCATGCACAATGGAAGTTTATATTCCCTCGCTCTTTCAATTAGTTCTCTCAGTACATGGATATGATCTATTGTGCTGTAGCCACTCCTGAATCCAGCTTGTTCTCTCGGTTGAGCCATCTCCAATGTTACCTTCAAGCAGTGTGAAAGAACTTTAGTGAAAATTTTATAAACCACTGATAGGAGGCTGATAGGTCTGTAGTTCCTGAGATCCTCAATGTCACCTTTTTTATGTAGCAGGATCATTGTAGCATTGTTCCAATCCTCAGGAATATCCCCTTCATTAAGGCATCGAGTGAAAAATTGGGCGTGTACTGTTTCGATTTCTCCACTTGCTTCCTGTATGATGTCTACAGTAATTCCATCTTCTGCTGGAGCTTTTCCCCGCTTCATGTTCTTGATTGCATGTGCAACTTCTGCTGGGAGGACTGGAAGAACTCTGGTACTGGTACCTTCCATGATGTCTGGAGTACACACATTATCCCTTTCATATAACTTGGAGTAGAAATCTTTCACTCTTGTCAAAATTTCGCCTCTATTTCTTGTTACAGAACCATCTTTTTTTTTCAGTGCCATAATCTGTTTTCTTCCCTTACTTAGATGTCCCTTTGCTATCTTTAGGCTTTGGTTGTTTTCAATTGCTTTCCTTACTAGTTCACAGTTGAATTTCCTTATGTCTTCAGTGATACTTTTTCACACTGTCTTGCATAGCTCTATGTATTCCACTTTAGAAGTCCCATCTTCTTTAGTTGTACTCATCTCTCTTCTTTTTTGCATCAACGTTTTTGTTTTTCCTGATAATTTGTTCATATGCAACTTGTTCTTAGACCCAGCTAATTTTGTTGCTGTTTCCATAAGAGCTTTGGTTACTTTTCTGTTAACTTCAGAAATATCCACTTCTTCCGAAGTTAGGCCTTCTAAAGCAGAGAATCTGTTCTGCAGTTGAGTTCCAACTTGAAGGTATTATGTTGTTTTTTAAGGTTGGTTATGTCAGTACATTTTGTTTGTCTTATGAGCTTGCCACGTTCGAGTTTAGTGTTGAGGTGCATCTTGCATCTCGCCAATCTATGGTCACTACCTGTGTTGAACTTGTTTAGCACACTGCAGTATTCTATGACGAATTTTTTGCTACACATAATAAAATCAATTTCACTTGTCGTCCCATTTGGATGTCTCCATGTCCATTTCCTGTGTGGCTTATTCTTGAAAAAGGAGTTCATGATGAAAAACCCTTCTGCCTCTGCAAACTCTACGAGAGTATTTCCACGCTGGTTTCTTTTGCTGTGACCGAATTTACCTACTGAAGTTTCATTCTGTTGCCGTTGCCCTATTTTTGTATTGAAATCTCCCATAATTATCTTCAAGTGCTGCTTACCTTTATTATTTAGATGACGAATTTCATCATAAAATTCTTCAATTTCTTCTTCAGGACGACTTGTGGTGGGTGCATAAGTTTGAATAATCTGAGCCTGGTATCTTCTCGAGAGTTGGATAACAAGTCGTGTAGCTCTGTCAGAGGAACTTTCAACTTCTAGCACTTTATCCTTCAGTTTCTTGTTTATTATAAATCCAACACCACTAGTTCTGCCAGTATCTGTCCCACGATAGTAGAAGAGATGCTCACTCTTCAGTTCAATGAGATCTCCTTTTCTCCTTACCTCACTTAGCCCGACGATGTCCCACTTGATCCTTTGTAGTTCCTCTTCCAATTCAAGAAGCCTTGAATCAGAAGATAGGGAGCGTCCATTATACGTAGCCAAAGTCAGCATCAGATGGCAGCCTAGTCCGGTTCTCCGGGGATTCTTAGCACCCTCTGCCTTCATGTCGCACTGGCCGCTGTCTTGGGTTGATATATATATATATACTAAAAATGGGATGTAAGGTCAAATGATGCGTAACATCACAGCCTCTCCTTGACAAATGTCAACCCCGCGTTCTCGTGTTGCATCCTGTTCCTACTAAAGGGGCTCTGACGACCGCCAATAGCAGTATAACTATACCATCGGGATTAGAGGAAATGCTATCCCACACTCACCAACCCGCTTGGCCAGCGTGGTGAGTTATGGCCAAACACCTCCTAAATGACTCTACAACTGAAATCTTGGCCCTCAGTCTCCGGCAGCTGGAATGTTACTGGCCAAGGCAGCGGCCAGTGCGACATGGAGGCAGGGGGTGCTAAGATTCCCCGGAGGACGGTGCTCTGTAAGACCAAAATGCTACTGACCACAGGAAATAAGAAGAGAGGTATATAGAGCTATGTTAGGCTGTTCTTCGTGGCTTTGTCAAGGGCCAGGCATGGACAACACCTATCGTTCCTCTAATGAGACCTATAAAGTGTGGGTTTCTGTGCGATTTAGTCTGCTACATTGTGGCAAAGAACCTACCAGAAACAGAAAACTTTGCTACAGAAAGAAAAACATAAAAATAAGAATAAAATTAAAAAAAATATTTTAGAATAAAACCATCCCTGAACGTGGACCCAGTTACACTCCGATCCCCTGCACACCCAAAAAACATCCCCCAGATTAAAAAACAAGAAGAAAAAAAACCTTCTAACATAAAAGACAATTTTTTTTAAATCAGACACCCACCGACAGCAGACTAAATTCACTGAGTCCTTACCTCACACTCAACCGAACAAAATACTGAACAAATAACGCACTGAGAAGGAAGAAATGCCGATTACAAATGAAATAAATTGCTACAACCAAACATGAACTGAAATTATTTACAAGCATATTCACAAACCTAAAGGTGGATGGAGACTTGAATTAGTTGCTTATTTACAAGAAACTGCCAAATGAGAATGTTAATCTTATGATGGAAAGATAAAAAGGGCAAGTCAACACTGCACAAATAAGCCTAAAGATGTGTGAAACGAGGCTTGCACAATGGACCACGTAAACTAAAAAACGCTGCCCGAAAAACGTAGGAGAAAATTAGCCAACAGTTTTAAATAACTTAAGAGATAAAATTGTGTACCTGAAACCTAAAAAATATTATAAAATACAGTACAATGCAAATAACTAGACAAAAAACACATACTGAGCGCCGCATGTGTCTTCTCTGTTCCAAACTACATACAAAATGGATGCCTTCCATGAAGCAACAATATCACCGCCGCCTGTCATACAAGAGGGGAACCATATTCCCAGAAAATTCTGTGGGTGCTGTCAAATTGAATAATTCCAAACAGTTTTCAGGTTAAAATTAACTAGTCAGAATACTCCAAAAATTCCAACTGGGAACAGCTTAAACTGTTCCCAACTGGTGTTTAAAAGTATTTAAAATACCCAAAAAACAATATGCCAGTTGAGGCTTTTGCTGAATGAAAAAGTAAAGTATTAAAAGATACTCAAGTAAATTTAATTAACCTAAATTTTTATCATATGCATTATGCGGGCGGTCGTAGTGAGCGATGGGTTTGCCTACTCGGGGGCGCTCTGTGGTAACAATGGCACACACAACAGCAACTAGGGCTTCTGTGAATCTTGGAGAGGTGCCAGCTAGTTCTGTGTGACATTGGCGAAAAGACCCCAACTCACTGGGTTTTGTTCCAGAATCCTTAGGTTGAATGACCAACTGGAACCCTCAGCTGTGGTCTAATCCCCACACTGATGTACTTACCTGATTAAAAAGACAAAAAGAAATATTAATAATGACTCAAGTGTGGGATATGGTGGACCTACCACACTTGAGAAGGACGGTCCACTACGGAATCGACCTGGACTTTCTAAACGGCTTATGAGAAAGAGATCTCGGCTGAGTGAATGTAAGATTGGTGTATGGAATACTAGAGGTATAAATGGCAAGATGAGTGAGGTGATTGAGGAGATGAATAAGTATAGACTGGATGTGCTGTGTGTAAGTGAAACCAAAAAGAAGGAAATTGGGGTAGAAGAAGTGAATGGCACGGTGAGTGTGTGGTCTGGAGTATTGGATAATTTGAGAGGACAGGCTGGTGTAGGTGTGATTTTAAGTTGAAAGATGAAGAACAACTTGATTCACTATAGTTGCATAAGTGAGAGAATTCTCTGGATTCGTTTGAAAGTGAAACTTCAGAGAATTGTAATTGTTGTTGTGTATGCTCCTTGTGACTTGGAACCTTCTGAAAAGAAAGAAGATTTCTGGAATGAGCTAAAAGCTGTTTTGAGCCAGTTTGGTGCTAAAGAAAAAGTTATAATAGCAGGGGATTTCAATGCTAGAGTAGGTGTGCAGAATGCAATTTCTGACAATGTTCTGGGTAAGTTTAATGATCCTTGTATGAATGATAATGGTGAACGATTAATTGAACTCTGCATTGAGAATGGTTTGCGTGTATCTAATACATTTTTCAACTACAAGTTTATCCACAGATATTCTTGAGAAAATCGTACTCTTGGTCAAAAGAGTGTGATAGATTTTGTTGTCTACGATCAGTGTTTGAAACACTTAGTTGTTGACACCCGTGTGATGAGAGGTGCGGATGTTGGTTCTGATCATTACTTGGTAGTGTCACGAGTGAAACTTAATGTTGGTTGGAGGAAAAGGAATAGGAAGAGACCCAGGATAGAAAGAATAAAGGTTGATAGGCTCCTTAAAGATCATCAGCAGTATTCTGACTTACTCAGAGAACGACTGAAGGATCTGAAGTCTGGTGAGAGGGTTGTAGAAAAGAAGTGGGAATGTTTTAAGAACTGTGTTGTCACTGCTGCTAAAGAGGTCTGTGGCACCACAATAGTGGGTAACAATAGAGGTGATGCTTGGTGGAATAGTGAGATTGAAGAGGCAGTAAAGAAAAAGAAGGAAGCCTATTTGGGTATGTTGCAAGGTAGAGTCACTGTGGATGAATATCGCTGTAAGAAGCGTGAAGCTGCTAAGCTGGTTCGCCACAGTAAGCCAAAAGATAGGAAGGAGAAAGTGGAAAGGCATGAACTGGCTTTTTGGAAAGATAGAAAGTCCTTCTGGAAGTACATGAGACTCAGCAAAAATTAGGGGAAACAAAGTTGTAAGTTGTGTGAAGAATGAGATTGGGGAAATGATATGGGAGCCCAATGAGTAAAGTTACAGATGGGATGAATACTTCTGTGAGTTATTAGATCAGGAAAACAAAAATGATTCTGAGACAGACGCAGATGATGTCACAATGAGGGTGAAAGCACAGGAGGGATCTCAAGAGAAGAAGTGTGTAAAGCTCTAAAATCTCTTCAGAATGGTAAGGCTCCAGGAGTTGATGGCATAACTGCAGAGATGTTGAAATATGGTGCTGACTATAATTGACTGGTTAACTGAAATTTGCCAGTTGTGCTGGGAGTTAGGAATGGTCCCTCGGGATTGGAAGGATGTTATCATTGTTCCCTTGTATAAGGGAAAAGGTGATCAGACTGAATGCAAGAACTATCGTGGTATTAGCCTACTGAGTGTGCCAGGAAAAGTGTTTGGTAATGTTGTTATTGAAAAAGTACGGGGTCTTACATCATTGAAAGTGTGCGATGTTCAAAGTGGTTTTATGCCTGGAAAAGGCTGCACTAACCAGATTTTTGCATTACGCATGATGATTGAAAAGTATCTGGCTGTTGGGAAGAGAGTTTTTACTGCCTTCATAGATTTCGAGAAAGCTTACGATCGAGTGAATAGGACACTTTTGTGGAAGGTATTGAATGAATATGGTGTTACTGGGAATCTACTTAATAGTGTAAAAGCCATGTATGCTGGTAGTAGAGCTTGTGTACGAGTGAATGGTGTTTTATCAAAATGGTTTTCTATTGGTGTGGGAGTTAGACAAGGTTGTGTAATGTCACCATGGCTGTTTAATATATTTATGGACGCATGCATGCGTGATGCCAAAATAGATAATAGTGGTTTATGTCTTGGTGATATCCGTGTGGGCAGATTGCTGTATGCTGATGACACTGTCCTGTTGGCAGAGAGCAAAAGTGAGTTGCAGAGTATGTTGACTCGGATGCATGAAGTTTGTATGAAATTCAAACTAAGTATAAATAAGGGAAAAACCAAAGTTATGGTGTTTGAGAGAGGAACTGGTAGCACTGAATGTAATGTAAATATAAATGGCACTGTGGTTGACCAGGTGAGTGAGTTTGTGTATTTAGGAAGCATGTTTGACAGAGAGAACAAGTTGGATGGTGAAATCAGTAGGCGAGTGAATTCTTCTTTGAAAGTCATAGCTGCTCTGGGAGGTTTTCACAGGAACGATGGGTTCTCTAGAGAGTCCCGCATGGCTGTGTATGAAACAGTAATTGTTCCTACTCTGATGTATGGCAGTGAAACCTGGGTACTGCAGAAGAAACATAGGAGTCGTTTGTGTGCTGGAGAAATGCGTTACTTACGTGGGGTTTGTGGCAAGACAAGATCTGATTGTGTGAGGAATGAAGATGTATTGCAGTTGTGTGATGTGAAGCAAAATGTTGTTAGCAAGGTGGAGACCAATATGCTTCAGTGGTTTGGCCATGTTGAAAGAATGAGTGATGAAATGCTTACTAAGAAAATCTTTTCAGCCCAAGTGGCAGGAAGGAAAGGCAGAGGAAGGCCAAGGAAGACATGGGTGGATCAGATTCAGGAGTGTCTGCATGAGAAAAAGATTAGGAGTATGAAGTATAAAAGATCTTGTGTACGGCGTGTAATGGATATCAGTGTAGCTCGAGTTGTCTGTCAAGATCGCTGTAAATGGAGAAGTTTGATACGACAACAATAAGTAAAAATATCTGGAAGTTTGTATTTCTTTTTGGAGCTAACCTCTGAATCTCAGAGAACAGCTTAGTGATATGTATGTATGTATGTATGTATGTAAATTTTTATCAAGATAATAGCTTGTTTTTCACTAAAGAATTAAAAGTCTCTCTATATTTTACAACAAGATTACATTTTTACAACAGCTGATAAGCTAGTAATAATTTTGCAATAATATGTAAGAAATTTTATTATGACATAATTAATAGTGAGCTTCATAACAAAACCACCTACCTCCATTCTCCTGTTTCTGGTAAGGAACTTGATAATAAGTTCAAGGCTTTTCACAAGCAGCTTCAGCTTAAATTGGATAGAAGTTATGAACCTGAATTTCCTTATCTTTTTGCTAACGCAAAATTCCATTAAGAACCGGTGAAATTTAAGTTCATAGCTAGTGGGACAAAAAGTCATAAGAAGGCAATAGATAAATATTTTTAGTCAGTTTTGAAGCAGGTTTTAAGTTGAGTTAAGTCTTGTACAAATTTCAGTAGTAGAGATTTTTGGATTATTAATAGCAATGCAAAGGTTATATCTGACATCCTTTCTCTCAAGCCTTTTAATATTGATAGCTATAACTTTGAAAATTTGTATACCAGCTTCCCTATAGATAATATTATTCATACACTTAAATTACTTTTTGAGAAATTTAAGGTATCTGACATAATTTCAGAAAGGTCCTGGAATATTTTGTTTAATTGCTGTATTAAAAATAATTATATCTTTTTCTGCAATAAGTTCTACAAGCAAGTAAATGGTTTCCCAGTGGGTTGCTCGCATTCTACTAGCATTTGCAATCTGTTCCTGTTCTTCAAAGAATTTCAGTTCATTAAGAACAACCCTTCTAAAAGCGACAGCTATCTTTACACTTACTGATACAGCTATCTTTACACTTACTGACTATTTAAGCAGATTAAATAGTTCTGGAGTTCTTGAAGCTGATTTTCCTGCAATCTATCCAGGCTGCCTTAAGTTAATTAAAACTAATTCTAATAACCAAGAGCTTGATTTTCTGGATTTGTCTATTTAACTTCAGTTTTAAAATTTTAAAATTCAAAAATTGGTCTTGTAATATCCCCAGCAGGGTTGTCGAGAATGCTTTTATCTTGCAGGTCCTTAGGTTGTCTAGAATTTGCAGCTTAGAAAAAGATTTTGTTCAAAATGTTAATTTATTAATCAGTCAGTTTGTTGACAACAAGGTTCTGAAAGCTTTTCTAAAAGCCACACTAAGGAAAATTGTACTTAAATATAACGTTAGGATTGCAGACCTATTCTAATTTAGCAATCTTGTGACCAAATGAATCATCTAAATGAAAGCTATAACATAGAAGTTTAGATGATGATGTGGTTACTTTCTCTTAATTGGGAACCCAACAGGCTCACACTGTTCCCCCTTCTTTTTAATTCAAAACGTTTAAAAATGATAAAAAAATTCCCCCCAAAAAGTCTTATAATGGATAAAAGTACAAAAAAAGTATAAATATATAAAATAACGAAAAAAATAGTATAAGTTAATTAAATTAAAATAGGGGGGAGGGTTTTAGTTTTTTGGGTATTTTAAATACTTTTAAACACCAGTTGAGAACAGTTTAAGCTGTCCCCAGTTGGAATTTTTGGAGTATTCTGACTAGTTAATTTTAACCTGAAAACTGTTTGGAATTATTCAATTTGATAGTACCCACAGAATTTTCTGGGAATATGGTTCTCCTTTTGCATGACAGGTGGCAGTGTTATCGCTGCTTCATGAAAGGCGTCCATTTTGTATGTGGTTTGTAACAAAGAAGACAAGTGCGGTGCTCTGTAAGTGTTTTTTGTCTAGTTATTTGCATTGTACTGTATTTCATAATATTTTTTAGGTTTCAGGTGCACAATTTTACCTCTTAAGTTAATTTAAAACTGTTGGCTAATTTTCTCCTCCGTTTTTCGGGCAGCATTTTTTAGTTTGCGTGGTCCATTGTGCAAGCCTCGTTTTGCACATCTTTAGGTTTATTTGTGCAGTGTTGACTTGCCCTTTTTATCTTTCCATCATAAGATTAACATTCTCATTTGGCAGTTTCTTGTAAATAAGCAACTAATTCAAGTCTCCATCCACCTTTAGGTTTGTGAATATGCTTGTAAATAATTTCAGTTCAAGTTTGGTTGTAGCAATTTATTTCATTTGTAATCGGCATTTTTTTGCTTCTCAGTGCGTTATTTGTTTGGTCGAGTGTGAGGTAAGGACTCAGTGAATTTAGTCTGCTGTGGGTGGGTGTCTGATTTAAAAAAAATTGTCTTTTATGTTAGAAGGTTTTTTTTTTTTTTTTTTTTTTTTTTTAATCTGGGGGATGTTTTTTTGGGTGTGCAGGGGATCGGAGTGTAGCTGGGTCCACGTTCAGGGATGGTTTTATTCTAAAATATTTTTTTTAAATTTAATTTTATTTTTATTTTTATGTTTTTTCTTTTCTGTAGCTAATTTTTCTGTTTCTGGTAGTTTCGTTGCCGCAATGTAGCAGACTAAATCAGCGCAGAAACCCACACTTTTTAGGTCTCTATAGAGGTAGGATAGGTGTTGTCCATGCCTGGCCCTTGACAAATCCACGGAGGACAGACAGCCTGCCATAGCTGTATATCCCTCTCTTCTTCTCCCCGTGGTCAGTAGCATTTTGGTTTTGCAAATCAGTATTTACATTTTTCAGTTTTAAGGTGATTTTCAGTATTAATTTTGATTTTTCTTTGATGCAGCCTTTGACGCTTTAGAATTTCAAAACCGTTTATATATATATATATATATATATAGAATTATATGTTTTATCCATATATACATATATGTGTGTGTTCTATTGTTTTAAATGGTTAAGTCTGGTTTTCAGTTATTTGAGCAGTCACTATTTAGCCACTGAAAATAAAAATTGGTCACTTTTCTCACTATTTTTTACAATGAAGTCTGCGCTTAGTTCTGGAACTTCTCTGCTCTGCTAACACTATACAGTACAGGTGACGGTCATCCCATTTGTTGTGCAACGTTTCACTCCAGATTCCTGACATCGGTGTGACCTATCCTTCTCTTCCTGCTGCCACCATATTTACATCACTGTGATTGCATTTCTTTTGCCATGAGTTGTGATGTCATGAAAAGACAATCTGGTTTAGGCCATTTTACGATTCTGTCTTGCTCAAAGCCTGATAACTGTACATACCGATTTCTTCTTCTGCAGTGTAGCATGGTCACTCACTAGCAATGCTATACTGCCTGCATCTAGGCAATGTACTTATGGGAAATGGATTTTGTGCTGCCTGCTTTTGTACTTATGCTGAATCACTTGAGTGAATGTGTTTTGCACTTGAAATTTGTATACACAAACTGTGGTCTACCTCCTCATACAAGTTTGCGTCTGATCCAAGTTGTTGTTTTTGGTGTTACAATTTCAATAGACAGCAGTGTATTTACTACTAAATGTACTGAAAATCATAAATTTGCAAAGTTTGATTAAATATCAATGAATGAAATATGGGATTACACCAATGTGCAATACAAAATTGGAAAATGTGAATCCATTTATTGGTGTAAATATGTCAAGGATGTTAAGTCAGATAATATCCAAAAAATTAAAAAATTCTTTGTCCAGGAGTGGGAAACGAACCTGTGTCTACTGGATAGCTTCCGAGTATGCTAACCACTACACCATCCAGAACGACCAAGTTTCAAGTTTCCGATTAATTTTAATATAACCATCACAGGATTTGCTAGTCGAAGCAACCGGCATTCATATATAGCGACAGATATGCTATGTATGAATGCCGGTTACTTCGACTAGCAAGTCATGTAATGGTTATATTAAAATTAATCAGAAACTTGAAACTTGGTCGTTCTGGGTGGTGTAGTGGTTAGCATACTCGGGCGCTATCCAGGAGACGCGGGTTCTTGCTCCAGGATGACAAACATTTTTCACGTTTTCGGATATTATCGGACTTAACATCCTTGTCATATTTACACCAATAAACAGATTCACACCTTCCAAATTTGTATTGTGATTAAACATTTTTTCTTTCAAGCTTGTCAAAAGGTTGAGGAAATCAATTGATGATTTTCTTTTAAAATTGTGCTTTAGAAAGATATCCTTATCTGATTTTGAGAACATGTACAAACTTTTTATTTAGACGGCGTGGTGTAAATTTAGAGAACATGTAAATTCACCTTTATAGTTAGTTATTAATGAAGTTTTGGAACATGTAAATGCACCTTTACAGTTAATTATTAATAAAGTTTTGGAACATAAACTAAATTATCTTCATAGATTAGTTTAAACAATGGAAAACCTATATTTCCCCCTTCCTGTACTCTAGATAATGGAACCTGGACACAATTATGGCTCATAACAGATTATCATGAAAATGGATCCCTTTTTGACTACCTCAACAGGTGTACAGTTGATACAGCTGGAATGTGCAAAATGGCATATTCCATTGCTAGTGGACTTTCACATCTGCACATGGAAATACTTGGAACTCAAGGTATCATTCCTTTCTTTCTTTACAACACTTTTCATCTTTTTATTTTAAAAAAATCGTAGATTTCGGTATTTCAGAGGTATTGTAGAAATACTTTTATTTATTAATGTTTAGTTATGATGTTTTAAATATGTTTTAATATTTTTAAAATCAAGTTTGCTTTTGAAATGTTGGTGACCTAGTTTGAATATTAACACTAACCCTCACTGGGGCTGATATTCTGTATTTTTTAACATTAACTATCATTGAGGCTAATATTCTCTATTTTTTAAACTTAAAAAGAACAAATATATATAATTTTTTGGTGCACAGTTATGAGGATTTTGCAAAATAATCAGAACCTTATTGTGGGATTTTAAACCTTAGTATGGACCTCAGTGTTGTTTTAAAGTAATCTACCTTAAGGATAGTTCACATGATATATCAGTTATTTTCAATGGGATATTGGCTTCAAACTTGCCTGACATGAGAGACAATATTATATTAGAGTTTATATACACTGTTATGAAAAACTATTGCACGATGCTTGGTATATAGGAAGCATTTAAAAATGAAACAAATAACATTTTTAATGAGATTTACTGATATTCACAAGGAGGTACTCAGATTTCATCACAACCTTGAATAGTTTCATTTACATTTGTGATTAATTGCTGGAATCTTTGCTGTAAGATTAAGTTCAAATAAAATAAATTCCCACACATAATTCTTGGTTAATAAAGTTCATTGTCATTGGTCTGTATTTTACCATCAGAAGTTTTTAGTTTCAACTGACAACAGTCGTAAGTTTATTTTATGTTAAATTTCCTGTAAAATTTCAGTTAAAAGATTGTAATGCACCATTCTCCTTTTTCTTCTTTGCTATATACGATTTTGAAGTTTTACTGCTTGCATCAAGTAAAATTTCAAAGAAGGAAGAAACATTCCTAATAAATACATGGACAATTTACCAGAATGTTCATAGTGTCAGATAATTAATACTAATTATTCACAGTGATCAGATTACAAATACTAAAATTACACGTAGTTCTTACTGATGATCCATGTAACATCCCTGAGAAAACTTGAAAATTTTAAAATTTCCCTCAGTAAACTGGAAGTTTTTTTGGATAGCATCATTATTATTGATAACCATTATCAATCCACTGCTGGACGAAGGTCACCCCAAGCTTCCTCCACAACGGTCTGTCTTATGCCAGTCTCCTCCATGTCACTCCCGCATACTTTCGAATTTCATCCACCCATCTCCCATGTGGTCTTCTGGGTCTTCTCCTGTCCCTTGGAATCCAATCTAAAATTTCGGCTGTCCATCGATGGTCTGTCCTTCTGGCAGTATGTCCAGCCCATTGCCATTTCAGGGATTTAACTCTGATCATGATGTCTTCCACTCGTGTCATTTTTCGGGTCCACGAGTTCCTCTTCTTATCTCTCCTGGTTATTCCAAGCATGCACCTCTCCATGCATCTTTGAGTTCGCTGCAGTCTTTGTATGTCTCTTTTAGTTAAGGTCCACGTCTCTGCACCATACGTAAGCACTGGAAGGATGCATTGATCAAACACTTTTCTTTTAAGACATAATGGCATATTGCTCTTGAAAATTATGCTGTTTCTTCCAAAAGCTCTCCACGCAAGTTTTGTACGCCGATTAATTTTTTCATCAATGTGACCCTCACTTGATATCTGCTGTCCAAGACAAACGTACGTGTCTGTTATCTCCAGCTTTTCTCCATCAATCGATAAATGTTCATTTTTTGTAAAAGCATTGAACATCACTTTTGTCTTCTGAAAGTTCATTTTTAATCCCACTTCTTTACTCTTGTCAGCAAGTTCCTGGATCATACTTTGCAGCTCTGATGGGGTAGTTGCAAAAATCACTACATCATCATCAAAATGAAGGTAGGTTAGATAATCTCCATTAATATTTATCCCTTTGTTTTCCCAGTTCAGTGATTGAAAGACATTTTCCAATGTGGCATTAAAAAGCTTCGGATATAGGGTGTCACCTTGTCTCACTCCCTTTTCAATTTTTATGTGTGTTGTATTTTCAAACAGCCGAATCTTTGCACTTGCATTTTCATAGATGTTATTAATAATATTAATGTATGCATCTTCAATAGCGCAAGATTTCAGAGCCATTGTAACTGCTGATGGTTTCACCGAATCAAAAGCTTTTTCATAATCGATAAAAGCCATGCACAATGGAAGTTCATATTCCCTCGCTCTTTCAATTAGTTCTCTCAATACGTGGATATGATCTATAGTGCTGTAGCCACTCCTGAATCCAGCTTGTTCTCTCGGTTGAGCCATGTCCAGTGTTACCTTCAAACGATGTGAAGGAACTTTAGTGAAGATTTTATAAACCACTGATAGGTCTGTAGTTCCCGAGATCCTCAATGTCACCTTTTTTATGTAGCAGGATCATTGTAGCATTGTTCCAATCCTCAGGAACCCCTTCATTAAGGCATGGAGAGAATATTTGGGCGAGTACTGTTTCGATTTCTCCACTTGCTTCTTGTATGATGTCTACAGTAATTCCATCTTCTCCTGGAGCTTTTCCCCGCTTCATGCTCTTGATTGCATGTGCTACTTCTGCTGGGAGGACTGGAAGAAATCTGGTACTGGTACCTTTCATGATGTCTGGAGTACATGTATCATCCCTTTCATATAATTTGGAGTAGAAATCTTTCACTCTTGTGAAAATTTCTGCCTCTATTTCATGTTACGGAACCATCTTCTTTTCTCAGTGCCATATTCTGTTTTCTTCCCTTACTGAGATGTCCCTTTGCTATCTTTAGGCTTTGATTGTTTTCAATTGCTTTCCTCATTAGTTCACAGTTGAATTTTCTTATGTCTTCAGTGATACTTTTTCGTACTGTCTTGCATAGCTCTATATATTCCACTTTGGAAGTCACATCTTCTTTAGTTGTTCTCATCTCTCTTCTTTTTTGAATCAACATTTTGGGTTTTCCTGATAATTTGTTCATATGCAACTTGTTCTTAGACCCAGCTAATTTTGTTGCTGTTTCCGTAAGAGCTTTGGTTATTTTTCTGTAAACTTCAGAAATATCAACTTCTTCCGATGTTAGGCCTTCTAAAGCAGAGAATCCGTTCTTCAGTTCCAACTTGAAGGTATTATGGTGTTTTTTAAGGTTGGTTATATCAATACCATTTGTTTGTCTTATGAGCTTGCCACGTTCGAGTTTAGTGTTGAGGTGCATCTTCCATCTCACCAATCTATTGTCACTACCTGTGTTTTGCTTGTTTAGCACACTGCAGTCTTCTATGACGAATTTTTTGTTACACATAATAAAATCAATTTCACTTGTCGTCCCATTTGGATGTCTCCATGTCCATTTCCTGTGTGGCTTTTTCTTGAAAAAGGAGTTCAAGATGAAAAACCCTTCTGCCTCTGCAAACTCAACGAGAGTATTTCCACGCTGGTTTCTGTTGCCGTGACCGAATTTACCTACTGAAGTTTCATTCTGTTGCCGTTGCCCTATTTTTGCATTGAAATCTCCCATAATTATCTTCAAGTGCTGCTTACCTTTAATATTTAGATGACGAATTTCCTCATAAAATTCTTCAATTTCTTCTTCAGGATGACTTGTGGTGGGTGCATAAGTTTGAATAATCTGAGCCTTGTATCTTCTCAAGAGTTGGATAACGAGTCGTGCAGCTCTGTCAGAGGAACTTTCAACTTCTACAACTTTATCCTTCAGTTTCTTGTTTATTATAAATCCAACACCACTAGTTCTGCCAGTATCTGTCCCACGATAGTAGAAGTGATGTCCACTTTTCAGTTCAATGAGATCTTCTCCTTTTCTCTTTACCTCACTTAGCCGGACGATGTCCCACTTGATCCTTTGTAGTTCCTCTTCCAATTCAAGAAGCCTTGAATCAAAAGATAGGAAGCATCCATTATATGTAGCCAAGGTCAGCATCAGATGGCAGTCTAGTACAGTCTTCCGGAGATTCTTAGCACCCTCTGCCTTCATGTCGCACTGGCCGCTAACTTGGCCAGGTACATTCCAGCTGCCGGAGACTGAGAGCCTAGATTTAAGTTGTGGAGTCATTTTGGAGGGGTTTGGCCATAACTCACCACGCTGGCCAAGCGGGTTGGTGAGTGTGGGATAGCATTTTGTCTCGAATGGAAATTGGGAGATGCGGGTTTGGTTCCCAACACGGGGCGATGAAATGTTCAAGTTTTCTGAAGGATGTTACATGGATGACCAGTAAGAATTACATGCAATTTCAATATTTGTAATCTGATTGCTGTGAATAATCAGTATTCATTATCTGATGCTATGAATATTCTATTAAGTAAAGTGTTACAAATTATTATCTTTCTCAGTGTAAATAAAAGCATGTAGCAGTTTAATTGTTATAGATACAATGTGTAATGAGTGCTAGGAATTACAATTTATCATTTGTAATTCCTAGCACTCATTACACATTTTTCTGATTCTTTTCTTCCAGCCACATCCTTTCCCTCTGGTCACCTAAACTCATAGCTTCTTTTATCGCGTTCAGTATTTACAAACTTTTTACTGATGTGTTGTAATGCCTCAGGGTTGTTTTCATGCAAATTAAATGGTAGCATTTCCAATACAAACCTTGTGAGGAGAAAGTCTCACCAAAGACCGTGGTAACACCACCTTGTTTAAGGATTTGAAGTGCTGCTTCTTTTTCCACTAACAAATCTAGTAGCTCACACCCAGCCAAAACTTGTAAAGTGTCATTAAAAGCGACAACTTGTAAAGCAGCTGAAGATGTTGTCTTAAAGCACTTTTTTATGCTCGGAAGGGCCACACATTGGATATGTAAGATCTTGTTTTGTGTTACTGTAACAATAAATTATTATTAGAACATTACGGATTCCAATGAGAATAAAGTAAGTACATTACAATTGACTATGCAGCAATGTTTGTGAAATGGACCTCCACGGTAAAATATTAAAATATTGGATGATGAACCTCATAAAAACAAGACACTAATTAAGGAAAGTTTTTATATATATATAAAAAAAAAAAACCACTTCCGTTAATGAACCTTCAAAAATTATAAATAGTATTTTCAGCAACTTAATTCAAATTCAAAAATAATTAAAAAGGTAGTGTAGAACACGCTAAGTTACATATTTTTTATACGTAACTTAGCGTGTTCTACACTACTTTTTCTTAATTAGTTTGTTAGTTACGTGCATTGCCTACCACTCATTTATTAATTCAAAAATAGTAGACTTATGAAATACATAAGGAAAAAAATTTAATTTAATAACTGGCAACTGCAAGAGGAACCTGGCAATAAAATTCAAATTCCTTCTGTGCAAATGAAACTTTTGGTACAATTCCTATACATTGAGAACAGGCCTTGATAAAATCTAGAGGTCAGAAACGTCTGTAAAAAAAAAAAAAAAAAACTGATATGAAAAATAATTGAAAGTTCAAGTTAAAATAGAATTAAGTATATTAATCTCAGAAAAGCATTGTGCAAGTGTTTTAATTGCTGTAAGCAACATTTTTTATTTTTTTTTAATCAACAAGTAAAAACTATCTGCAAAATCTGCTAATAATTTGGAAACTGTCCTTTTATAGCGTATGCTTACATTATGCTACTCTGTATGTGACTATTCTCTGTATGCACCTTTTGTATAGCTCTTTTTTAACTTTAGGACTGAAATTATATCTATTAATTCTACAAATGAAATAACAAAGGTATCATGTATCCAATGTTGAACCATATGTAGCACGTTACATGCTCGTGAAACACATGTTCCCACCCCGAGAGAAACCTAATTTATGCCACAAGTCCTGGTTAGTTAATAGTTAAACTTTTTAAAAGTTAAAACTTTTGGTTAAAATATTAATTTACAATTAAACACATGCTCCCTGAAACATTCATACATCTAAAAATATCTAATAATTAAAATTATACCACTTTAGGAACAAACAAAACTCCTTGGGTTAGGAGGCACGGTTCACTCAAAAACACTCCGTCAAACGTTGTATCAGCAAGCACTTTTGCAACCCCACAGGTTACATCATCTGGCCATCAACAAACTGCACGAGGACACCCTCACGTGTGTGTAGCATTCAGAAGTTGCATGCTGGAAACGAAAGAAGGGGAGTGGTTCATTCGCTACGTATTTAAGTGAATCTCCTCGGGTGTCGCCATCTGCTGAAGGAGTTTGTAAATATAACTGTCTTAAGTATAAATCATTTTATATTAATATAGAAACAAATGTAATATTAACTTTTTGTTAAACGGTGTAACAAAAAGTTAATAATATTACATTCGCTTCTACATTAATATAAAATGATTTATACTTATGACAGTTGTATTTACCAACTCCTTCAGCAGATGGCGACACCTGAGGAGATTCACCTAGATATGTAGCGAATGAGCCACTCCCCTTCTTTCATTTCTGGCATGCAACTTCTGAATGCTACACACACGTGAAGGTGTCCTCGTGCAGTTTGTTGTGATGGCCAGATGATGCAACCTGTGGGGTTGCGAAAGTGCTTGCCGATACAACGTTTGACGGAGTGTTTTTGAGTGAACCGTGCCTCCTAACCCAAGGAGTTTTGTTTGTTCCTAAAGTGGTATAATTTTAATTATTAGATATTTTTAGATGTATGAATGTTTCAGGGAGCATGTGTTTAATTGGAAATTGTAAATTAATATTTTAACCAAAAGTTTAACTATTAACTAACCAGGACTTGTGGCGTAAATTAGGTTTCTCTCGGGGTGGGAACATGTGTTTCACGAGCATGTAATGTGCTATATATGGTTCAACATTGGGTACGTGATACCTTTATTTCATTTGTTCACTTAGAAGCACGTTTTACCATGGGACTATTTTCTTGGGATATATCTCATGATATGTATATCTAGGGATGTAAGGTCAGGTGATGCGTAACATCACAGCCTCTCCTTGACAAATGTCAACCCCGCCTTCTCGTGGTGCATCCTGTTCCCACTAAAGGGGCTCTGACGACCGCCAATAGCGGTATAACTATACCATCGGGATCAGAGGAAATTCTATCCCACACTCACCAACCCGCTTGGCCAGCGTGGTGAGTTATGGCCAAACCCCTCCAAAATGACTCCACAACTTAATTCTTGGCCCTCAGTCTCCGGCAGCTGGAATGTACCTGGCCAAGGCAGCGGCCAGTGCGACATGAAGGCAGAGGGTGCTAAGAATCCCCGGAGGACCGGACTAGGCTGCCATCTGATGCTGACCTTGGCAACGTACAATGGACGCTCCCTATCTTCTGATTCAAGGCTTCTTGAATTGGAAGAGGAACTACAAAGGATCAAGTGGGACATCGTGGGGCTAAGTGAGGTAAGGAGAAAAGGAGAAGATCTCATCGAACTAAAAAGTGGACATCTCTTCTACTATCGTGGGACAGATACTGGCAGAACTAGTGGTGTTGGATTTATAATAAACAAGAAACTGAAGGATAAAGTTGTAGAAGTTGAAAGTTCCTCTGACAGAGCTGCACGGCTTGTTATCCAACTCTCGAAAAGATACCAGGCTCAGATTATTCAAACTTATGCACCCACCACAAGTCATCCTGAAGAAGAAATTGAAGAATTTTATGAGGAAATTTGTCATCTAAATAATAAAGGTAAGCAGCACTTGAAAATAATTATGGGAGATTTCAATGCAAAAATAGGGCAACGGCAACAGAATGAAACTTCAGTAGGTAAATTCGGTCACGGCAACAGAAACCAGCGTGGAAATACTCTCGTTGAGTTTGCAGAGGCAGAAGGGTTTTTCATCTTGAACTCCTTCTTCAAGAAAAAGCCACACAGGAAATGGACATGGAGACATCCAAATGGGACGACAAGTGAAATTGATTTTATTATGTGTAACAAAAAATTCGTCATAGAAGACTGCAGTGTGCTAAACAAGTTCAACACAGGTAGTGACCATAGATTGGTGAGATGTAAGATGCACCTCAACACTAAACTTGAACGTGGCAAGCTCATAAGACAAACAAAATCTATTGACATAACCAACCTTAAAAAACACCATAATACCTTCAAGTTGGAACTGAAGAACAGGTTCTCTGCTTTAGAAGGCCTAACATCGGAAGAAGTGGATATTTCTGAAGTTAACAGAAAAGTAACCAAAGCTCTTATGGAAACAGCAGCAAAATTAGCTGGGTCTAAGAACAAGTTGCATGTAAATAAATTATCAGGAAAAACGAAAATGTTGATGCAAAAAAGAAGAGAGATGAGGACAACTAAAGAAGATGCGACTTCCAAAGTGGAATATATAGAGCTATGCAAGACAGTACGAAAAAGTATCACTGAAGACGTAAGAAAATTCAACTGTGAACTAGTGAGGAAAGCAATTGAAAACAACCAAAGCCTAAAGATAGCAAAGGGACATCTCAGTAAAGGAAGAAAACAGATTATGGCACTGAGAAAAGAAGATGGTTCTGTAACAAGAAATAGAGGCGAAATTTTGACAAGAGTGAAAGATTTCTATTCCAAATTATATGAAAGGGATGATACATGCACTCCAGACATCATGAAAGATACCAGTACCAGAGTTCCTCCAGTCCTTCCAGCAGAAGTTGCACATGCAATCAAGAACATGAAGCGGGGGAAAGCTCCAGGAGAAGATGGAATTACTGTAGACATCATACAAGAAGCAAGTGGAGAAATCGAAACAGTACTCGCCCAAATTTTCACTCGATGCCTTAATGAAGGAAAGATTCCTGAGGATTGGAACACTGCTACAATGATCCTGCTACATAAGAAAGGTGACATTGAGGATCTCGGAAACTACAGACCTATCAGCCTCCTATCAGTAGTTTATAAAATCTTCACTAAAGTTCTTTCACACCGCTTGAAGGTAACACTGGACATGGCTCAACCGAGAGAACAAGCTGGATTCAGGAGTGGCTACAGCACAATAGATCATATCCATGTGCTGAGAGAACTAATTGAAAGAGCGAGGGAATATGAACTTCCATTGTGCATGGCTTTTATCGATTATGAAAAAGCCTTTGATTCGGTGAAACCATCAGCAGTTACAATGGCTCTGAAAACCTGCGGTATTGAAGATGCATACATTAATATTATTAATAACATCTATGAAAATGCAAGTGCAAAGATTAGGCTGTTTGAAAATACAACACACATAAAAATTGGAAAGGGAGTGAGACAAGGTGACACCATATCTCCGAAGCTCTTTAATGCCACATTGGAGGGTGTTTTTCAGTCACTGAGCTGGGAAAACAAGGGGATAAAGATTAATGGAGATTATCTAACCCACCTTCGTTTTGCTGATGACGTAGTCATTTTTACAACTAGCCCATCAGAGCTGCAGAGTATGATCCAGGAACTTGCTGACAAGAGTAAAGAAGTGGGATTAAAAATGAACTTTCAGAAGACAAAAGTGATGTTCAATGCTTTTACAAGAAATGAAGATTTATCGATTGATGGAGAAAAGCTTGAGATAACAGATACGTACGTTTATCTTGGACAGCAGATATCAAGTGAGGGTCACATTGATGAAGAAATTAATCGGCGTACAAAACTTGCCTGGAGAGCTTTTGGAAGAAACAGCATAATTTTCAAGAGCAATATGCCATTATGTCTTAAAAGAAAAGTGTTTGATCAATGCATCCTTCCAGTGCTTACGTATGGTGCAGAGACGTGGACCTTAACTAAAAGAGACATACAAAGGCTGCAGACAACTCAAAGAAGCATGGAGAGGTGCATACTTGGTGTAACCAGGAGAGATAAGAAGAGGAACTCGTGGATCCGAAAAATGACAAGAGTGGAAGACATCATGATCAGAGTTAAATCCCTGAAATGGCAATGGGCTGGACATACTGCCAGAAGGACAGATCATCGATGGACAGCCGAAATTTTAGATTGGATCCCAAGGGACAGGAAAAGATCCAGAAGAAGACCACATGGGAGATGGGTGGATGAAATTCGAAAGTATGCAGGGGTGACATGGAGGAGACTGGCACAAGACAGACCGTTGTGGAGGAAACTTGGGGAGACCTTCGTCCAGCAGTGGATTGATAATGGTTGACAATGATGATGATGATGATGATGTATATCTATTACGATCCAGTGTTATTCCTAGGTATGTAAGTTCCATAACTGACTTGATTATAACACCGAAAAATTTGCATGTGGGTGTGACTATCTTGTTTTCTTTAGGAAAGGTTATCAACCTGGTCTTCCCAGGAGAAAAGGACAGTTCAAACTTTTTACTCCAGTTGTAGATTTCTTGCAGTAAACTCTTGGCCAATTCCTCAATGGTATGTCATCCAAATGCTGAGAGTAGAAGAATGAAGTCATCAGCATAGGCCTGAATCTTGACTCCCCTCATGAATTTTAGCCATATCGGCTATTAAATTCCAGATTAGTGGCCCCGAGTTCGAGCCCTGCGGGCAGCCCTTATCATATGCTCTTTGAATCTTTTGATCGCCTATCATTATTTTTATCCTTCTATTATAAAGAAAACTCGCTACCATCTGGAAATATTTCTAGAACATCCTTTTTCTTTTAAATAGTTTAGTACACTAGGCCACCAGACATTATTAAATGCACTTTGAACATCCAAATAGATTATTGTATTGGGTTGGTGTGAATGAAATGACTGGCAAAGGACCCGCACACTTGGACGGCAAGAACTTAAAAGTAGGACAACTTACCTATGCAAAATAATCCCCCTCAGCATCGACACATAGTTGCCATCTGTCTGGCAAGGCCATGATCCTGGAACGAAAAAAGTCTTGTGGCTGGGATCCGAAGAAGTCATCAACTGCACGTTTAACCTCATTGTCTGTTGTGAACTACTGTATTTCCCGAACAGGAAGTGATCCAGGCGATGAAACAGATGACAGTCTGTCGGAGACAAGACCGAGGAATAGGCAGCATGAGACAGTGCTTCATAGCCCAAGGTACTTAGTGTCAGCATCGTTCGTTGTGCGACATGAGGGCTAGTGTTGTCCTGGTGCAGAAGAACACCATGTCTATTGACCAAAGCCGGTTGTTTCTGCAGCAATTTCTGGCGCATCTGGTGTAATTCAGCACAATAACATTCTGCAGTGATGTTTTGGCATCTTGCCAAAAAACTCTGATGAATTATCCCAGCTGTGGACCACCAGACAAGGAGCATCATCTTCTTTGTGTGTATATGTGGCTTAGGATGCTGTCCAGCAGGCTGTGCCTTGCTTAACCATTGTGTAGATCATTTCCAATTATCATAAAGGACCCACTTTTCGTCGCAGGTGACGATTCAATGCAGTAGAGGTTCCTGTTTATTCCTGGCAAGCAGCGACATCAGACTTCCAAATGACTAGTCTTGTTGGCAATTGTCAACTCATGCGGCAGCCACATGTCTAACTTTTTGACCTTACCCAGTGCAGCCAGATGCGGAACAACTGTTGTGTGATGGACACCTATCTCTGCCGCTATCTCACGACACATTTTTCGGGGTTCCGCTCAACCACATGTAACAGAACATCATTAGAAACAGCAACATGTCAGTGACCACATGCTTTGTTTTGCAGGTCCATATCTCCGCTTCGAAACTTCGCAAACCATTACCAAATGTTTTGTTCGTTGACTGTATTCTCCCCAAACACTTTGTTAACGTTTTGAGTGACAATTCCTGCAGAATGGCCCAGTTTAAATTCATAAAGGAAGATAACTCACAAATCCAGCATCTGCATGTTTCCTTTCCATGCCACGTTACATCCAAACAAAACACGCCTGAACCTTGTTCTTCACACACATGCTAGCTATTTATAGAAACTTTGTGGCATAATACCAGCAACACCTGAGTGTGGTTCTATTCCGCTGTGGGGTGGGGGCCTGTTTCCACTGCTCGTTTGCGCCGGACATTTCATTCGCACCAACCCAATAGTGTGTAATCCATGAAATCAGATTAATGTGGATGTTCTTCAGAGAGCCTTTCAACCTTCATTCTTTTCATAACAGGCACCTTCGTATTCATCCTTCTCCAACCAACATTCTGTTTCACTCGTGACGCTAACAGGGGATGATCAGAGCCAATATTCGCACCTCTCATCATGCGAGTGTCAACAACCAAGTGTTTCAGCCATTGACCATAAACAACAAAATCTGTTGCACTCTTTAGTCCCAGAATATGATTTTTCCAAGTGTATGTCTTAGAAATTTTTATGTGTGCAGGTTGTTTTATTCTAATGCCGCAATACTGTTATTTGAGAGCCAAAATGAGTTGCAGAGTATGTTGTCCAGGATGAATGATGTATGAAATTCAAACTTTAGTATAAATAATGGAAATACTAAAGTTTTCATTTTGTTTGTACCAAACTTTGAAAGTCATGGTTGCTTTAGGGAAATTTCACTGGACTTAGGGGTTTTTAAAAATGTCTTGAATGGCTGTGTATGAAAGTGTAATTGTTCCTACTTTGATGTATGGTAGTGAAACCTAGCCACTAGGACTGGACAATGTACCGATACATTGTGAAAAACCGGTGTTAATTTAACATCAATATTACTGTGCTTCAACTGACAAAACTACGATTCATTGCCACCATGATGTAAATGCTCGCAATGTAATCTCCATTGTGCACAACCAAGCCGTGACCAAGCATTGTTCAAACCGGTTTTCCCAGTTCGAGAGACCCGTGAACATCGGCTAATCCTCACGCATGCTCGCATCTCCTATGTAGTTTCTAGCAGTGTCTCATTCCAGACGCTGCATCAGGGGATTGCTCACATCGGAGATTTGCATGTCTCCGATGTAGTTTCTCACGGTGTCTCATTCCAGACGCTACATCGGGTGATTGCTCACATTGGAGATTCACATGCCAGCCAAGCAATTGTTTGAAATCTTACCTTCGTGAGCGATCCCGTCACGATGCAGACATGGTGTTAAAACAGGTTTCTAATCAGGCCACTGTGCCTTGACAATGCTATTAAGATGCAGTGTGTTCCGCGCATTGGATCTCGGAAATTCACCGCAGCTTAGGAATAATAGGAAGTATGTGGCAGGTTTTTTTTTTTTTTTTTTTTGCATTTTTTGCAAAACAGTAGAAAGAGATTTATTACATTACATTACATATCACCAAGCTGTTCTCTGAGATTCAGAGGTTAGCTCCAAAAAGAAATACAAACCACCAGATATTTTTACTTATTGTTGTCGTATCAAATTTGTCCATTTACAGCAATTTTGACGTACAACTAGATCTTCACTGTTATCCATTACATGCTGCACACAAGATCTTTTATACTTCATACTCATAATCTTTTTCTCATGCAGATACTCCTGAATCTAATCCACCCATGTCTTCCTTGGCCTTTTTCTGCCTTTCCTTCCTGTCACTTGGGCTAAAAATATTTTCTTAGTAAGCATCTCATCACTCATTCTTTTAGCATGGCCAAACCACCGAAGCATATTATTAGTCTGTACCTTGCTAACAGCATTTTGCTTCACATCACACAACTGCAACACATCTTCATTCCTCACACAATCAGACCATGTCTTGCCACAAACTTCCCGTAAGTAACGCAGTTCTCCAGCATACAAATAACTTCTATGTTTTTTCTGTAGTACCCAGGTTTCACAACCATACATCAGAGTAGGAACAGTTACACTTTCATACACAGCCATGTGGAACTCTCTAGAGAACCCATCATTCCTGTGAAAACTTCCCAGAGCAGCTATGACTAATGAAGAATTCACTCTCCTACTAATTTCACCATCCAACTTGTTCTCTCTGTCAAACATGCTTCCAAAATACACAAACTCACTCATTTGGTCAATCACAGTGCCATTTATACTTACATTACATTCAGTGCTACCAGTTCCTTTCTCAAAGACCATAACTTTGGTTTTCCCCTTATTTTTACTCAGTTTGAATATCATGCAAACTTCGTACATCCGGCACAACATACACTGCAAATCACTTTTGATCTCTGCCAACAGGACAGTGTCATCAGCTTACAGCAATCTGCACACACGGATATCACCAAGACATTAACCAGTATTATCTATTTTGGCATCACACATGCATGCATCCATAAATATATTAAACAGCCATTGTGACATTATGCAACCTTGTTTGACTCTTGCACCAATAGAAAACCATTTTGATAAAACACCCTTCACTTGTACACAAGCTCTACTACAAGCATACATGACTTTTACACTATGAAGTAGGCTCCCAATAACACCATATTCATTCAATACCTTCCACAAAAGTGTCCTATTTACTCAGTCATAAGCTTTCTCTAAATCTAAGAAGGCAGCAGAAACTTTCTTGCCAACTGCCAGATACTTTTCAATTATAATTATAACAGGTTGCTTACCTTTTTACACATTTCCCTGCATGTTTTATTCCTTTAGTTGTCTTGCTTGGTTCAAGCCCCTGGTGTGGTGTTCCATTTTCGTCTTCGGGTTCTTTCAAATGCTCGATGAATGCTCAGGTTAATGAAGTGCACTGCTTTAATGATTCTAGGTTGCAGAAACTGTATCTTCCTCCCTCCCCACCTTTCTCACCTGCTTGTAAAACCCAACCTTCTTTGGTTGATTGATATACACTGACGGAAAAAAAAAATCCCAACACCAAGAAGGAGTTGTGTTAGATAAACGACAGTTGGTAGGCGGTGAGAGTACATCTGTAAGATGACGTCTATGCAAATTTCGCGCTCGGCGCATACGTGTGGCGCTAGTAGCTCCTCTCGGAACATGCAAAGCAAGTTTGCTGTAAATACGCACTGTGATGTTCGTGAGCGTTGGTTATCGTTGAGATTCAACGTAGTGTGTTGATGTTAGTCAAGAATGCCTTTAAGAAGACGAAGAAGCCATTATCAACAGCTCGCAGAGTTTGAACAAGGTCATGTAAAATAGGGCTACGAGAAGGTAGATTTTGGTTCCGCAATATTTGCAGAACGACTTGGCAGGAATGTAGCCACTGTTCATGGTTGTTGGCAGCGGTGTTCAAGGGAAGGTACTGCCTCAAGAAGACCGGGTTCCGGCCTGCCACGTGGCACTACTTAGAGGAAAGACCGCCGTGGCGCATTGTACCGCATCTGCGGCAGCAATTCGAGCTGCAGTTGCCACCACAGTGACACAACGAACTGTTACAAATCGGTTACTTGAAGGACAGCTCCTAGCCAGACGCCCTGTAGCGTGCATTCCACTTACTCCAAACCACTGCCGTTTGCGACGTCAGTGGTGTCAAGCTAGAGCTCATTGGGGGACGGATTGGAGATCTGTTGTGTTTTCTGATGAAAGTCGGTTCTGCCTGGGTGCCAGTGATGGCCGTGTGTTGGTTAGAAGGAGGCCAGGTGAGCGCCTGCAACCAACCTGTCTGCGGCCGAGGCACACTGGACCTACACCTGGAGTTATGGTCTGGGGAGCAATTTCCTATGACAGCCGGAGCACTCTCGTGGTTATCCCATGCACCCTGACGACACAGTTGTACGTCGGTCTGGTGATTCAAGCTGTTGTGCTGCCATTCATGAACAGCATTCCAGGGGTGTTTTCCAACAGGATAACGCTCGCCCGCATACCGCTGTTGTAACCCAACATGCTCTACAGAGTGTCGACATGCTGCCGTGGCCTGCTAAATCACCAGATCTTTCACCAATCGAGCACGTATGGGACATCATTGGACGACAACTCCAGCGTCACCCCCAACCAGCATTAACCGTCCCTGTATTGACCGACCAAGTGCAACAGGCATGGAACTCCATCCCACAAACTGACATCCAGCACCTGTACGACACAATGCATGAACGTTTGCGTGCTTGCATTCAACATTCTGGCGGTTACACCGATTATTAATGTACCAGCATTTCACATTTAAAATGGCTCTTCTCGCGCTTACATTAAGCTATGATCTTGAAACCTTAATCGATGGTATATGTTACCTATACAAATGTATTGTCGCCATTTCATTCCTCTACAATTATTTTTTCATGGTGTTGGGATTTTTTTTTTTTCGTCAGTGTATATTAAAAACCCCAATTCTTGAACTCAAAACCTTTTGGTACCATCAACGAACACAAACTGCCTATTTACATACATACAAAATACCGAATAAATATATTAAAAACGTATATACAACTATTTACATATGACTCATCTTATTCCTTCAACTCCCCTTCCCAACACCTCATGACAACTAGAACATTCATTCACCACACCCCAAGCCATTCCCACGTGGACTGCCTCTAGTACTTACTACCTACATCCGGAGTTATCCTCAGGAAGTGTTCTAGATGTTTTCTCCACTGTGAGCGACACATCCGTCCTCCCCACCCCGCTCCAACGTCATTTACGAAAAACTTCCACCGTGGCTCCATCTTTTATTCACTTTAGTAAACTCTTCATTTTCTTCTTCTGTTTTTTTGGTTTTTTTTGTTCAATTTTTATTAGTTCTTTCCATTTTCCATTAAGGGTACTTAGGTCGCCGTTATTACAAATTCAGTCTCTATTTTTTTAATCAATACAGACTGCAGTGCGTAGGTGTCTCATTGCGACATGATTTTAGTATTTTAATCTGTTCAAAATTCGGGTATGTGTGGTTATCCAGACAGTATTGTATCAGTGCTGTTTTTGCTTCTTTTTTTTTTTTTTGCCAATTTTTAATATGTTGTTGTAGGCGATGTTTTAAGTAATTTTTGGTACTTCCAATATATGATATTGGTGGTATTCCACTATAGGCATTTCGTACATACCTGCCTTTTCTAAGATACTACATTTTTCAGTGTTATTATCATATCTCCAATTGTTATTACTTTGTTTCCCATCTGAATTCCATATTTATGGCACAATTTATTGATTTCTGTAGATATTCCTGGAAGGTTAGCTATTGCTCCAACATATTGTAATTGTTTTTTTCTTTTAGGGGAAGATGTATCTTGCATCTTTTCTTGTACTTCATAAATCCATTTATTTATTTTCTGTGGAGGGTATCAATAGCTGTATGAGATTTTTTAATGTAATTTATTTCTTCAGTACGAAGTTGTTCTTTAGAGGAATGTGTGATTGCTCTTTTGATTAATGTTTTATGCATTTCTGTGTGTAAGGGTGTGTTGAGTTATATGGTATCGGAACGGAAACATATGTCTGTTTTCTATGTACCTTGTACTGCAGTTGGTTATTTTGCTTGATGATCTTAACATCTAAGTAGGGTAAGATATTTTCTTATTCATGTTCTACTGTCAATTTAATTGTGGGATAGACATTACTAAGTTGTTGAGTTAAAGATTCCAGCTCATCAGTTTTTATTCTGGTCATGGTGAAGATATCATCTACGTATCTGCAGTAAACCAATGGTGGTTCATCCATTGTACTGATAATTTGTTCTTCTATGCTATTCATAATTACTTCAGCAAACAGGTTTGACAGAGGAGAGCCCATTGGGCCTCTGTAATTTTGTTTGTATATTTTCTCATCATATTTGAAGATATTATTTTCATAGATGTATAATAAAATTGCTTTTAACTCTTTTAGTTGTGTGTTATTAAGAGATGGACACTATAAGTCTCATGGGGTTACCATCTTTGTGTGTTTTAATTTTTGCAAACATTTGTGGTACCTATGACCTATTGGTGGTTTTGCATTTTTGATCTCATTAGGCAAGGTGCTATGGTTCCTGATGTTAGCCAAATATTTAACTTGATTATCAGTTGGGTCCCTTTTCACCTCATAACATTTCAATTCTTCTATTGCCAATTTCATTTTTAGGTTATATTCTACTGTATTCAAGATTGTAATTTGGCCTGTTTTATCAGCCTCACAAAATTTGATATTCATGTCTTCTTTTAATTTCAACAGTTGATTTTTTTCATATTTTAACTTACTTCTTTAAATAATAATTTTTATTATTTTTTTCATTATATTCCTTTAATATAATTCGGAATAGTTTACCACTAAACTCCTCCTTATCCTCATTAGGGATATTTCTGATGCTATCTTCAAAATTTGGTATTAATTCTTCGGTTTTTGTTATCTTCTGTGGAAATGCATACTTTTCCCCCGTTGTACCACAGCTCTTCGTGAATAAGTTAGCTCGTGTGTTGACATATTCTGGTAAACCTCATAGTTATTTTCTTTTTGTTCATGTCCTGTATATTGGTCCAGTAGTTGATGAAATTTAGCCGTAACACTTTGTTTGGCTGACCTTCTTTCTTTTTCAACTATTTCACTAATTTCTTGTAAAGTAGTGTCCAAAATTTCATTCTTCCATGATCCACTGACATTTCTATATGTTGTATTACTTATATTTTTCCATAATTTTAAACAGGTGGTTTTTAAACCAAACATTTTTCTTCTTTTATTCACAATCTCTGAGAGATTGAAGAGGCAGTAAAGAGAAAGAAGGAAGCCTATTTGGGGATGTTACAAGGTAGAGTTTCTGTGGATGAATACTGCTGTAAGAAGCGTGAAGCAGCTAAGCTGGTTCACCAGAGTAAGGCAAAAGATAGGAAGGAGAAGGTGGAAAAGCATGAATTGGCTTTTTGAAAAGATAGACTTTCTGGAAGTTCATGCGACTCAGGAAAAATAGGGGAAACAAAGTTGTAAGTTGTGTGAAGAATAGGGTTGGGGAAATGATATGGGGGCCATGTGAGTTATGTGAAAGATTGGGTGAATACTTCTGTGAGTTATTAGATCAATAAAGCAAAGGTGATTTTGAAGCAGAAGCAGATGATGTCACAGTGAAGGAGGGAAGCACAGGAGGAATCTCAAGAGAAGAGGTGTGTAATGCTCTAAAATCTCTGCGGAATGGTAAGGCTCCGGGAGTTGATGGCATAACTGCCGAGATGTTGAAATATGGTGGTGACTCTGTAATTGATTTGTTAACTGAAATTTGCCAGTTGTGCTGGGAAGTTAGGAATGGTCCCTCGGGATTGGAAGGATGCTATCATTGTTCCCTTGTATAAGAGAAAAGGTGATCAGACTGACTGCAAGGACTATCGTGGTATTAGCCTACTGAGTGTGCCGGAAAAAGTGTTTGGTAAGGTCATTATTGAAAAAGTACGTAGTCTTACATCAGTGAAGTATGGGATGTTCAGAGTGCTTTCATGCCTGGTAAAGGTTGCACTAACGAAATTTTTGCATTACGCATGATGATTGAAAAGTATCTGGCTGTTGGTAAGAAAGTTTTTGCTGCCTTCATAGATTTAGAGAAAGCTTACAACCGAGTAAATAGGACAGCCTTACCATTCCGCAGAGATTTTTGTGGAAGGTATTGAAAGAATATGGTGTTACTGAGAATCTACTTAATAGTGTAAAAGCCATGTATGCTGGTAGTACAGCTTGTGTACGAGTGAATGGTGTTTTATCAAAATGTTTTTCTATTGGTGTAGGAGTCAGGCAAGGTTGTGTAATGTCACCCTTGCTGTTTAATATATTTATGGATGCTTGCATGCGTGATGCCAAAATACACTGGCGGAAAGTGAAAAAAGAACACCAAGAAGAAGACATCTGATACCAACAAAATTTATACAGCATAATAATGGAATACAGAGGATAACCTGATCAAAACATTATGGCAAAATACAGCTGTATTTGCTGGTAAACTGAAAAATAACATTTCCATGTAACATGGTTAGTACGAGGTTGAACCACCATGAACTGCGTCACACTGTGCAATTCTGGCATGGAGTCTGTCATACAGATGTTGGATGTAAGTTTGGGGTATTGAGTTCCAAGCATCCTCAACCTGGACGCGTAAATCGGGATGGTCGTGGCTGGCCGTGGAGACCGGATAAGTCGTTGTCCCATTAAAATCCGACACGTGCTCAATGGGGGACAAATCCGGTGAATGTGCAGGCCATGGAAGTTGTCTCACACCCTGAAGTGCATGTTGCATTGCACATGCCGTGTGTGGGCGTGCGTTATCTTGCTGGAAAACACCACAATGGACCGACCTTACAAATGGCACAGCAATGGGCTGAATGATGTTGATGTAGGAGGCGCTGTTTAATGTACTTGGTACAAACACTAGTTGTGTACGGGAGTGATAGCTGATCGCTCCCCACACCAGGAGACCAGGTGTAGGCCCTGTGTGTCGCTGGCGGATGCAAGAAGGGTGGAGACGCTCCCCTGTGCGTCTGCGAACACGCATACGGCCATTGGAGGCTCCCAAGCAGAATCTGCTTTCATCGCTGAACATGACAGATCGCCACGCGTTCTCCAGTGCAGACATTGGTGACACCACTACGGCCGTTCCTGACAGTGGGCTGGAGTCAGAGGTACACATGCCAGAGGCACACATGCACGTAGTCCTGCATCCAGTAGCATAGCTGCCAAGTTGTACGAAACATCCGTACAATGTACGAATTTTGACCGTATTGTACGATGTAATTTCTGTGAGTGTGTGAAAGTTTTATGCATGAAAAATGTTACTCATCCAACGGGATCATATCGCTGCATATAAGTACTGCTAAGAGTCTGAACAATGCTGCACTGAGAAACCAAATGCACCCCATGCAAAAGTGAGTTGATTTGTGTCCTGAAATCACATGACCAAGTGGAAAAAACCGCGACCATAGTGATTCATCACCAGTATGTGGCGATTGGCGTCGCAAAGTTCGTTTCATGTTTTTGGGTGAAGCACGTGCAGTGACTTGACGTTGATACTGGAATATTGTCGGGTAAAATGTCAAACAAGCAGTATTTACAAATTTTTTTAGATTCTTACATGAATAAATTCCCATTCATTGTGAAGTTGCGGAAAGGTGAGAATTTTGCTTTTTGTTCTGTCTGTAGTTGCGATTTGAACATTTCCCATGGAGGCATTCGAGGTTAAAGTGCATATTAAATCGAAAAAACACTGTGATTTTGCAGCATGTATCAAAAAGAACTCTAATATTGAAGCATTTATCAATAGGGCTAATGATAATAGTGAATTCGATGTTATAAATACCGAATGCCTTTTTACTGCTTTTATCATTGAACATAATTTACCTATTGCAGTTTCTGACCACGCAGGTCCTTTGTTCTGAGCAATGTTCCCGAAATGTGAAGTTGCCAAAAGGTATGGCAGTGCAAGAACAAAAACTTCTGCTTTAATGCAGAAATGTCTTCTAAAAATTCAGAATCTCTGTTGAGTTTATTGAGAAACACTCTATTTGCAATTGCAATAGATGGAAGTAATGACAGTGATTCACAACTTTACCCAGTCGTTGTTAGTTTTTATAATGCCAATGCATATAAAGTTGACTACTCTCTGCTTGCTGTGCCAGCTTTGGCAGGTGATTCAACAGAAAAGAACATTGGCAAACTTCTTTTAGACACTTTGGAATCTGGAAATATACTAGTTAAAAATTGCATTGCACTAAGTGCAGATAATGCACCTGTAATGGTTGGCTAAAAAAAAAAATGGTGTTGCTGCAGTTCTAAAAAATGCACGAAAGGATCTGGTGGTGTTTGGCTGTCCTTGCCACTTATTTAACTTGGCTGCTAAAAGGGGGCTGCTAGCTTTCCAGTATCTGTTGATTAAATTTTGGTTGGCATTTTTTATTACTTGAAGTCAAGTAGTAAAAGAAAAACACAGTTGAAGCAGTTTCAAATGTTGTATGGTGTTGAAGTAAAAAAAGTACTGAAGCATGTATGCACAAGATGGCTTTCTGTGGGAAAATGTCTAAAAAGATTATTAGAGCAGTGGGATCCACTGGTTAGCTTTTTAAAGAGCAAATGAAAGATGCCAGGGCAAAAGAAAATAAACATAAATCCCTAGATAGTCACCACATGCCCATTGACATTCTAAAGTCCACATCCAAAGACTGTGCAGAAGACATGAGTCTAAGTGTGCCTATGAATAAAAAATCTATGCCTGCATCAAACATTGAAATCAAGAAAAGGGAAATCTCTACATTATCTGATACTGATATACCACCAGCAAAGAAAATAAAGAAAAATGCCCTAGGTGTAAAAACCTTTAAGTGTGGCCCTAATAAAGATATTCCAGTGTCATAAGCAGTTGGAGTATCTGGAGGTGTGGGCAAGTCTATGAAGTCTGAAACTATCTTAACTCGAGCAGAAAGGATATTTATGTTCCTTTCATCAGACATTAATAAGGCATATTGTCTTTTTCTGGATTTTATGATACCCGCTTTTGAAAGTACAAATGTAACTTTGCAGTCAACAGCTCCTAAAATCCACATCTTAAGATCACTGTTAATGGGCATGTTCAAAGATATACTTGTTAAATTCCTTAAACCACAGATTATTAAAAACTGTTCATTGTTGAAAATCAGATATAGTGACAAATGTAATCAAAAGGATGATTCTGAATTGTTGATAGGTAATGCTGCATCTAAGGTAATTAATGGTTTAAAGGCTTTAGAAAAATCAACATTTTACTCTGCTGTAAGAACATATTTTATCCCTTGCTGTGACTACATTCTGCACAAATTCCCCTTCAATTATGAGTTTCTGAAACATGCACAGGTTGCTAACATTTCTTCTTTTGAAAACCAGGTGTTCACAGATGTTAAATATTTTATTAATAAACTTCCCATAATGTTGCCTATTGAGGATGGAGAGAGCCAAGAGGAAGCAATAGACAAGCTCCAGTCTGAATTTTGTGCCCTTCAGATAGATGATTTGCCTGCAAATATTGTTAATGAAGAAAGAATTGATACAAAGTGGGCCCTTTTAAGTGAATTAAAGGCACTGGATGAAGGTTTGAAATATAACAGACTAGCAACAGTTATGCTATGTATCCTAACCATTCCTCATGGAAATGCAGAATGTGAACAAATTTTTAGTCAAGTTAAAAAAACAAGGACACAGTTCTGCAGTTCATTGTCAGACTCCAACTTGCAGAATTTATTGATTGTGAAAAGTATGCAAAAAGGAAACTGCTATGAGCAAAAGTATGATAAAACATTCCTAAAAAAGGCAAAGTCTGCTGCATCTAACTTGCTGATGCACTAGCAGCCAAGTGTAGCTGTAATTCAATAATGAATATGATGCTGCAATGAAAAGTATATAAATTCATTTAAAAACTGTGTGAAAATTTTGATATTCCAGAATTCATTGAGTGTATCTCATAACAAAAAAAAAGTTACTTGTATATAAAATTGTGCCTTAGGTTCCAAAACACTATGCCCTAGATTCCCAGGCTATTTAAATTATTGGCCTGTGCGAAAAGGAAAAAAGGTGCCCAGTCAGGCATCTAAATGAATTATTAAAGAAAGCATTGTGAATTTGTTTTTATTTTTTTATTTTGTAAATATGTTCTTAAGCAGATAAAATGTGTAAAGAGAAATATGAAGTGTTTGAATAGTAATCAAAATAGTTAAAAAACTTCAATACCTTGGAATCTCCACGTAAGACGTTTTCATCATATGTTCCAAATGAATAGTAGGAATATTCTGTGTGATGCAAATTCCATTTGAACAACAGAAAAAAAAAGGTAAAGAATATTCTCATTTATGCTTTCCTACTTCAACTACTGTATGTTTGTGATTATTTCATTTGCCTAGAAAACAAAAAATATTTTGATTTTATGAATGTGCTAATATCAATGGCATTTTTTTCAAATACCATTTCAGCACCATTTATTAAAAAGCTTCTAGATAAGCTACTGTGCATAGAAATAAATTTTTGGTGTAGGTACTTAAAATATTATAGCAGAAAATTCAGAATGCCCTTTTACAGCTTTTAGTTTTAAACATAATTTACTTATTAAGTAGGTAAATACTGTACTAATTTTAATGTTAAGAATTATACTAATTTGTACTAATTTTAATGAAGAATTGTACTAATTTCAACATTCGTAAGTTGGCAGGTATGCAGTAGACGGTTGCGGATTGTTCGCACAGTCACCTCAGGTGCAACGGCAGCTCGGATTTGCGTCGCAGTGGATGTTCTACTTGACAACGCCGCTGTTCTTATGCGTCGATCGGTCCGCTCATCAGTCCGTCTGTGACTCATGATTCCACGTCTTCTCGTGTGGGAATGTTCCTCGGACCATCTACGCCACCATCGTACCACCACCGATACTTCCTGTCCAATTCGCTCCGCAATACGACGGTACGACCACACAGCCTCGCGGAGTCCGACTAGACGACCTCGTTCAAAGTCCAATAACTGCTGAAATCGTACACATCTTCCATGTTCATGCATTGCAGCTTCTTCAGGGTCTTCACACGTGTCCGTACGCTGACGACTGATTACATTCACTTCGCCATACTCCTTAAATACCACCGACGATAATTTACATATTATGCCGTGCTGGGGCGTAAGCACTCACCAGTTGGTCCCAAAATTAACATCACACCTACGTAAACTCGACCCCATTAACATATGTAAATTTCATGATCGTCCGCCAATTCCTTCTTGGTGTTCTTTTTTCACTTTCCGCCAGTGTAGATAATACTGGGGAATGTCTTGGTGATATGCATGTGTGCAGATTGCTGTATGCTGATGACACTGTCCTGTTGGCAGAGAACAAAAGTGAGTTGCAGAGTATGTTGTCCCGGATGTACAAAGTTTGCATGAAATTCAAACTGAGTATTAATAAGGGAAAAACCAAAGTTATGATTTTTGAGCGGAAAACTTGTAGTATTGAATGTAGCATAAGTCTAAATGGCACTGTGATTGACCAGGTGAATGAGTTTGTGTATTTAGGATGCATGTTTGATAGAGAGAACAAATTGCATCGTGAAATTAGTAGGAGAGCGAATTCTTCATTGAAAGTCATAGCTGCCTTGGGAGGTTGTCACAGGAATGATCGGTTCTCAAGAGAGTCCCACAGGGCTTTGTATGAAAGTGTAATTGTTCCTACTCTGATGTATGGCAATGAAACCTGTGTACTACAGAAGAAACACAAGAGTTGTTTGTATGCTGGAGAAATGCATTACCTACGGGGGTGTGGGGGGGTGGCAAAACATGTTCTGATTGTGTGAGGAATGAAGATGTGTTGGATTTGTGTAATGTGAAGCAAAATGTTCTTAGCAAGGTGGAGACTAATATGCTTTAGTGGTTTGGGCATGTTGAAAGAATGAGTGATGAGATGCTTACTAAGAAATTTTTTTTAGCCCAAGTGGCATGAAAGAAAAGCAGAGGAAGGCACAGGGAGTCATGGGAGGATCAGATTCAGGAGTGTCTGCATGAGAAAAAGATTACCAAAGTATAGAAAAGTTTGTGTATGGCATGTGATGGATGTCAGTGAAGCCCGAGTTGTATGTCAAAATCGCTATAAATGAAGAAGTTTGATACAGCAACAGTAAGGAAAAATTATCTGGTAGTTTGCATTTCTTTGTGGAGCTGACCTCTGAATCTCAGAGAACAGCTTAGTGGTGTGTGTGTGTGTGTGTGTGTGTGTGTGTGTGTGTGTGTGTGTGTTGATTACCATTTTACATTGAAGAAAAGAAATGCTTTAGAGTAGATTGCTTATTTTATTCTGAATATTTAGCTTTATAAATTGCAGCTTGAATTTTATGAAGTGCAAGAGAAATGTCATCATTAATATCGAAGTGCATCAAGTAGTTTTTATTTTTAGCACATTCTATGCTTTTAGCAGCATCACTAAAGCAGCTAACTTTCAGTTTTGCTTCATCTTCTTCATCAGAATCTGATACATTTAGTCCGATCTGTTAATCCAGACATCATCAAAGGATTGCATTTGGCAGGTATGCACATTTGCGTCACAATAAACATAATAGGAAAACACAATATCTGATGATGCAATTTCATGCCATTCTGTAAGATCATCATCTGCAAATTTATCAGCAGGATTTTCGGTATTGGACCTACTTTCTTCTTGTTCACAACCTGAGAAGCCTGCTTTGTTAAAGCAGTTTTTAATGGTATCTGTCATAACTGCATTCCACGACTATCACACAAAATTCATTCCATAGAGAACGTTACATTTAACTTTAGATGCATCATTCTTTGCGCCGATAACAAAGTACTTTTTGCATGAGGACCTTTCGATAATTGGCTTTAAAAGACATAATGACACTCAGATCCAGCGGTTGTGATTCACCAGTACAATTGCTGAGGGAAAAAAATGACAAACATATTTCAGATTTTTTGCCTGAGGATGTGCAGCACTCTGATTGATGAATAAGAGGATTTTTCTCTTTTTTGCCTGCATCCGAGTATCCAAGGCTTCTACATCACTTTTTAAGAAAAGCTGTGATAACCAACAACATTTTATTTGCTTCATATTTGGCGGGCAAAGATTTCACTTTTTTGAAGCAGGGTGGTTTAGCAGATTTGCTTGTAACTAATGGCTGCAATTTTTCTGACCTGTCTGCATTGGGAGCTAGAAGAACAATAATTCTGTCATATATTCATACAGCATTGTAAATGTCAAAAAAGTCACATCACTGCTATTAAAAAAATGATTAAATATAGGAAGATTAATTTTCGGGAATCGAATGCAGCTGGCTGTTGAGCAGATATTTGCAAGTATGAAGAGAAAAAGAAGACTAATGGGTCAGCTAATAGATGGCGCAACTGCGCTGAGTGGTGAATAACGATGATGAGATGATGCCAAGCAAGACCTAGGACATTCGCTACGTTTGAGGGCGGCTACGGAGGTGTTGCGTCCACTCCTTGAGAATGGCCTGGGCAGAGGCTGAAAGTGCTAGGATAGTACGCTTATTGCTGAGTGGGGAGAGGTCCGAGATTATTGAGTATAGTGGTTGTGTCAGTTTTGTTTTGGTTCAATTAATTACCCGTGTGCTGTTGTAAATAAGTATGGGCTGCAATTTTAACTTTGATGTTTTAGGAAATGTGTAATATAAGTTTTTTTATTGAGGTTTAATTAGATAAGTTTTTTTAGAGAGTTGAATTATGTGTCATTGTAGTTGATTATTTTGAATCGGCATTTAGTTATCGTGGGAAAAAAAAAAAAAATGTTTTGCGTGAGTGTGATATGTGTTTTTGGTCTTTGAACCACGATGTGACTACTGAAAATTACGTGCTGGACATGTGCATAAGAGATGAAAACCTCCTAAAAGATATTTGGGATAAATGTGAGTAACCTCAAAATGTAAATAATTCTGTCTCTTGATTTCTTTCCCCCATTGCAGGTATCATTCATAAACACAATGTTTTATCTGGATGCAGGATATAAAACAGTCCAGTTTCATCAGCATTAAAATTTTCACACAGCATGTACCTTTCAATAATTTGTGGCAGCTGTTAATTTTCCACGCTTTCATTTTCCACGATTGTGCCGTCACAGGATCAACACTTCTGCTTTTGCCGGTAGAGCTCTATACACCATGTTATGTCTTTGCTTAAAACGATCAATCCATCCATTTGGTGTGATGAATTCCTTTATTTGAAGTCGCTGGGCAAGATGAACTGTCTTTTTCCTTCAGATGTGATCCACTAATAGACAAATTAATAACCCGTGTTTATTGGAACCAAGTGGCAAGTGCATTTTCCAACTCATTCAGCGGCGATGCTTTTGTCACAGTGCAGTTTTATCTCTTTCCTTACGTTACCGAAATAGGTTTGAATCCGAAGATTGACAGGTTCCTTGAGCACTGTACACATCAAAAGAGTACTAATAGATCATATAACAGAAGAGAGTTGACGTTTAATAAAATACTTTATTGTCGTAGTTTTGCTTAATTTAATTATTACTCCTGGTCACCTGTGATTAGACGATCTCCCATGCTCTATAACTCCTCGCTATTCATTCGTGGTTACCGCTCATGCGCGGATACAACCTCCCCTCTCAAAATTTACTCCTTCCCTTCAATGTCTCGCCACTTCGCTCTACTCACGTCAGACGCATTCTCCCCTAACACACATCATCATTCCTACCCTTGAAGTCTTGTTCTCCTATTGTCTTTCGCACTATTTAAAAAAAAAACAGCCCGAAGCCTCTGTCCGAACACCTTCTTCTCATTCAGTCTCCATCTCCATTCCTAATCACCTCCCCAAAGGAAACCCCTTCTCGAGAACGGAAGTCCTTTCTAATGAGTCGCTTTAAAACTCTAAAAAGCCTTCTTCTATAATAGCTATCCATACACAAAATCCTGTGTTTTGTCCACTCCAGGAAGTTCGCCGATAACTAATCGTTTCTGGTGACTTCCTGGCTCTACCAAATCGAACTCAAAAATCATATCCTTAGAAGTTTCCCACAGTTACTTTTAAAACATTCTAAAACTGCAAGGATTCTTAATTATTTGCATATTCATTAAAATTCAACAATTAAAAGATATTTACATTACATTACATTACCATTCCATTATGCTATTATTAAAGATTATTTACAATTACCACTATTATGTCTCTTCCCCTCTCGCATGAATCGCAGATGAATATTTTTCTACACTATCGTGTAGCCTTAAAGCCGAACTCGCTAGCTGTGGCCGGAGTTTTATATACGCTGCTGGCCATCCAAAATGCAACACCAAGAAGGAAGCATCCGATTGGCCTGAAATTTGCAGCATGCGCCACCCGTAAGAGGACATGCAAAGGATTAGCATTGCAGGGCATATGCAAATCATGTGCGCCCGGAATGTGGCCGAGTAGCACTATAAGAAGATTGCACAGAAGGTGGGGTGTAAGTAGTGGAAGTGTGTTGTGCTGCCGGACCTGTGTGTGGGAAGCTTCCTGATGCCTCGTCGCAGAATACGGCAGTCATTCCAGCACGTTTCGGAGTTTGACAGAGGACGAATAGTGGCTTATCGCGACAGCGGTTTATCGTACCGAGACATTGGCGCCCGTGTGGGATGACATCCAGCCACAGTGAGGCGAGTATGGATTCGGTGGATGCAGGATGGACGGACGAACCAACGTGAGCGATTGCTGCAGCCACGGCACACCTCCGAACCAGAGAACCGGCATGTTGTGTGGCGGATATTGACGGCTCGCACCGCCACATGACGAACGTTAGCGCAGGAATTAGGGTGTGTTGCGCAACAACCTGTGTCAGCACGTATCGCTTGACGTCGTCTGCAGGAGCGGGGACCTGTCGCACGGCGGCGAGTGCGGCATTGAACGCCACACCTGTACTACGGAATGGCACGACATTGTCTTCTCCGACGAATCCCACTTCTGCCTGCAACACCACGATGGTTGGATTCGCGTGTGGCAGCACCACTGCGAGAGACTGTATGACGCCTGCATTATTTCATACCATTGTCCCATTAAGTTTAAAATAAACTAAAATACCCAAATTAATTAATCAGATTGCACTCTCGATTCCCGATGCTAACTACGTACTGAAACTGTTCGTTCATTGCTCCGATCATAACTTACCATTTCTACCTATGCTCCATCTTCCCGAGGAGAACTCAAACCCTATAAGCCTTGGGCTGTTATCCCACATGAGAACAAAAAAGAAACTACTACACTACGAACTGTACCTTATAAAATCTTCAACCTACTATAACTTCCGATTCCTTTAAACTCACTTTTGCTCTCTGCCAACAGGACAGTGTCATCAGCATATAGCAATCTGCACACACGGATATCACCAAGACATAAACCACTATTATCTATTTTGGCCTCACGCATGCATGCGTCCATAAATATATTAAACAGCCATGGTGACATTACACAACCTTGTCTAACTCCTGCACCAATGGAGAACCATTTTGATAAAACACCATTCACTCGTACACAAGCTCTACTACCAGCATACATGGCTTTTACACTATTAAGTAGATTCCCAGTAACACCATATTCATTCAATACCTTCCACAAAAGTGTCCTATTGACTCGGTTGTAAGCTTTCTCTAAATCTATGAAGGCAGTAAAAAGTTTCTTCCCAACAGCCAGATACTTTTCAATCATCATGCGTAATGCAAAAATCTGGTTAGTGCAGCCTTTACCAGGCATAAAACCACTCTGAACATCCCACACTTTCTCTGATGTAAGACCCCGTACTTTTTCAATAACAACTTTACAAAACACTTTCCCTGGCACACTCAGGCTAATACCACGATAGTTCTTGCACTCAGTCTGATCCCCTTTTCCCTTATACAAGGGAACAATGATAGCATCCTTCCAATCCCGAGGGACCATTCCTAACTCCCAGCACAACTGGCAAATTTCAGTTAACCAGTCAATTATAGAGTCACTACCGTACTTCAACATCTCTGCAGTTATGCCATCAACTCCTGAAAAGCCTTACCATTCTGAAGAGATTTTAGAGCTTTACACACTTCTTCTCTTGAGATCCCACCTGTGCTTTCATCCTTCACTGTGACATCATCTGGATCTGTCTCAGAATCATTTTTGCTCTCCTGATCTAATAACTCACAGAAGTATTCGCCCCATCTGTCACTTAACTCATTGGGCTCCCATATCATTTCCCCAATCTCATTCTTCACACAACTTACAACTTTGTTTCCCCTATTTTTCCTGAGTCTCATGTACTTCCAGAAGGACTTTCTATCTTTCCAAAAAGCCAGTTCATGCCTTTCCACTTTCTCTTTCCTATCTTTTGCCTTACTGTGGCGAACCAGCTTAGCAGCTTCACGCTTCTTACAGCGATATTCGTCCACAGAGACTCTACCTTGCAACATCCCCAAATAGGCTTCCTTCTTTTTCTTTACTGCCTCATCAATCTCACTATTCCACCAAGCATCACCTCTATTGTTACCCATTATTGTGGTGCCACAGACCTCTTTAGCAGCAGTAACAACACAGTTCTTAAAACATTCCCACTTCTTTTCTACATCCCTCTCACAAGATTTCAGATCCTTCAGTCATTCTCTGAGTAAGTCAGAATACCGCTGATGATCTTCAAGGAGCCTATCAACCTTTATTCTTTCTATCCTGGGTCTCTTCCTATTCCTTTTCCTCCAACCAACATTAAGTTTCACTCGTGACACTACCAAGTAATGATCAGAACCAACATCCGCACCTCTCATCACATGGGTGTCAACAACTAAGTGTTTCAAACGCTGATCGTAAACAACAAAATCTATCACACTCTTTTGACCAAGAGTACGATTTTCCCAAGTATATGTGTGCATATACTTGTGGTTGAAAAATGTATTAGATACACACAAACCATTCTCAATGCAGAGTTCAATTAATCTTTCACCATTATCATTCATACAAGGATCATTAAACTTACCCAGAACATTGTCAGAAATTGCATTCTGCACACGTACTCTAGTATTGAAATCCCCTGCTATTATAACTTTTTCTTTAGCACCAAACTGGCTCAAAACAGCTTTTAGCTCATTCCAGAAATCTTCTTTCTTATCAGAAAGTTCCGAGTCACAAGGAGCATACACTACAACAATTACTATTCTCTGAAGTTTCACTTTCAAACGAATCCAGAGAATTCTCTTACTTATGCAACTATAGTGAATCAAGTTGTTCTTCATCTTTTCACTTAAAATCACACCTACACCAGCCTGTCCTCTCATATTATCCAATACTCCAGACCACACACTCACCGTGCCATTCACTTCTTCTATCCCAATTTCCTTCTTTTGGTTTCACTTACACTCAGCACATCCAGTCTGTACTTATTCATCTCCTCAATCACCTCACTCATCTTGCCATTTATACCTCTAGTATTCCATACACCAATCTTACATTCACTCAGTCGAGATCGCTTTCTCATACGCCGTTTAGAAAGTCCAGGTCGATTCCGTGGTGGACCGTCCTTCTCAAGTGTAGTAGGTCCACCATATCCCACACTTGAGTCATTCTTAATATTTCTTTTTGTCTTTTTAATCAGGTAAGTACATCAGTGTGGGGGATTAGCCCACAGCTGAGGGTTCCAGTTGGTCATTCAAACTAAGGATTCTGGAACAAAATCCAGTGAGTTGGGGTCTTTTCGTCAATGTCACACAGAACTAGCTGGCACCTCTCCAAGATTCACAGAGGCCCTAGTTGCTGTTGTGTGTGCCATTGTTACCACAGAGCGCCCCAGAGGAGGCAAACCCATCGTTCACTACGACCGCCCGCCAAAAAAAAAAAAAAAAAAATATATATTAATCTCAATCAAAATTCACTGCTAGGCTTAAAGAGTTTTCCAGTTAGTCCCTAGATACACAGTCTATGTACGTTGAAGTAATAACAGTTTTGTGAGGTAAAAAAACACCACTGAAGATCACCAGTGTGAAAACAAGGGAAAAAAAAAACAATTAAAAAATAATGAAATTGCAATTTCAGAGCGCTTCGCTCTTGAATTTCTGTTCTATTTACATTCATTTGAGTTCTTGTGTTTCTGCTGTAGCACTTTTTCTCACCTATTAATAATATCTGCCAGCTATCGTACCTGTTCTTCCGTACAAATTCCTAGGACAGAGATTATATTCGTGTTCAAGCTCAACCAAAGTTTCGGTAGCACCTTGAATGATCTGCTGTTGAGTGTGTGAAATCTCATTTGCTGTGGCATTATTCTCCATTTTTTCCGTCACTACCCAGTTTGGGTGTGTTATTTCACCTGCATGATAGCTTCATTGAATACGTGGATTCTGACTTCTGACTGCCTTCCACGGTTGGCGTTAAATCATCGGTAGTCTGCTGATAAGGATTTTGCTGTACCCCACTAATTTCTTTGTGGCGGCCTCCTAATTTCTTTGTTCTTCGTGAAACTTCTGGCATACTAAGAAGAGACGCTTTCTGTTTTTGATTAAATCCTTTCTTTGCGAGACAGGAGTAACAGCTAGCAACAAATTCTTTAATATCAGCATACATGTTAAACCAGAAATACTTCGCTCTAATTGTTAGCAAAGATTTATCAAATTCAAGATGGCAATTCGCAAATTTCGATTCATGCATTAGCTTTATCACTTCTTCCACTAAACACTGAAGAATACAAAGCTGTTCAGTAATTTCTTCTGTCAAGTCACCGGAATTAGGAGTGGTACAGTGATATAGCAAACCATTACTCATAAAAAATTGAACTCTAACTTTAGTAATCGCTTCAGGTTGATTAACTTCAAGGCTACGTAGAATTGGTCCTAATATAGGATCTTGTAATTTCATTTCTGCTAGCTCTTCTTCCGAAATTATAGAAGTAACGGCCTCATCTTTAACTGTGGCACAAATCTCAGCAACATCAAAACACTCTTCAGAATCACTTGCATTTGATTGGGAAATCACATTTCGAGATAAACAATCTGGAACAGTGTTTTGCTTTCTCACTCTGGAATCAGTAGAAGTTATGGACCGATCTGTATGATTTCTATTGTGAGGTGCCTTCTCCCTGTATTTTTTTCTTCCACCCTATTCTCTTTTTTCCTCGGTGTATTTATAATCACAGTTCCATCTCCCTGACATTTAAAATAACTCCGTAGCTTCTCATAAAATCATTGCCTAATATTGAGTCATAGCTTAGATGAAAATCGGATTCAGCTACGTAGAGAAAATGTTGGCGTAAAACACCATTCAATGTGAAGCGCATTTCTACCACAGCTGTGGTTTTAGTGGGTATACCAGTTACTCCACGGATAACAACATTTGACTTAAATTCTCTACACAATTTTTTGTTCCTAATTTTTCTGGCTAACGAGGGTGATAGCAAGGAGACCATTGCTCCTGAATCTAGAAGTGTATTTATCTTCTCTCCAGCAATCTCACAAGGAAAGTGAGGTAAAGGGCCGTCTGTTGGATATTCAATAGAACAAGATAACGGAAACACATCTTTCATGGCGAAATTCAGGTCCACAAACTTCGCCGAAGTTAGTTTAAATTGCTCTTTCTCTGAGAAGAGCTAGCATGGTTTTCAGCGTAATTATTTCTGCAACTTGCAGCAGAATTTGTTCTCCCTCTCTTATTGCTTCAGAAATTTCTCTGCTGATAATTTTGAGAAAGCTCCTCTCGATACTGATTGCTGCAGTTAAAACGACAATTATGGGCAAAATGGCCTGCATTTCCACATGACCAACAGAGTGGTCCTCTGGATTCCGTAGACGGATGTAGCTGCTCGCCAACAGTTCTGTGAGGCTGACTCTGTCTTATTTGTTGTTCGGCCTCATTGTGCTGAATTTTTCACTCACGAAACTTATCTGCTAAGCTGCGTAACAGCGCGTATGTGTTCTGAGATTTCTGGAGCAATTTTTCATACATAAATTTACACTCGTCATTTTTATCTACTTGGTAGTTAATTATCTCCAAATTATGCTGATTGTGTGTGTCATGTTGTGGTAAATGGCTCGCTGTAGTGGCTACTGACGCTGGATAGAATGACATCTGAGCATACATTTCTTGTGCAATAGCTGATTTTACACAGGACTCAAAATCGGGTTTTTCCGCACTTAATACAAAACGCTTAATTTATGGTTTCAAACCTTGAACAAATTGCTCCATTTTTGTTTTATCATGCACAACTTTTAACTGCAGAAGATCGTCAGGCTTCTCTTGTAAATATTTGAAAGCAACTGCCTTTAACCGTGTAGCAAATTCTCTGACGGATTTGCTCTCTTTCTGATAGCAGTTAGCTAGAACTGATAGATGGACAGCAAGTG